>OZ004690.1:7943416-8437689 GCA_963924505.1 Agonopterix alstromeriana | reverse complement strand
TTAGGATATTGGGGACGTAATGTGACTTATATTTCACGACGCCATACAAAATTTATGGAAAAAATAGTATAAAACGAAGTCTGTGACATTTCCTAAAATGAAATAATAGTTATTTGTTATACAAGAATGCAAAATTGCTTTTTAACCACGTGCTCAATTTTGATGACCGAGCAAGCTAAGGATTCTAAAATGAGAATCCTGAGCGCTAGCGAGGGAATCAAAAGAGCACGAGGTGAAAAACTTTTGCACTCGAGTTCAACACGTAACTTTTCATCCCACCTCAGCGAGGAAATGACGAGCCCAAAAAAAATATTGTATGATAAATTGGGCACCATGGAGGGAAAAGTAAATAAGTTTAATGATGTTTTGAATTCACAAACTTAGTGCACACGATGTTCTAAATTCAATTTACTTTATCCTCTAGCGGATAAAAAAAGCTTTTGCACTCACATATCGAAGAGCAAAAATACTCTTTCCGAGATGGGGGGATGAAAATCGTATTTATATGTCTCCCCAGACGGCGGTGGTGGTACTAGTAACGGGCGTATACACGTCGCACCTGGCGGCGCTGCACCAGGCGGCGCTGCAGTCCTCCGCGCCCATAGTGAAGCAGCGCTGCTCTCACGCGCTGGCGGCGCTGCTGCCCGCCGCGCCGCCCGCCCTCGCGGCGCTGACGGCGCGGCGAGCGATGCTGCGCCTGCGCCGGTGGCTGCAGGACTACTGGCCCACCACCGGTACGTGTACGCACTACAGAGTGTTAGGGTGAACAGTTGCACTACTTTAAGGGGTGATCGTACCGATGATACTAAACAGGTTTCCCTAAGAAACTATACAAAATTCCCAATAAAATATTTCGCCTTTTCCATACACAATAAATGTTCGATCAGCAGATTGCATTTAGTATGGAAAGTCCAAAATTTTTTTTGCAAATTTCTTATTTGTTTCTTAGGGAAACAATTTCATCAACCACCACTTAAAGTAATGCAACTGTTTACCCTAACACCCCGTATACACATACACCACACTTTACACTACTATTTATATTATTTTCTAAAACATAATAAACTAAAAAAATTACATACTAATATAAGATAAACAAAATGAGGAAGAACACCTATGTCCAACAGTGGATCTTTTTCGACTGGGATGATGATGATAATGAATAGGCAAAAACTCTTGAATCATTTTCAAAAAAATATTTCACTAATAGAGTGCTACAGTATCCCTAAGTAATAAAAATCACATTTCCACGCGGACCAAGTCGAGGGCAATATGCTAGTTAGAACCATAATTTTTACTTGTATAGGACTGCAACATAACTTCAGAAAAAAGTAAGTAGCTAAGTAAAAATAAGCTGTTATTCTCCTTAACGTGTCCCTTAGGACATCCAACCTTAGTTCACAGTTAAATATCTCTAGTCAATTTGTGTAGTGAAAGAAAAAATCCAAACCCAGAATAAACCCTTGTGGAACTCCTTTTGAAAAACTTATATCTTTAATAAGTTTTTGCTCCAAATCTATATTCTAACTCTGCGTTCAGTTTATATCTTAACTAAAACCACATGTTGTATTTAAATCCTACTTTAATAGCATTTCTTTTATATTCAGAATGTTGTACCTAATCAAAAGCCTGTCAATAATCGATGAACTTTTGTATACAGCGGTACTATGCAAGGACATAGAGGCCGAGGCGCGTGAACTGCTGGCCCACGTAGCAAGACGTGGGCTTACCGGTGGGCCCGACGGTCCCACTAGTGGGCCGGCGCTGGGCAACGTGGAGGACGCTGGTGGGACGCAGGAAGCCCAGGGACCCTGTCTTGGCGCCGCGGAGGCTATTATACAGATGAAGGTATTTGTGCATTTAAACGAAGGATTAATAATTGTTAACCTCATTCTCAAAATGTTTTATTCCAAATAATATCACATGGATAGCTTTCTGACGTCATTTTTGACTCTACCACCGCGCCGGAAAGTGTTCGTTGTAGAGAAGATGCGGCCAAAAACTCTACAACACACAATATCTTTTAAAAAAAAACAAAATATATACTTTCTGGGAAACTCGAGGGAAGCCGAGCAAGGGAATGCAGTCAGGCGCGCGCAACCGTTGGATTTGTCTTTTTTGAAAAATAACGCTAAATTCACATTTTCAATAATTCTTTAGCTCAAATATTATTTTTAATAATAGAACAAACAATTAAAAGTATTGAAATGTCGATGACGTTAAATGCAAAGCGTGGTTTGCACAAAAACGATCTTTCGAGTTCCGTACCTGTGACTATAGCATACTACATACAGGGTCCTTCTTAATATGCTGACACTTGTGGAGGAACTACTGTTTAAGGTTCCTCCGGTGGAAAGGGAAGATCTTCCGCCAGGTTAGGTGTGAAGCCTGGGGACCGACCGTCGTCCGACAGATCTTAGTCGGACCTTGTAAGGAGCCTATATGTAGCATAGTATAGAATAGTATAGTAAGGCGTGTCGTGTCGTGCAGGAGCAGGTATGCGCGGTGCTGGAGGGGAGCGCGGCGCCGCTGGTGGCTCTCGCGCCGGCGCCGCGCGTGACGCCGCCGGCCTGCGCGCGCGCGCTGAAGCACCTCGCCGTAGACCTCGCCGTCGCCGTCGGTATGTACTTATATCTGCTGTTAGTACAGTAGCTGGAGGGGAGCGCGTCGGTATGTACTTATATCTGCTGTTAGTACAGTAGCTGGAGGGGAGCGCGTCGGTATGTACTTATATCTGCTGTTAGTACAGTAGCTGGAGGGGAGCGCGTCGGTATGTACTTATATCTGCTGTTAGTACAGTAGCTGGAGGGGAGCGCGGCGCCGCTGGTGGCTCTCGCGCCGGCGCCGCGCGTGACGCCGCCGGCCTGCGCGCGCGCGCTGAAGCACCTCGCCGTAGACCTCGCCGTCGCCGTCGGTATGTACTTATATCTGCTGTTAGTACAGTAGCTGGAGGGGAGCGCGTCGGTATGTACTTATATCTGCTGTTAGTACAGTAGCTGGAGGGGAGCGCGTCGGTATGTACTTATATCTGCTGTTAGTACAGTAGCTGGAGGGGAGCGCGTCGGTATGTACTTATATCTGCTGTTAGTACAGTAGCTGGAGGGGAGCGCGTCGGTATGTACTTATATCTGCTGTTAGTACAGTAGCTGGAGGGGAGCGCGTCGGTATGTACTTATATCTGCTGTTAGTACAGTAGCTGGAGGGGAGCGCGTCGGTATGTACTTATATCTGCTGTTAGTACAGTAGCTGGAGGGGAGCGCGTCGGTATGTACTTATATCTGCTGTTAGTACAGTAGCTGGAGGGGAGCGCGGCGCCGCTGGTGGCTCTCGCGCCGGCGCCGCGCGTGACGCCGCCGGCCTGCGCGCGCGCGCTGAAGCACCTCGCCGTAGACCTCGCCGTCGCCGTCGGTATGTACTTATATCTGCTGTTAGTACAGTAGCTGGAGGGGAGCGCGTCGGTATGTACTTATATCTGCTGTTAGTACAGTAGCTGGAGGGGAGCGCGTCGGTATGTACTTATATCTGCTGTTAGTACAGTAGCTGGAGGGGAGCGCGGCGCCGCTGGTGGCTCTCGCGCCGGCGCCGCGCGTGACGCCGCCGGCCTGCGCGCGCGCGCTGAAGCACCTCGCCGTAGACCTCGCCGTCGCCGTCGGTATGTACTTATATCTGCTGTTAGTACAGTAGCTGGAGGGGAGCGCGTCGGTATGTACTTATATCTGCTGTTAGTACAGTAGCTGGAGGGGAGCGCGTCGGTATGTACTTATATCTGCTGTTAGTACAGTAGCTGGAGGGGAGCGCGTCGGTATGTACTTATATCTGCTGTTAGTACAGTAGCTGGAGGGGAGCGCGTCGGTATGTACTTATATCTGCTGTTAGTACAGTAGCTGGAGGGGAGCGCGTCGGTATGTACTTATATCTGCTGTTAGTACAGTAGCTGGAGGGGAGCGCGTCGGTATGTACTTATATCTGCTGTTAGTACAGTAGCTGGAGGGGAGCGCGTCGGTATGTACTTATATCTGCTGTTAGTACAGTAGCTGGAGGGGAGCGCGTCGGTATGTACTTATATCTGCTGTTAGTACAGTAGCTGGAGGGGAGCGCGTCGGTATGTACTTATATCTGCTGTTAGTACAGTAGCTGGAGGGGAGCGCGTCGGTATGTACTTATATCTGCTGTTAGTACAGTAGCTGGAGGGGAGCGCGTCGGTATGTACTTATATCTGCTGTTAGTACAGTAGCTGGAGGGGAGCGCGTCGGTATGTACTTATATCTGCTGTTAGTACAGTAGCTGGAGGGGAGCGCGTCGGTATGTACTTATATCTGCTGTTAGTACAGTAGCTGGAGGGGAGCGCGGCGCCGCTGGTGGCTCTCGCGCCGGCGCCGCGCGTGACGCCGCCGGCCTGCGCGCGCGCGCTGAAGCACCTCGCCGTAGACCTCGCCGTCGCCGTCGGTATGTACTTATATCTGCTGTTAGTACAGTAGCTGGAGGGGAGCGCGTCGGTATGTACTTATATCTGCTGTTAGTACAGTAGCTGGAGGGGAGCGCGTCGGTATGTACTTATATCTGCTGTTAGTACAGTAGCTGGAGGGGAGCGCGGCGCCGCTGGTGGCTCTCGCGCCGGCGCCGCGCGTGACGCCGCCGGCCTGCGCGCGCGCGCTGAAGCACCTCGCCGTAGACCTCGCCGTC
This sequence comes from Agonopterix alstromeriana, assembly GCA_963924505.1. Lineage (NCBI taxonomy): Eukaryota > Metazoa > Arthropoda > Insecta > Lepidoptera > Depressariidae > Agonopterix > Agonopterix alstromeriana. The sequence goes on along the minus strand of OZ004690.1, from coordinate 8,433,006 downwards.
GCCGTCGGTATGTACTTATATCTGCTGTTAGTACAGTAGCTGGAGGGGAGCGCGTCGGTATGTACTTATATCTGCTGTTAGTACAGTAGCTGGAGGGGAGCGCGTCGGTATGTACTTATATCTGCTGTTAGTACAGTAGCTGGAGGGGAGCGCGTCGGTATGTACTTATATCTGCTGTTAGTACAGTAGCTGGAGGGGAGCGCGTCGGTATGTACTTATATCTGCTGTTAGTACAGTAGCTGGAGGGGAGCGCGTCGGTATGTACTTATATCTGCTGTTAGTACAGTAGCTGGAGGGGAGCGCGTCGGTATGTACTTATATCTGCTGTTAGTACAGTAGCTGGAGGGGAGCGCGTCGGTATGTACTTATATCTGCTGTTAGTACAGTAGCTGGAGGGGAGCGCGTCGGTATGTACTTATATCTGCTGTTAGTACAGTAGCTGGAGGGGAGCGCGTCGGTATGTACTTATATCTGCTGTTAGTACAGTAGCTGGAGGGGAGCGCGTCGGTATGTACTTATATCTGCTGTTAGTACAGTAGCTGGAGGGGAGCGCGTCGGTATGTACTTATATCTGCTGTTAGTACAGTAGCTGGAGGGGAGCGCGTCGGTATGTACTTATATCTGCTGTTAGTACAGTAGCTGGAGGGGAGCGCGTCGGTATGTACTTATATCTGCTGTTAGTACAGTAGCTGGAGGGGAGCGCGTCGGTATGTACTTATATCTGCTGTTAGTACAGTAGCTGGAGGGGAGCGCGTCGGTATGTACTTATATCTGCTGTTAGTACAGTAGCTGGAGGGGAGCGCGTCGGTATGTACTTATATCTGCTGTTAGTACAGTAGCTGGAGGGGAGCGCGTCGGTATGTACTTATATCTGCTGTTAGTACAGTAGCTGGAGGGGAGCGCGTCGGTATGTACTTATATCAACTGCTGTTAGTACTGTTGCTACAAGACTTTATAATTAACAAAAAGGTCACTGATTGCCGTTTTGATATTACTATGTATGAAATTACTAATATAAAACCCAAGTCTTAAAGATCACAATGCACCGCAACAAACTAAAATCTCATAGTAAAATGAAACATGATTTTCTCGAAATCCCCGAAGCCAATTTTGATGCTCCTTTCAGTGAGTAATGAGGAAAGGTCTCCCAACAAATATACCACACTCCTATCTGTATTGGTTCCTAGGCCCCTCTCCATACAAAGTTGCCCAGTCACTTTTCATCTTAGCTCATTTGTCATAGTCTTAACTATAACTATTATAAAACTATAACAGAAGCGTGTCTGTACATTGAAGATATTTACATGAAAAAGATTACAATATGATTTTTGGGTATCCCAGACTCCAAATCAAGCTTTTTTAGAATTTTTGTCTATTTCTTTGCATGTTTGTAACGGCATCACCCAAAAACTACTGAACCGATTTTTATGAAACTTTTTTATTTGCTAGCTTATGGTCTGACTTCAAATCTGGTATATAATTTGTGCGAACGAAGTCTAAGGTAAACTCTAGTGTACTATAATAACATTGCAGCGGCGAAGCGACCGTGGGACATAACGCCCTCGTTCTTGCAAGAACTGGACGAGCTGTGGAGAGCCTGCGACCCGCGGGGCGAGGCGCCGGGGGAGGGGGAGGGGGAGGAGGAAGGGGAGGTGCAGGGGGATGTACAGGGGGAGCGGGAGGGGTCGGGGCGGGAGTTCGGGGAGGAGCTGCGCGCGGCCACGCCCCCGCCCAGCGACGACGACGATACCGTGAGTGATGTTGTACTGTCACCATCAGGGAGCCTAGACAAAGTGCACACTCTTCTTATTCTTACAAACAACAACGCCGCGGCGTTATCGACGATACAAACATGACAGAATGCACAGAACATTATAAGAGGGGTTAGAAATGCAAAGTAGCGCTTTTGCTTCGGAGACGGCTGTCGCCACTTGCCTTCCCGCTCACGCTGCTACAATTACTCATGCCCTCTCGCTCGCACCACGCCGCGCGCCTTATGGTGTTATGGAAATCATTGCATAACCTGTGGCGACACGTTCCACGCATACTTTGCACTTCTAACCCCTCTTATAATGTTCTGTGACAGAATGCTAGACAATGTCACAATTTATTGACAATCTTATTAGAGAAAAAAAGCTAAATCTGCTCTATGATTAGCGTTTAGTTCACTCGATCATTCACTCTTTTTTATATGCTGGATCGTCAATCATTCACTCTTTTTTTCTTTTTTATATGCTGGATCGTGTTCGATTTTCAAAAGAATTTGAAATTACTGTAAAATTACCGCCGCCCGCCATTTTCTAGCGTTATCATCTACAAAGTGTTGTTGATCGACAAGAAGCGTTCAAAACGAAACGCTCACTGTCGACAGCAACTGTCAAAAACTACATGTTGTCTCGGCCTTTTCTATTCGTTTTCCTTCTTTTTTGCAGTTCCATACATTTTTATGTTTTCTACTGTCGTTAACGCTAATCGAAAGGTACTTCGTCTAGGCCCCCATATATATCCTAGCATACAAGGTGGTCAAATATTTCTGAGCAATGATAATGGGGAACTTGCACCAAAACTATAATGAGAAATTATCTTAACAATTCCATAATAATAGTTGTGAATAGAACATTACTGAAAGATTAATTCTAAAGTTTTTATTTTTTACGAAATATTTCAATTATAAGTTACGTGGATTGAAACGTAATTTCAAACACCAATCAGCGCAAAGTGACGAAGCGATTAGCAATTTGCGTGCGTTAGAAGAGTACGGCAACATATAGTGCGTAACAAGTATTTAATGGCAAAATATACAAAGTATTATGTAAATCTACAAAAATTTGCTATTCCATAGAAAACGTCAATGGTTACTCGACTCTAATTTATGAGACAGCAAACAAAACTGCAGTACCTACTCGAGTAGATGCTGCAGTTTTGTATGGAACCACAGATTTTTTGATGATCCTGTCTCATCGTTTATCTATTAGTTATCTTAAAATGTTGCGAGAGGTTAAAAGTGAATTCTACGGACAATATCTTAAAGGATAATTCAATTTAATTGCAGACGCCCATCCGTCTAGCCCCAGCCCCGGTATCCCCGGTGGCCCCGGTGTCCCCAGTGTCCCCACTGGCCCCGGCGGCGGTGTACGGTGACAGGGAGAAGGAAATGGAAACTGAGGATGTGTTCTCACGTCTACTGTGTCCTCGCAACGTGGCGCTGCTGGAGACGGGAGACGACAATGGTAATTATTATTATATGTCCCCACTGGCCCCACTGGCGTGGGGACAGGGAGAGTGGGGAGGTGTTCTCACGCCATCGCGAGGGCTGACGGTTTCTAAAACGTCAGGGCTGGGTATATTTTGCAGATTTTAAGAAGCTATCTTCTCGTTATTTGAAAGACATACAAATTAATGAAAAATTTAGCAATGATCTTCAACATCTGCGCTTTACTTGTTATTGTTCATTCAAATTATTATAAATTTGTAACAGAAGTGTGTCTGTACATTGAAGATATTTATAAAAAAAAGATATGGTTGATATGGTTTTTAGGTGTCCCTGACTTCAAATCGAAACTTTTTTTTAGAATTTTTGTGCCTGTTTGTCCGTTTGTTTGTGTGAGCATTATGCGAAAACTACTTGAACCGATTTTGATGAAATTTTTGTTTGTTTATCATACCTTATGATTTGACTTAAAATGTGGTAAATTATTTGTGCGGACAAAGTTGCGGGTAAACACTCGTATCTACTAAAATGACGTAGTTTAGTAGAGGTGGGCGGGTCTAAACAAAAATCTAAAGCCTCGAGCAGGTTGTGTTGTGGGAACCCCAAATGAGATAAGTTTGAAATTGTTTCGCAATTATAGGCTGTTTCGTTTAATGATAAGGTATAAAATTGTATGCACATGATCAATTTGATCATGTGCCGTGGTAGAGGGGAAATGCTACCGTAAGGCCGATCTCTATACAGGATCCTTCTTAATATACTGACACTTTTTAAGGAGATGATCAGGCCATCAAACTGAACAATTTTCTTTATGGGACCAACATAGAAATCCGAAAAAAAAAATTTGCTGTTCGTTACATTTGAGTCGGGTAGGTATAGTAGTTTCGTATGGGACCATTATGGGACAGTTGTTTTTGTTTGTGTTTTCTGAGGTTAGGCTTCAAAGTGAAAGTTATTTAGTTCGATGATATGAGTTCACGGTTTCAGTATTTGCACTCTGTATAGCTCGAGTACATCTGTAGTTTAGTATGGAAAGTCAGTATTGTTTCGATATCGGTCCCGTATAGAAAGTTGTTTATTTCGATGGTCTAAACGACCCCTTTAAATGTTTATTTGTATTCTTGTAACACTCTGTATAGGAATCGGAAAATTATTTCGTCCTTTTCCTACCTTGTCGTCCTTCAGTATGTAACGCAGTCGTGCCCTCCCCCTCCCCCGCAGGCAGGTCCTGTCCGTGGTCGGCGTGGGGGCGGGTGGTGGGGAGGCGGGCGAGCTCGCGCGCGAGCCTCAGTGCGCAGTGCGCGCGCGTGTACCGGCGCGCGTGGTCGCGTCGCGCGCTGCGCGGGCTCGCGGCCTCGGCGCGCGCCGCCGGGCACACCGCCGCACCACCGCTCGCCAACCTGCTCGCCTTCCTCGCCGACTACTGCGCCGACATGCGCATACACGCCGACGACGACGACGCCGCCGCCGAGTGACCCTACTAATGTGCTCATACCTAGTTACATTAAATTATGTCATGTGACACTGTGTTTCAATAATACGGTACTTGACTGGTTTTTAAAAACTGTTCTACGTTAATCACTAATGTCTAAGGACTCTATAGAAAATGTTAGAAAACGTTCCATTACATATAGGGTCCTTCTTAATATGCTGACACTTTTTTAAGGGCATAATCAGACCATCAAACTGAACAACTTTCACTATGGGACCAATATCAAAATCGCGAAAAAAAAATCTGATGTTCCATACTAAATTACAAATCTACTCGAGCTAAATGTATGGGACAGCTGATTTTTTTTCACGATTTCGACGTTAGTCCCATACTGAAAGTTGTTCAGTTTGATGATCCTAAACAACCCCCTTAACAGTTTTAAATATTTATTTTTACTTTTGTAACACTTTGTATAGTGCAAGAAAAAACGAAAACAAAAATATAATATTTAAATATCCCACAAAAACGCTTTTCCTAACAATATACGTGGCAACAAGCAGGTGACGTCACAATGACGTAAACTTTGTACGACACTCACACTTTACACGCAACTGTTTACAAGCAACTGACGTCATCAACAGTTCGACCAATCACAGTCGTTTACGATCACGTGACTAAAGTAGACAAACAAATTATTTTCTTTGTCGATTTTCTCTTCAAATATCCAGTATTTTTGACTAAATAGTTGGTTTCCAAAATTCATATTCAATACAGATGCCATCAATAGATCCTATATTTTACATGCTGTCAATGTCAAGTACCCTCGGCGCTACCGAGCCACCGCTCAATCGCTAGTGAAGGTTCCTGATGTGCCGAGGGTCGCAAGACCGAATCCCGTAAGGCACAAATGTTTATATGATGAATATTTGTACCCGAATCAAAGATATTTTCATCCCCCCATCTCGGAAAGAGTATTTTCGCTCTTCGATATCTGAGTGCCAAAGCCGTTTTTATCCACTAGAGGATAAAGTAAATTGAATTTAAAACATCGTGTGCACTAAGTTTGTGAATTCAAAACATCTTTAAACCTATTTACTTCTCCCTCCACGGTGCCCAATTTATCATAACATTTTTTTTTTGCATTTAGTCATTTCCTCGCTGAGGTGGGATGAAAAGTTGTGTGTTGCACTCGAGTGCAAAGATTTTTCACCTCGTGCTCTTTTGATTCCCTCGCTAACGCTCAGGATTCTAATTTAGAATTAGAATCCTTTGCTTGCTTTGTCATCAAAATTGAGCACGCGGTTAAAAAGCAACTTTGCACTCTTGTATAACAAATAACTATTATATATATACAACGTGTTAATGAATAAGCGCAAAACCTCATACACCCCAACTGATTTATAACAAAATAGTTAAATTGAAACAATAATTTTATTATTTTGATAGTTAACATTTACCGACCGGTTTACGCATTCGGAATAAACTTCTCTTAATCATAATCGATCTGGAGAGTGCGCCACGGGAACGCTACGTTGTAGAAATGGTGGGTGTTCATGGGCTTTATGCCGAACGGCTCCAGTATCTTCATCGTCTCCTGGAATGCAATGCCATCATCATCATCTTGGCCAATAGCCGACCATTAGCCCAGTTATTTTTAAGAAAACATTAAGTGTCCTCAAGTAGGCTGTCACCTTATAAATTATACTATAATGAACACATGATCCTTCTTAATGTTCTTTTTTAGGGGATGATCAGACCGTCAAACTGAACAACTTTCTCTATGGGACCAACATCAAAATCGCGAAAAAAAATCTGCTGTCCCATACATTTAGCTCGACTAGATTTGTAGTTTAGTATGGAACATCAGTTTTTTTTTCGCGATTTCAATATTACTCCCATAGTGAAAGATGTTCAGTTTGATGGTCTAAACTACCCCCTTAAATGTTTATTTGTATTTTTGTAACACCTTGTATTTTCCCGAATTGGTCGCAATTGCCCCCAGATTTAGATGTTTAAAAGAGGTAAGTAAGTAATAATTAATAATAACATCGACGACGTCGTAGCCTCCCTGCGGATGTGTGACGGGCTCGTTGTAGTTGAGCTCGGTCACATTCTGCCGACACGGGCCCTTGTAGATCAGCTGGTACGCTGTAATTCAATTCAATTCAATTCATTTACTCAACAACTCACACTAACTGTACAAACACAACACACTTACGTACGCACGTACAACACACTTAAACCACAATCTACACACGACACAATCTAGAAACTAATCTCTATGCTTGTATGTTGTCAGATTTTCGTTACAATACACAGAGTTAATGCTAGGATTAATTTAAGATTTGTTTGGACATCTTTGAGGCACTGTAACTTTAAAACTATACTTTTAACGAAAATCGGACTTCATACAAGCATAGAGATTAGTTTCAAGTATTTGTGAGTGTTTGCCTTTGATTGGTTAGTATTGAAAATGTCACCAGACTTCGTTTGTAAGGAGCGCAATCCGAATTATATTTCCTTAATGACCGTTTCTGCAAGTGAGTGTTAGCGTCCTACGTCTTACCCTACAAGTAATGCATTAGACTTGAAACAATTATGCTTCCTGAATGTTGGATCCTGAAACCTGAATTTTAAACGGCGCAAACTATAACTAAGAAGTACCTACTGACATTGTTGGTACCTATGTACCTACTTAGATAAGACAAAATAGGGTACTTACAACGAACTGTAAAAATAAATTTTAATTTATTATAATTAGTTAGTAACTAGTACCTATATTCTAAATGTGAAGTTTGGATGTTTGACTCTGTGTGATCGGATTTCGATGAAATTGGGCTCACAGAATTATGTCCTGAAGGCGGAAAGGTATCACACTTAGCCAGGCGGTCGATTAGAAAGAGGATAATTTCAACCAGCAAGTCCACAGTCTACACTTCCAAACGAATTAGGACATGCGTGTTGGAGATGTGAGACATGCGTGTTGAATGGAGATGTGAGACATGCGTGTTGGAGATATGAGACATGCGTGTTGGAGATGTGAGACATGCGTGTTGAATGGAGATGTGAGACATGCGTGTTGGAGATATGAGACATGCGTGTTGGAGATGTGAGACATGCGTGTTGAATGGAGATGTGAGACATGCGTGTTGGAGATATGAGACATGCGTGTTGGAGATGTGAGACATGCGTGTTAGAGATATGAGACATGCGTGTTGGAGATGCGAGACATGCGTGTTGGAGATGTTAGCAATGCGTGTTGGAGTTATTAGACTTGCGTGTTGGGTGAAGATGTGAAACATGCGTGTTGGGAGTTATGAGACATGCGTGTTGGGTTGGAGTTGTGAGACATGCATGTTGGAAATGTGAGACATGCGTGTTGGAGATACGTAGACGTGAGTTGGAGTTGTAAGGCTGATAGTCACATAATGATTAAGGACACGTACTCTTATTTTCGTCGAGACAGTTGTAGTTGTCGAGCGCGCAGACGTTGTCGAAGGTCCGGTACATGTACATCCAGTAAAACGTCTTGTAAATTATCTTGAACTGACGGGCGCACACCTTGCCGAAACTGTTACACAAACAAACTTAGACAGTGTAGTTATAAGCGTCATAAGCTACTTGAGTGATGCAAACTAAATTAAAGCAGTTAAAGGCGCTAGGCGTCCTAAAAATATAAAGTTTTTCGCCATGATCTTTCTGATTTCTTATGGCTTTCTGTCAATAGTTCAACATACCGCGATAGATTAGATGGCGTTGACGTGAGTTGGATGCGAAGACGGAGACAACCTCCAAAACGAGCCATTTTTGTACTACCGAATGTTATGTACGGCGTCATAAAATATGGTAAAATAAAATAGTTTGCATATATATAATTATATTACTAAAACTGTATATTTCAACGATATATTTTGTCGTAAGTACAGACGAGATTTCTTGAACTTCATGCTGCGATATTTCTTTGTGAAAAAATGGCGGAAATATTATCGATTTGAATAGATTTCGATAAAAGTTGAAATTAAAGTAAATACATTATGTAGTCTATGCTGAGAAAGAGGCGACTGGTACCTTACTACATTGCTTGGGGCCTAGGGCGGCCAAGACTGCAAATCCGCCACTGCTTCGGGTTATATGGTCTAAGTTAAGTGTACGGAAATTTGGTTGCCAGTGCCTAAATATCTAATTAAAATAATAATATAAAACGTAGAACATAGTTACTCCTTGTATATATTGAGGCAGGCAATATTGCAGTGATGGTAGGTGACTAGCTTGGGCGTCTTGGTCTTCGCCTTTGGATCACTCTTTGCCGTCGTCGTCGGCCTGATGTACTGGCCCTTGACGGTGACGGTGGTGGTTGTTGGCGGCCTGCGGGCCACGCGACCTCATCGTCAGCCACAATACTACTGCATCTCGATACTATCGATAATATCATTTTGCATGCACGATTATAATCCCCGAGGAGGTAGTCAGAGAAATATGAAACCTCAGAACATTCACGTTTCACTAGTAGTACTGAAACTGTCCAGTGTGACGGGGAGTGAGCCAGGGCCGTAGCTAGAACTGTATTGAAGGTATAGAAGGCATAGAAGGTTTAAGGTAGGGCGGAAGCAAAAGGCAAGTTTTTTTGGATGTTTACTCGTACTACCTTACATAATTCAGTGTTCGTGAAATCTTCTCTCCAGAAAAGAAAAGAACACACCAAGACTCAAAACAATGATGATACTAGCCGTTCCATTAGCCCACATAGCCTGAAAATACCATTCAAAGGCTGTAAATAGCATTCACACTCCAGGACTCAAGACGGTGATGGTATGAGTTCAATTATCCTACCTATGCTCATAATTATCATAGGCTGGAGCTGGAGGCATATTGCCCCATGAATTTCACAGACTTGCGACGGGATTGCGGCTAGTGTTTGAGTTTAAAAATTAATTTATGAGCATGATTTTCGAGGCCCCCTTGGTCCGAGGCCCTGGACTCTTGCCCCGCTAGCCCTTATGGTAAATACGGTATAGTGAATGGGTAATTTTTAAGGTAGGGCATGACAAGTTTATTCCGAATGCTCAAATGCACGCTGCATACATACGAAGCCTGGTGATATTTTCAATACTAACCAATTAAAGTCAATAAAATTTTTCAGAAACAATGTATAAACTAATATTATCTATGCTTGTATGGTGTCAGATTTTTGTTAAAATGTGAAGTTTCAATGCTAGGATTAAGATTAATTTAAGATTGGTGAAATCTTTAAGGCAATGTAACTTTAAAACTATACATTCTAACGAAAATCTGGCAACATACTCGTACAAGCATAGAGATTAGTCTCTAGATTGTTTCCGAAAAATTTCATTGACTTTAGTTAGTATTGGAAATATAACCAGACTTCGTTTGCATGGAGCCCGCCAACGGTAATTTACCCTTAAGGTAGGGCATTGCCCCACGATACCCCAAGCTACGGCCATGGGCGTAGCGAGGTAGTCCCCCCCATATACAATCCTGGCTACGGCCCTGAGCTATGCTCACCTGAAGAACACCCAGTGCCCCTCGTCCCAGTAGGGTTCGTAGAAGGACTCTAGCCTCGCGCTGGGTCCCGCCGCCGCCGGCCGCTTATCCTTCAGGAACAGCTCCATCATGTTCCCCTTCTTCACCTGCCGGCGCGCCACATCGGTAACTGCGCTATGAAATCTGCACACAAAATACTTCAAGTTATAGCCAGGAAAGTGGCATAGAGGTATTGTTTATACCTGGAGTACAGACTGCCTTACAAGCGATGAAACATGAAAATACTCCTTGGCGGTCGTTAATGTTCACCCTTCTTTCGTTACTTTTCATCGTCGTCTTTGGTTTGTTTCTTTCTAATCCAACGACGCCACGAAACAGCACGAAACCCACTGCGTAAGAGAGGTAGCTTAGGTAACTAAAAAGAGTAGTCGACACGAAATTGCCGTTGTGGAAACTCGCGGGCAAGGAGTCAGCGCCATCTACGAAACGAGATTTTGGGCTTATTACGACGTACGCCACTTAGTATGGAATATAGCACTCTTGTCTTTTAATCTATGATAAAAAAGGAACAAACGTAAAATCCGAAACATCGACGACCGACACATACGAATGAAGGACGAACATTACCGATCGCCATGGACAAAAGTAAAGAGTAATATAAGTATGGACCGTAAATGGACGAAGTCTCGGGTAATCTCTAGAATCTAAATAAAATGATCGTCTCTCTCACCCGTGTAGTCCACCTGCGAATTTGTCCAGCGAGTCGGTGGAACCTGTCGACATGATAATGAGGTACTGAGGTAGATGCATGAAACAGGCCCTAAAATAAAAGTAAGTAGGTAACTAGGTAGGTAGGTACTTACAGAAATAATGCGTAGAAAACAAAATCCACAGAAATGAGGGCGTCATTTCTGTGGATTTTGTTTTCTACGTTATTCAGTCTTCAGTCAAGTAGAATTTCTAATTTATGAATGCAATTGAACGTGAAATTTGGCAACCAACCAACTAGTTTCGTCCCACGGTTTTACCCGTCTTATGAGAAGATTATTCCGAACGCGCTAATGCGCGCTGCATACAAACGAAGTCTGGTTATAGGTATTGTCAAAGCTAACTAATTAAAGTCAATTAAATTTTGCAGAAACAAATCTATGCTTGTATGTTGTCAGATTTTCGTTAAAATATACAGTTGTACGGGTATGTACATATATTCATTTGTCAGCACTTTTGTGCCACACCGTTTTATAGCGAGCAGCGATCGCCAGTCGGTCCCCGCGCGTCCCTATAACAACACCTATGTAAAACACTAACGTAAAAATCATGTAATTCACTGTTTTAGATCTGACAATATAATCGGACTTTCGTGAACTGTATATCGTCTCTTCATTGAATTCCCTCCTTCTGATACCACGAACTTGGAGTCTACGAACACACGTTCCTCGGACATTGGTGACCCCCATTGAGTGAAGTGACTATACCTACAGTGCGTTAGTTTCGGGATCGGCTCAATTTCAAGTTGTATAGGTGACGCGCATCTCGGTAGTACTTAACTACTATCGTTTCTTCTCTTGCACTCCACGGACCGCAAGCTCAACCCGCAGAAAAATGGCGGAAGAAGATGAAAAGCCGGACGTCGTGTTAATCTCGGTATCGTCAAGGGTACCAGAGTTCTGGACGGACCAGCCAGGACTATGGTTCATCCAGTTCGAGGCGGCAGTGGCACCGCAGAAAGCTAGCGACAACGCTAAGTACCAGCTCCTTATAGCCAAACTCGGCAAAGCGGTCATACAGCAAGTCGCGGACCTCTTAGCAAAGCCGCCAGAAGCTGACAAGTACAAAGCACTTAAAGATCGACTCTTAAGCATCTACGAGGAGTCCGAAAACAGACGCATCCAGAAATTAATCGGAGATATGCAGTTAGGTGATCAAAAACCGTCACAGCTACTCCGACGGATGCAGGGCCTAGCCGGAAGCCGGATGACGTCAGATACTCTAATCGTTTTATGGCAAAATCACCTGCCAGCCGCGGTCCGCACAGTGTTAGCGGCGACGACACTTGATGATCCTGAAAAATTAGCGGCGGTAGCAGACAAAGTGATCGAAACGAGCAAGCCGTTAGAAGTCGCGGCAGTCGCGAGCACGAGCTCAAGTAACCTAGCAGATGTGATAGCGAAGTTAACGTTGGAGGTAGCTGAACTACGAAAAGCAAGACATGATTCCCGACCACGGCAGAGGTCAGCGTCACGACAGCGCGACCGCAGCGGGAGCCGAGGTAGAGGTCCCTCCAATACGCGAAACCAGGATCGTCCCTGCTACTACCACTATCGTTTCGGGGAAAAAGCGGAAAAGTGCCGCGATCCCTGTAACTACAAACCGAAAAAGCAAGCGGAAAACTAGATGATGTACAGTCTACGACGGGAGGCTGTCACGGTAGTATTAACCGTCGCTTATGTATCATGGATGTCAATTCTAAACTTAGTTTTCTTGTCGATACAGGAGCAAACGTTTCTGTTTTACCGATTAATTTAGTAAATCGCTCACGTTGCGATAAAAACGTGGATTTCACGTTGTACGCCGCAAACGGTACTAAAATTGACACCTATGGTACACACACGATGACTCTAAACCTAAGACTTAGGAGAGCATTCACGTGGACCTTTATAGTCGCTACTGTTAAACAACCAATCTTAGGCGCCGATTTTCTCAGCCATTTTGGTCTGTTAGTAGACTTAAGTTCTCGAAAATTGATTGATAACGAAACTAAGTTAAATGTCATAGCCAGTATCAAAGATTGTACCAATCCGTCAATCAAAACAATAAACGAAGGTCACCCGTATCGCGATTTGTTAAATTCGTTTCCAGATATAACCAAACCGGTCTCTTTTAAAGAGCCTCCGCAGCACACTGTCAGTCATCATATCGAAACGAGTGGACCACCTGTCTACGCGAAGGCGAGACCATTACCGCCAGAACGTTTCAAAAAGGTGAAGGAAGAGTTCCGTCTCATGCAGGAGATGGGCATCTGCAGGCCTACTAAAAGCGCCTGGGCGAGCCCGTTACATGTTGTTCCGAAGAAAAACGGAGACATACGTCCCTGCGGCGACTATCGACGACTTAACGCCATCACCAAACCCGACAGGTACCCTATTCCACATTTGCATGATTTTACATATCTTCTACCAGGTAAAAAGGTTTTCTCTCGAATTGATGTCAATAGAGCTTACCATTTCGTACCTATCAACCCGGCTGACGTTGATAAAACGGCGATCATAACTCCATTCGGGTTATTCGAGTTCACCAGAATGACATTCGGCCTGAGGAATGCAGCACAAACCTTTCAACGGTTCATGCATCACACGGTTTTAGAAGGTATGGATTTTCTACATTGTTTTATCGATGACGTCATAGTAGCTAGCGTAAACGAGGAAGAACACCGAGAGCACCTACGGTTACTATTCGAACGACTGAACCAATTTGGGTTAACGATAAACTTATCTAAATGTATTTTCGGTGAGGCAGAGCTTGATTTTATAGGATTCCACGTGTCCGAAAACGGAATTCGACCTATGGACGAAAAGGTCAAGGCCATCATTGATTTTCCCAAACCAAAGGATATCAATGAGCTTCGTAGATTCCTAGGCATGGTAAATTTCTATCGCAGGCATATACCACACGCCGTAAGTACACAAGCCATTTTATCTAGGTATTTACATAACGCGAAACGAAACGACAAAACACCCATCGTATGGACGCCGGATACTGAATCAGCATTCCATGAATGTAAGTTGCAATTGGAGCAAGCAGTCACGTTGGCGTACCCGATCGCTGACGCTACATTAGCCCTCATGTGTGACGCTTCCAACACATGCGCAGGAGCCGTTCTACAACAACTAGTTAAAGGTGTGTGGAAACCTCTCGGCTATTTTTCTAAACGCTTGTCCGAAACGCAACAACGTTACAGTACCTACGACCGCGAATTACTCGCAATTTACATGTCTATTAAATACTTTCGCAAACTGTTCGAAGGCAGGCCATTAACGATTTTCACCGATCATCGGCCATTGGTACACGCGTTTACAAAAGTAGGTACCAACTCAGAAACGCCTCGGAGAACTCGGCACTTATTATTCATCAGCGAATTCACGACCGACATTCGACACGTAGGTGGCGTGGACAATGTTGTGGCTGACGCGCTATCGCGCATAGCTACGATTTCCTGTCCCACGAGCATCGACTTCGAGCAACTTGCTGAATCGCAGAAATTGGACGACTTCATTACACAAGTTACGACAAACAACGTCGATAATAACAAAGTTGATATTAAAAGCATAGTTTTGCCCACTTGCGACAAAATGATTTATTGCGAAATGTCAACGTCCAAAGCAAGACCGTACCTACCTGATAATTTCAGACGTGTAGCTTTCGATAGCGTACACAAGATTAGCCATCCCGGTATACGTACGACTCGTAAAATGGTCACCGAAAGATTTTTTTGGCCAGGCATGAATTCTGACATTAGCAAATGGGCAAAAACCTGCGTTAAATGTCAACGTGCTAAAGTAGGTCGACACACCATTTCAGAGTACGAGAGCTTTGAAAGCAGTGATCGTATGCAGCATCTAAATGTCGATATAATAGGGCCATTGACTATTTCAGAGGATGGATACAGGTACTGTGTAACTCTTATCGACAGAGGTACTCGTTGGCCAGAGGCGTTCCCGATCAAAGATATTACGGCCGAGACAGTTGCTAAGGTAATTTACGAAGGCTGGATTACTCGATACGGATGCCCAAGCAGACTAACCACGGATCAAGGACGGCAGTTCGAAAGTCAGCTGTTCAATGATTTACTTAAGTACCTCGGAGTGCAAAGAATACGGACCACCAGCTACCACCCACAAGCCAATGGGATGGTAGAACGCTGGCATCGTAGTTTAAAGGCAGCGTTGATGGCTCGTCTCGACAGCAGTTCTTGGGTCGACGAGCTACCAACGGTTCTTCTAGGACTTCGGGCAGCAGGGCGCAGTGACAACGGCGTCAGCCCTGCAGAATACACATTTGGTAAGCCACTACGCTTACCTAGCGATTTCTTCGAGCCCACAAAACCAATACCTGGTGATACAAATATTCTCAAAATTCGCGAGGCGATAAATAAATTGCGACCAGTTAAATCGACTCATCGAGAAAATCGCAAAATATTCGTACACCCGGATCTACAATCGTGTAGCCATGTTTTCGTCAGAGATGATACAGTTCGTAGACCTCTGAAACCACCTTACGATGGACCATACCCGGTTATCAAAAGGGATTCAAAGGTTTATCAACTGCAGTTACCTAAACGGCGTGCTTTTATCTCGATCGATAGGCTGAAACCCGCGTATCTTTTGAACGACGAAAATTTTGTACCACCAAGTTTAGTGCATGCTAATATAAAGGATGTACAGGTTAACGACCAAGCCGATGGTAAGCAAAGGTCACGAAGCGGGCGAATCATCAAAACGCCAGTACGTTTTAAGTAGGTCATACGTAAGTATAATTATAAGTTCAATAGTTTTAATTTTTCATTCACATTTTCGGCGCGCACAACTCAACCATCTCCTATTATCATATTAAAAACCTTTGGGATAAATATCATCATGGGTCAGTACAACTCAAAAAATGAAGAAGTCATCATCGCACAGGCCGGAGCTAACCAGCAAGTCGAAGACTTGAGAATTAAAATCAGCCTGTACGGAGCGATCATCGCAGCAGTAGCAGTATGTGTTTTCTTAATTATTTTTTGTCTTTGCTGCAAAAGATGCAAGAAGACAGCTCACCGTTGGTTCAGCAACCAGCTGGCTCAGAATATGAACAATCAGATAAGGTTACAACAGCCGACGACCACCGTGCGCACCGACCAAAATGTACCCACGAAGGTAATTTTTTCGTGAAATTTTAATTTTCTCTTCTAATATTATAATTAGTTTTCGAGTTCACGATTGTTTTGCTAAACAAATGACCATCGTATTGTTTGTATGACGAATTTATACTGTACCTACAAGATAGTAATTAAAGCTTGTAATTAATGTAAAAATAATCACCCTGTATAACCACGTTGATCAGTAATATTTACTTATAAAATGATAATGAATGTAATTAAACGCCATAAGCGAACTTTAGGTACAACTGCAACTGTATTGATTTGTAACGTTCTTAGCAATTTCCATAACTAATTTGGGCAACAAATGTATCTATATTAAGTTACTTACTAATCCGAAGCAAAGGAAAAAATTGTAATACCACAGTGACTCAGGACTCTGTCTACCCATTAGGACTTAGTCGTGATAATTTATCGTATTTAATAATTCATTGTAGCATCAACATTGTAAACAATTCAAGCCGGTACCTACCGAGCAAGTATCATGTATCAGCGACCGTGTTATCGTATTGCAACTTTGTTTCGCAATCACATTCCTTGCATTGTATAACTTGAGTTAATTTTATTTGATTATAAGATTTGATTTTAAAATTTGGATTGTATAACTTCCGCGTACCAAATTTTAGGAGGGGTGTGATGTACGGGTATGTACATATATTCATTTGTCAGCACTTTTGTGCCACACCGTTTTATAGCGAGCAGCGATCGCCAGTCGGTCCCCGCGCGTCCCTATAACAACACCTATGTAAAACACTAACGTAAAAATCATGTAATTCACTGTTTTAGATCTGACAATATAATCGGACTTTCGTGAACTGTATATCGTCTCTTCATTGAATTCCCTCCTTCTGATACCACGAACTTGGAGTCTACGAACACACGTTCCTCGGACACAGTTTTAGTGCTAGGATTAATTTAAGATTTGTATGGAAATCTTTGAGGCGCTGTAACTTTAAAACTATACATGTTAACGAAAATCTGACTTCATACAAACATAGAGATTAGTTTCTAGATTGTTTCTGAAAAATTTCAATGACTTTAATTGGTTAGTATTGAAAATATAAACAAACTTCGTTTGTGTGGAGCGCGCCAACGGTAATATACCCTTAATATGAAATATATGACAAAGAAAGGCTCCGGCCCCAACGAACATGACATACCTTCATAAACTCACGACCATTACCTCTCTCAGGGTGACGACAAACTCTGCCAACTACGTTTAATTTTGCAGTTTTAGCAAGGTCCAAATTAACCAATTGAATTAGAAGTCTATCAGAGTTTAACGCGATGCGGAATTCAGCACAGTTGAATAGTAATTGGATTGCCAAGTGATTAGAAATTTGATAAAAAATAGTGCTTTGATGTTTTAACTTAGCGCAATCGGGCTCCTAGTGTACACACGGCGACAGATCAACCTACCCATAGTTGGACCTTATGTCCATAAACAGAGTTCAACTATGGGTAGGTTGATCTGTCGCCGTGTATACAACACTAGTAACAATCCAAAAACACCGAGGCCTATATCAGGATTCGCTACTTAGAGCATAATAGACTAACCATCTTATCATTGGAGTCGTTCAGAGCCAATTTCTTTGTTCAGAGTCAAGTCACTGCTGTCGGGAAACCTCGCCAATTTAAAATGGAATCGATTAAACTTCGAGATTTAAAATCGATTTACTAAAAACACCTTACTTTATCATACCGGATACGGATATAGCTTAAACAATTCTAAGCCATTTTATGTTATTGTTTCCTGTGCTACTCAAAAGAATAGAAAGAGACAAAGTTATACAAACTTCATATCTCATCTCTCCTCACTCACAACAAACGCCGTTAAATTTGTGACAAAATAAAAACAAAAAATGTCTTGTCCGTCGTAACGGGATATAATTTTTTATTTACGCATATTTCCCAATAAAATAATGTGAAAAACGTATAAAGAATAAAGTAAAATGGCATGTGAATCGATTATGATTAAATTAGAGCCCATGGAAGAGGAGCCGGGTCCTGTAAATCTTGTAGTTGAGCCCGAATTCGTCAGCATAAAGTTGGAACCAGATAATGAGGATTTGCCAAGAGATGAGCAACTTGCACCTCAAGTCAGGTACACCATTACAAACATATTTAGATACTGAAACACTAAATCATCGTTTAAAAGTTGAACGGACGGCATTTTCTTAGCAATGAGTCTGGTAAAAACAACTGACCTGATTTTGATGAAATTTGACACAGTGATAGTTTAAGATCGATATTTGCATATTGAAGAATGTTTTTACAGTTAGGATTAGCCATAGAATGTAGCTATATAACTGTTTCGTTGTTCTTGATGTTTCAACATAGGTACCTATTTATTTTTCGTTCTCGGGTATGAAGGTTTCCTCACGATGTTTTCCTTCACCGCCGAGCTAGTGATAATGATAAATACAACCGTACATAAATTCCGTAGAACTTAGTGGTACAGGCCAGGAATCGAACTGCCGCCTCGAGATTTAGTCGCTAGCTCTCTTCTATATGGACTATCATCAGTACTTGACCATGCCCTTAAAAACCATCAGCATTACAGAGGAAAGCAAGTAGCGAAGGTGTGGGAAGAAAATTAGGTCTGTCGACATTATATTAGGTCATGACGTAACAGTGGATGAGGCTTATGATCCGGACCGCCATTCTTTTTTATGAGAGAAATTTTGTCAATAAAAACAAATCTAAAATTATGAAGTGAGCCATTCCTCGAATCAGTTTTAGGGGTGGAATCTTGTCCCCCGTCCCTGCGTTTCGGCGACTCTTAGATAGAAATATACTGTCGCAGTGTCTTAAAACGAAAGTCTTTGATCAGTGTGTACTGCCAGTGATGACATATATGGAACAGAGACGTGGTCGCTCACTCAAGGCCTCATAAAAAGGCTGAAAGTCACCCAAAGGGCAATGGCGATGGCTATGCTCGGAGTTTTCCTGCGAGATTGAATCAGAAATGAAGAGATCTGTAGAAGAACCAAAGTAGTCAACATAGCCTGAAGAATGGAATGGAAAGAAAGATGGCCGATGGAAAAGTTCTAGTGGCGACCGCGTACCGGAAAGCACAGCATGGGTAGGCCCCCCACAAGGTGGACCGACGACCTGGTGAAGGCGGCGGGAACCCGTTGGATGAGGGCAGCGCTGGACCGGTCACTGTTGCGATCCTTGGGGGAGGTATATGTCCAGCAGTGGACGTCCATCGGCTGAGATGATCTTGATGATGATGAGATAGAAATATTGCTTTGTGTCACAAACTCCGGTCCTTTCTGTCCTCCATGGTCAGCATATTAAGGAGTGAATATTGGTTTCAGTGTGAAAGTGGAAGAAGGTTACACAAAGGAGTCCCCGGCCGCGTCGCCGGCTCCACTCTGCATTGAAGATGTAGCTGCAGGTGGAGTGGTGGAGGAGAGAGTGGAGCCGGAGATGGTGGAAGTTTTTGTTGATTGTTACAACGTGAGTTTACTTTTATTGTAATAGAATGTTATGTAGAGTCACGTTGCAGGATTTGCCCCGAACACTTGTCTTTCGCGTGGTGTTCGCGCAGTTCGCGTCACAGCCTGCCACGAGGCTCCGCAATCCTTCTCAGTTGTGTTCTTACTCAAAAACAATCCTTGAGATTGGATAGATACTCCCTCAAACTACTTGACACTTGTGGAAATGCGGTGCTAATGCACAAGCAAGAAGTCCATTAATTATAAATAAAAAAAATAAAAAATGTTATGTTAATGTAATGTAATCATGTCTGCTTTATGCCACAGAATGATAGCCTCGTAACGCCCAGGCTTTTTCGACGAAAAATTAGCTTACTGCCCGTATGCCTTTATATAGGTGTTCACCGTTCCTGAAGGTAAAATTTTCGAAAATGTGTCCTAATGCACATATCATACAGCACACTATTTAATATCTTATGACACATACAAATCGAGTGTCCTTTAAATGGTGGTTGGGCGTCTACTGCATGACGTTTTGACTAAATTTTTAAAAACTGTTTGGTATCTTAAACACTTAGGGTTGAGCCTCTTATAATAATATAATTACGAAGATGAAAAGCTTTAAAATTTTCTATGGATAACTTCAAAGCTTTTTGAAAGCTTGTTGCAAGTTTTATTTGATACGCGGGATATAGATTTTCTAAACAATTTTTCCATATAAAATATTACTTTTAATTGTACCATCTACGCGAATTATTCGTCAAACTTTTGTATGAAATTAACAACTCTGCAACCACCTTACAATTTTTATCGTCGAATATTTCAGAAAGAGGATTATGATGATGCGGGGGGAGAGCCGTCTACATCTGCGGGGGAAGGTATGTGTTGTTATAATATTTACATAATTTGTATACAATATGGATGTCATAGTCATGTATACAGGGTCCTTCTTAATATGCTGACACTTTTTCAAGGAGATGATCAGACCGTCATACTGAAAAACATTCTCTATGGGACCAACATCGAAATCGCGAAAAAGAAATCTGCTGTCCCATACATTTGGCTCGAGTAGGTTTGCAGTTTTGTATATTTTCTTCAAATATATTTAATATTTGTGTAATGCTGGCAGCATTCCAGTTTTATAATATAAAGATTTTACCTTACAATAAAATCAATATTGTGATCCTGAAGTCCTCTCCGAGTTGTGAGAAGCGTTTGCTTGATTTTGCTGCATTTTTGCCTCAAAAAGCCCATCAATTGACACTTCCGGCGTAATTTTCCTAGATTTTATAAATAGAACACTAATCGATAACTTCCGCTCGCTTTTTCCCGCCATTCGGCAGCGTGCTCACTCGGCTCTGGCGCCATTTTGTTCATTGCGACTCACCAGGTGGCCTTAAATAGGCCCAGAGAGGACTTCAGGATCACAATATTGATTTTATTGTAAGGTAAAATCTTTATATTGTGAGTCCTTTGTCCTCTCCGAGTTGTGAGACGTGTCTGTTATCACCTGGTGAATGGCAAGAGTGAAGTAATACACCAGATTGAATAGAAAACGAATATATGGATATAAAACACGAAATTTTACAACAAAAACAAAAAATAAACTTATGTGAACTTCATCAAAATCTAATTCATTCGATACTCTTAAATAATTGTGATAAACAAAACAAATGATTATCTTATTATGATGACTACACAGGTTGAAATAGGTTGGCCACGTTAGAATCAATATTTTCTCCACTTGACCTGTCTATCACTTGCCTTCTGTAATAATTATGGAAGGCATTTTCGCTTCTCCAATTTCCTCTATTTAAAAAGTCATCAATTGAGAAATGATTAATCCAATTTAAAGATGACACAGCTGACCTGGAGAACCCCGAGGAGAACCCGAATGCCGGCCTCTTGTAACACGGATTTTACCCATGAGCCAATAACAGTGCGAGATGCTGATTTAACTTCACCTCTACAAGAAATAAATAAGGTGGTAACAGAGCCTTTCCTGTCAGCCGACAATGCCAACATTTGTCGAATCCAAAACACGGGGCTAATTCTCCGATCAGTATAATCGAACAGTTTCCATCCAGACTGGCGATATGACGAAGAGTCTGTTTTTGAACCGAATAGGGGAAATAGTACACGCAGTTGTAACATTTCTTCAAATTCGGCTTCCAATTAATATAAGTAAACAGTATCTGTACCTTTGGTCAGCGCCTATGGTCGTCTTCATCGTTGCTCGGAACGCACTCGCGCACTATGTCACGGTCGCCATGAAATACCGTGGGTTGCAGGGGTGGAATTCAAACACACTTAGGCTGGACATTCTTGAATCCATCTTTGATCGACCCTTATGTCTAGTTAAGCTAAGCTTATATACTACCTCGTACGTGGTAGTAGGGCTGAGCTAGCAGGAGATTAGACGTATGATTCTTATCACCTTTTAGCTATCTTCCGTTATCTCAGCACCTCACGTGAGGTTATGTGATTACTATATCACAAGTTATTGAAGACTCATCATTTACCATGTTGTCCTTACCCAAATCAAGGAGGGTAAGGTCGTGTACACGACGTTCCGATGCTAACAATAACAACGTAGCGCCTCGACGCGACGCATCTTATAAACTAC
Organism: Agonopterix alstromeriana; assembly: GCA_963924505.1. Taxonomy (NCBI): domain Eukaryota; kingdom Metazoa; phylum Arthropoda; class Insecta; order Lepidoptera; family Depressariidae; genus Agonopterix; species Agonopterix alstromeriana. The sequence goes on along the minus strand of OZ004690.1, from coordinate 8,410,878 downwards.
ACTCGTCCAACAAAATTTCCTTTAGCCATACCACCACCCTGGATGGATTCCATATTGGAGCTTTAACAATAGGCGGTTTTTGTACAGAAATAGCCTTAAGCATTTGTTTAACAATCACATCTTCGCTCAATTTCTTGCCTATGTAAGGATCACAACAGGTAGAAACGACCGGTTTATGCAAGTTGATAGTTCGATAAGCTAGCCCTTCTTTAGCATGAAGGTTCGATAGAAATTGAGCTAGATCTATTGGCCGTGGATTATGGACTGATATATCCTTCTGTGAGCACCACTTAAGCCACCTTACCCATGGAGCTCGATAAGAAGCTAATGTAGACTTACACCATCCTGATTTCAACAATGTCTTCTCCTCTTCTGTCCAGGCTTTTAAGAGGGACTCCCACCCCCAACCAGCCATGCTTCCAGCTCCAGATTCTCTAGGTTCGGAGGAGGGTAACCCGTCGTGGTGTCCATGAGGTGATATCGAAGGTTCGATATGTGCAACGGTGGTGCTAGGGCTCGTGTGCGCAGTTCGCTCCGCCAGAACGTTCGTTTCCACCTCGGAGCTATTATTATGTACAGACCTTTCGATATATTCAAGTGAGTCAGGACACGTGGCATCAGTGATGGTGGGGGAAATACCCAAGCCGCCTGAAAATCCCACGGTCGACTGAACGCATTGCAAAACGCGGCTTGATGATCTCGTGGGTCGATGCTCACATATAACGGGACTACATGAGCTCGCTCTGAAGCAAATAAATCCACTTGCGGTTTCCCGTAAGCTTTGAAGATTCTTTGGCAAGCTTGATTTTAGAGATGCCACTCTGGAAGGACTTTGCCCCATGACAAAGGATCCGCGGTTGTATTCAGTATACCAGGCAGATGTTGTGTTACCAACCGTAAACGATAGGCTTCGGCGAAGAGTAATATGAGTAGTAGTTCTTCCAATAGAAAGAAGCAAGCAAGATACACTACTGACCTGGTACCACCTTCGTTTTTCAGATAGGCCAACGCCGAACGATTGTCGGACTGTATTAAGACCGTCGTATCGCGGATCTGATGTCTGTAAGCTCGTAGAGCGCTGTACACCGCGTGAAGCTCTTTTTGATTGGAGTGCCAAGCTTCCTGCCTGCGACTCCATTGGCCCGAAATTAAAACATCGTCCAGTTGCGCGCCCCATCCGTGATTGGCGGCGTCCGTTGTCAGAAAATTCGTCACTAGTGGCATATGGATCTCCGACCAGTTACTCACGTCGCTTAACCACCATTTTAAATCGTCGACGACTGGATCTGGAAGCCGTCGGAGACTCTGTAGACTTGACCACTGGAGCTCGCGACTGAACTCTGCGACAGTGTAGGCGTCCTAGTGGTATGACGAAGCTCGCAAAGTTCAGTCTCCCGATGAGGGACTTTAACCCCTTGAGAGAGCGCACGCCCTGTTGTATAATCTTCTTCACTTCCTTTCTTATCTTCATTACTTTCTGACTCGACAAAATTTTTTTTTGTTTAATGTTTTATTCCAGTAGACACCAAGAAATTCGATCTCCTGTCGAGGTACCAGTATCGACTTTTTGTAGTTCAAGTTCCATCCATAAAATTTACGAATTCCACAATCTGCGTTTGGAGGACATGAGGATTCTAGTTTGCGATCAGGTAATCGTCCAGATTTACAACTATACGAATCCCCCTTTTTCGTAACTTTTGCCGGCGCTCCAAAAATATTTGCTACACTGACCAGTGTAGCAAATATTTTTGGAGCGCAGGCTATACCAAATGGCAAGACAGTCTTTTGAAAAAGTTGGCCCCGGTAATATAGACGAAGAAATCGAGCTAGAATTACTCTCACGTGAAAGTAGACTTGACTCAAATCTACCTTGGCCAGCCAATCGTTTGGCTTTAGAAAATTTGGGATGTCGAAGTGGAATATTAAACTGAATCGACCTATCCTTAAATATTCGTTTAGTTTTCGAAGGTTGAATACCCGACGAGAACCCCGTCCCCTTTTGGAACTAGAAATATTTTTGATAGAAAGCTTGACGCTTTTGGAGGATTGACGAGGGGACCGGTTCTATCACTCCGTCTGACAACATCTTTGACAATTCCTTCTCTATTGCAGGAGACGGTGGGATTTCGAAAAGTTCTAAAATCTTTGGATGTGGCCAGATTAAAGGTGGTTTTTGGTATAATGGTAGTTTCAGACCGGAAATAATTTTTAAGATCATTCGGTTGGCCCCTACCGCCTTCCAGTGATGGCGGTAGTTGGCCAAACAACCCGCACGAAAGATCGGATAGTCAATAGTGTCGGGGCTTTTTCCCATGTCACTGAAGCCTTGACGCCGAACGGGACGTTTCCTTCTATCATTTCTATTGTCCCGAGATGTACTGGGGTGGTTGTCCTCCTCATAATTATATCTGTTCTTTGGGGCTTTTAAAACTAAAGGAGGGCCAGTTACCGAAAGAACTTTTAGTAGGGAATGAGAATTTTGAAACTTTCTTATTCGGGTTTCAGAATTTGCTTTGAACAAAGACTTTATTCAAAACACCTTAATTTTTAAGCATTCCTTCAATTTCTGCGAATTAAATAGGTTTCCATCAGTGGGAGGAATTTTTCGAAGACCCATCGCCGCGCCGTAACACCTGGCCTGGCAGGATCGGACACCTGTTTGAAAATCTCGTTTCTACGACCCGCAATAATGTCCGCTCTCTTGCCGCTTAAAATTTGCAAAATATCATCGGTGAGCTTGTTATAATTTAAGTCTTCTACGAAAAATTCGTAAATTTTACCTTTTAATGAGCCAAAAGTAATTTCAGTCGTTTCCGAAGCCCATTTGATTATAATTTGCAAACACAGTTGCGTCTGATCACGGTGCAAAAGAAATGCGTGGTCATTTTGATAGAAGCTAAATTTTTAGATTATCGTAGTGACGCAACTCTTCATTAGTTTCCTTTTCTTTGAAGCCGGGGACAGCTAGGTAGCTCTTTTGAACATCAAAGAAAGAAATATCTGCCCACTCCTAACAATCGAATCGTTGCAAATTCTTAATTAACTTAGCGGCGTCCGTGGTGCCGATCCCCTTATCTTTCGACGCGATTTTAAAGTCTTTAAATGCGACAACCGAAGGGGCGGTGTTGGCGGCGGAGGCGGCGGAGTCTTCCCCGGAATCACTAGACACTTGAGGATAGTCCGGCGGAGCACACGATCGTTGAATAAAGTCGGTCAAGGCACGTACCTGGTTCGTGAGACCGTCAAACCTCGTTTCTAAGCCACTGACGTCACGTGGCCGGTGCCGGCGGCGACCCGCGGCTCGGGGCGCGGCGACGCGCTGAGCGGCTGCGGGCGCGCCCTGCGCCCGAGCTGGAGCTGCAGCTGGAGCTGGAGCTGCACCGGTCGCGGCGAGAGGCACACGCGACGCGGGTACGTCGATGCGGTTTCGGTTCGATCCGACGGTTCCTGACTATCTTTATCGGGAGCCATGATGCATCTATTTCACTAGATGGGCTCGTTAACTAAAGCACAATTTATGTAGATAAACGGCTAACAAAACTCTTCAAATTATTATAACCGATTAATGGAATTTATTGCACTCGACAAAATCCAAACGACGCAATGAACAAAATGGCGCCAGAGCTGGGTGAGCACGCTGGCGAATGGCGGGAAAAAGCGAGCGGAAGTTATCGATTAGTGTTCTATTTATAAAATCTAGGAAAATTACACCGGAGGTGTCAATTGATGGGCTTTTTGAGGCAAAAATGCAGCAAAATCAAGCAAACGCTTCTCACAACTCGGAGAGGAGCAAAGGACTCACAATAGTGTACACGACCACAGCAGGATTCCCGCCCCCGCCCCCCGACCGGCCGCACGGGTGCAGCACGTGCGGCAAGTGCTTCCGCTCGGCCTCGAACCTGTACCAGCACGCGCGCGTGCACGCCGACAAGCGCTTCCGCTGCGACGTGTGCGCGCGCGCCTTCACCGTGCGCGCCAACCTGCGCCGCCACGCCCAGCGCGCCGCCTGCAAGCCGCCCGGGGGGCCCTTCGTCTGCCACGTGTGTGACAAGGTACCTAGCGCCGCCCTATACTGCCACGCCCAGCGCGCCGCCTGCAAGCCGCCCGGGGGGCCCTTCGTCTGCCACGTGTGTGACAAGGTACCTAGCGCCGCCCTATACTGCCACGCCCAGCGCGCCGCCTGCAAGCCGCCCGGGGGGCCCTTCGTCTGCCACGTGTGTGACAAGGTACCTAGCGCCGCCCTATACTGCCACGCCCAGCGCGCCGCCTGCAAGCCGCCCGGGGGGCCCTTCGTCTGCCACGTGTGTGACAAGGTACCTAGCGCCGCCCTATACTGCCACGCCCAGCGCGCCGCCTGCAAGCCGCCCGGGGGGCCCTTCGTCTGCCACGTGTGTGACAAGGTACCTAGCGCCGCCCTATACTGCCACGCCCAGCGCGCCGCCTGCAAGCCGCCCGGGGGGCCCTTCGTCTGCCACGTGTGTGACAAGGTACCTAGCGCCGCCCTATACTGCCACGCCCAGCGCGCCGCCTGCAAGCCGCCCGGGGGGCCCTTCGTCTGCCACGTGTGTGACAAGGTACCTAGCGCCGCCCTATACTGCCACGCCCAGCGCGCCGCCTGCAAGCCGCCCGGGGGGCCCTTCGTCTGCCACGTGTGTGACAAGGTACCTAGCGCCGCCCTATACTGCCACGCCCAGCGCGCCGCCTGCAAGCCGCCCGGGGGGCCCTTCGTCTGCCACGTGTGTGACAAGGTACCTAGCGCCGCCCTATACTGCCACGCCCAGCGCGCCGCCTGCAAGCCGCCCGGGGGGCCCTTCGTCTGCCACGTGTGTGACAAGGTACCTAGCGCCGCCCTATACTGCCACGCCCAGCGCGCCGCCTGCAAGCCGCCCGGGGGGCCCTTCGTCTGCCACGTGTGTGACAAGGTACCTAGCGCCGCCCTATACTGCCACGCCCAGCGCGCCGCCTGCAAGCCGCCCGGGGGGCCCTTCGTCTGCCACGTGTGTGACAAGGTACCTAGCGCCGCCCTATACTGCCACGCCCAGCGCGCCGCCTGCAAGCCGCCCGGGGGGCCCTTCGTCTGCCACGTGTGTGACAAGGTACCTAGCGCCGCCCTATACTGCCACGCCCAGCGCGCCGCCTGCAAGCCGCCCGGGGGGCCCTTCGTCTGCCACGTGTGTGACAAGGTACCTAGCGCCGCCCTATACTGCCACGCCCAGCGCGCCGCCTGCAAGCCGCCCGGGGGGCCCTTCGTCTGCCACGTGTGTGACAAGGTACCTAGCGCCGCCCTATACTGCCACGCCCAGCGCGCCGCCTGCAAGCCGCCCGGGGGGCCCTTCGTCTGCCACGTGTGTGACAAGGTACCTAGCGCCGCCCTATACTGCCACGCCCAGCGCGCCGCCTGCAAGCCGCCCGGGGGGCCCTTCGTCTGCCACGTGTGTGACAAGGTACCTAGCGCCGCCCTATACCTGCCACGCCCAGCGCGCCGCCTGCAAGCCGCCCGGGGGGCCCTTCGTCTGCCACGTGTGTGACAAGGTACCTAGCGCCGCCCTATACTGCCACGCCCAGCGCGCCGCCTGCAAGCCGCCCGGGGGGCCCTTCGTCTGCCACGTGTGTGACAAGGTACCTAGCGCCGCCCTATACTGCCACGCCCAGCGCGCCGCCTGCAAGCCGCCCGGGGGGCCCTTCGTCTGCCACGTGTGTGACAAGGTACCTAGCGCCGCCCTATACTGCCACGCCCAGCGCGCCGCCTGCAAGCCGCCCGGGGGGCCCTTCGTCTGCCACGTGTGTGACAAGGTACCTAGCGCCGCCCTATACTGCCACGCCCAGCGCGCCGCCTGCAAGCCGCCCGGGGGGCCCTTCGTCTGCCACGTGTGTGACAAGGTACCTAGCGCCGCCCTATACTGCCACGCCCAGCGCGCCGCCTGCAAGCCGCCCGGGGGGCCCTTCGTCTGCCACGTGTGTGACAAGGTACCTAGCGCCGCCCTATACTGCCACGCCCAGCGCGCCGCCTGCAAGCCGCCCGGGGGGCCCTTCGTCTGCCACGTGTGTGACAAGGTACCTAGCGCCGCCCTATACTGCCACGCCCAGCGCGCCGCCTGCAAGCCGCCCGGGGGGCCCTTCGTCTGCCACGTGTGTGACAAGGTACCTAGCGCCGCCCTATACTGCCACGCCCAGCGCGCCGCCTGCAAGCCGCCCGGGGGGCCCTTCGTCTGCCACGTGTGTGACAAGGTACCTAGCGCCGCCCTATACTGCCACGCCCAGCGCGCCGCCTGCAAGCCGCCCGGGGGGCCCTTCGTCTGCCACGTGTGTGACAAGGTACCTAGCGCCGCCCTATACCGCCACGCCCAGCGCGCCGCCTGCAAGCCGCCCGGGGGGCCCTTCGTCTGCCACGTGTGTGACAAGGTACCTAGCGCCGCCCTATACCGCCACGCCCAGCGCGCCGCCTGCAAGCCGCCCGGGGGGCCCTTCGTCTGCCACGTGTGTGACAAGGTACCTAGCGCCGCCCTATACTGCCACGCCCAGCGCGCCGCCTGCAAGCCGCCCGGGGGGCCCTTCGTCTGCCACGTGTGTGACAAGGTACCTAGCGCCGCCCTATACTGCCACGCCCAGCGCGCCGCCTGCAAGCCGCCCGGGGGGCCCTTCGTCTGCCACGTGTGTGACAAGGTACCTAGCGCCGCCCTATACTGCCACGCCCAGCGCGCCGCCTGCAAGCCGCCCGGGGGGCCCTTCGTCTGCCACGTGTGTGACAAGGTACCTAGCGCCGCCCTATACTGCCACGCCCAGCGCGCCGCCTGCAAGCCGCCCGGGGGGCCCTTCGTCTGCCACGTGTGTGACAAGGTACCTAGCGCCGCCCTATACCGCCACGCCCAGCGCGCCGCCTGCAAGCCGCCCGGGGGGCCCTTCGTCTGCCACGTGTGTGACAAGGTACCTAGCGCCGCCCTATACCGCCACGCCCAGCGCGCCGCCTGCAAGCCGCCCGGGGGGCCCTTCGTCTGCCACGTGTGTGACAAGGTACCTAGCGCCGCCCTATACTGCCACGCCCAGCGCGCCGCCTGCAAGCCGCCCGGGGGGCCCTTCGTCTGCCACGTGTGTGACAAGGTACCTAGCGCCGCCCTATACTGCCACGCCCAGCGCGCCGCCTGCAAGCCGCCCGGGGGGCCCTTCGTCTGCCACGTGTGTGACAAGGTACCTAGCGCCGCCCTATACTGCCACGCCCAGCGCGCCGCCTGCAAGCCGCCCGGGGGGCCCTTCGTCTGCCACGTGTGTGACAAGGTACCTAGCGCCGCCCTATACTGCCACGCCCAGCGCGCCGCCTGCAAGCCGCCCGGGGGGCCCTTCGTCTGCCACGTGTGTGACAAGGTACCTAGCGCCGCCCTATACTGCCACGCCCAGCGCGCCGCCTGCAAGCCGCCCGGGGGGCCCTTCGTCTGCCACGTGTGTGACAAGGTACCTAGCGCCGCCCTATACTGCCACGCCCAGCGCGCCGCCTGCAAGCCGCCCGGGGGGCCCTTCGTCTGCCACGTGTGTGACAAGGTACCTAGCGCCGCCCTATACTGCCACGCCCAGCGCGCCGCCTGCAAGCCGCCCGGGGGGCCCTTCGTCTGCCACGTGTGTGACAAGGTACCTAGCGCCGCCCTATACCGCCACGCCCAGCGCGCCGCCTGCAAGCCGCCCGGGGGGCCCTTCGTCTGCCACGTGTGTGACAAGGTACCTAGCGCCGCCCTATACCGCCACGCCCAGCGCGCCGCCTGCAAGCCGCCCGGGGGGCCCTTCGTCTGCCACGTGTGTGACAAGGTACCTAGCGCCGCCCTATACTGCCACGCCCAGCGCGCCGCCTGCAAGCCGCCCGGGGGGCCCTTCGTCTGCCACGTGTGTGACAAGGTACCTAGCGCCGCCCTATACTGCCACGCCCAGCGCGCCGCCTGCAAGCCGCCCGGGGGGCCCTTCGTCTGCCACGTGTGTGACAAGGTACCTAGCGCCGCCCTATACTGCCACGCCCAGCGCGCCGCCTGCAAGCCGCCCGGGGGGCCCTTCGTCTGCCACGTGTGTGACAAGGTACCTAGCGCCGCCCTATACTGCCACGCCCAGCGCGCCGCCTGCAAGCCGCCCGGGGGGCCCTTCGTCTGCCACGTGTGTGACAAGGTACCTAGCGCCGCCCTATACCGCCACGCCCAGCGCGCCGCCTGCAAGCCGCCCGGGGGGCCCTTCGTCTGCCACGTGTGTGACAAGGTACCTAGCGCCGCCCTATACCGCCACGCCCAGCGCGCCGCCTGCAAGCCGCCCGGGGGGCCCTTCGTCTGCCACGTGTGTGACAAGGTACCTAGCGCCGCCCTATACTGCCACGCCCAGCGCGCCGCCTGCAAGCCGCCCGGGGGGCCCTTCGTCTGCCACGTGTGTGACAAGGTACCTAGCGCCGCCCTATACTGCCACGCCCAGCGCGCCGCCTGCAAGCCGCCCGGGGGGCCCTTCGTCTGCCACGTGTGTGACAAGGTACCTAGCGCCGCCCTATACTGCCACGCCCAGCGCGCCGCCTGCAAGCCGCCCGGGGGGCCCTTCGTCTGCCACGTGTGTGACAAGGTACCTAGCGCCGCCCTATACTGCCACGCCCAGCGCGCCGCCTGCAAGCCGCCCGGGGGGCCCTTCGTCTGCCACGTGTGTGACAAGGTACCTAGCGCCGCCCTATACTGCCACGCCCAGCGCGCCGCCTGCAAGCCGCCCGGGGGGCCCTTCGTCTGCCACGTGTGTGACAAGGTACCTAGCGCCGCCCTATACTGCCACGCCCAGCGCGCCGCCTGCAAGCCGCCCGGGGGGCCCTTCGTCTGCCACGTGTGTGACAAGGTACCTAGCGCCGCCCTATACTGCCACGCCCAGCGCGCCGCCTGCAAGCCGCCCGGGGGGCCCTTCGTCTGCCACGTGTGTGACAAGGTACCTAGCGCCGCCCTATACTGCCACGCCCAGCGCGCCGCCTGCAAGCCGCCCGGGGGGCCCTTCGTCTGCCACGTGTGTGACAAGGTACCTAGCGCCGCCCTATACTGCCACGCCCAGCGCGCCGCCTGCAAGCCGCCCGGGGGGCCCTTCGTCTGCCACGTGTGTGACAAGGTACCTAGCGCCGCCCTATACTGCCACGCCCAGCGCGCCGCCTGCAAGCCGCCCGGGGGGCCCTTCGTCTGCCACGTGTGTGACAAGGTACCTAGCGCCGCCCTATACTGCCACGCCCAGCGCGCCGCCTGCAAGCCGCCCGGGGGGCCCTTCGTCTGCCACGTGTGTGACAAGGTACCTAGCGCCGCCCTATACTGCCACGCCCAGCGCGCCGCCTGCAAGCCGCCCGGGGGGCCCTTCGTCTGCCACGTGTGTGACAAGGTACCTAGCGCCGCCCTATACTGCCACGCCCAGCGCGCCGCCTGCAAGCCGCCCGGGGGGCCCTTCGTCTGCCACGTGTGTGACAAGGTACCTAGCGCCGCCCTATACTGCCACGCCCAGCGCGCCGCCTGCAAGCCGCCCGGGGGGCCCTTCGTCTGCCACGTGTGTGACAAGGTACCTAGCGCCGCCCTATACTGCCACGCCCAGCGCGCCGCCTGCAAGCCGCCCGGGGGGCCCTTCGTCTGCCACGTGTGTGACAAGGTACCTAGCGCCGTCGTACACATCGCCGCCCTATACTGCTGCGAGGCGTGCGCCGCCACGTGCTGCAAGCCGCCTATACACTACACTATATCCCGCAGGTGTTCCCGCGCTCGCACCTGCTGCGCTCGCACGCGACGCGGCACTCGACGCAGCGGCCTCACGAGTGCGGCGAGTGCGGGGCGCGCTTCAAGCACGCGTCGACACTCGCGCGGCACGTGACGCTGCACTCCGGCGCGCGCCCGCACGGCTGCCCCACGTGCGGCAAGACGTTCACGCACCTCGGCCTGCTGAAGCCCCACATGCGACGACACACCGGCGAGAGGCCCTACGAGTGCCCGATATGCTTGAAGACCTTCTCACACAAACATAATATGCAGCGGCATCAACTGAGGCACGATAGGGTGAAGCATCTCGTTTGTCATGTGAGTATTGTTCTGTCATTCTTGAAGTTAGATATCGCGTGGCGCTTAAGACAATTGTCGGTTATGATAGTTAGCGCTTAAGACAATTGTCGCTTATGATAGTTAGCGCTTAAGACAATTGTCGGTTATGATAGTTAGCGCTTAAGACAATTGTCGCTTATGATAGTTGGCGCTTAAGACAATTGTCGGTTATGATAGTTAGCGCTTAAGACAATTGTCGCTTATGATAGTTGGCGCTTAAGACAATTGTCGGTTATGATAGTTAGCGCTTAAGACAATTGTCGCTTATGATAGTTGGCGCTTAAGACAATTGTCGGTTATGATAGTTAGCGCTTAAGACAATTGTCGCTTATGATAGTTGGCGCTTAAGACAATTGTCGGTTATGATAGTTAGCGCTTAAGACAATTGTCGCTTATGATAGTTGGCGCTTAAGACAATTGTCGGTTATGATAGTTAGCGCTTAAGACAATTGTCACTTATGATAATTGGCGCTGACGAAAATTGGCTCTTAAGACTATTGGCGCTTAAGACTATTGGCGCTTAAGACTATTGGCGCTTAAGACTATTGGCGCTTAAGACTATTGGCGCTTAAGACTATTGGCACTAAAGACAATTGGTGCTTAAGACAATTGGCGCTTAAGACAATTGGCGCTTATGATAATTGGCGCTGACGACAATTGGCTCTTAAGACTATTGGCGCTTAAGACTATTGGCGCTTAAGACTATTGGCGCTTAAGACTATTGGCACTAAAGATTATTGGCGCTTAAGACAATTGGTGCTTAAGACAATTGGCGCTTAAGACAATTGGCGCTTATGATAATTGGCGCTGACGACAATTGGCTCTTAAGACTATTTGCGCTTAAGACTATTGGCGCTTAAGACTATTGGCGCTTAAGACTATTGGCACTAAAGATTATTGGCGCTTAAGACAATTGGTGCTTAAGACAATTGGCGCTTAAGACAATTGGCGCTTAAGACTATTGGCGCTTAAGACTATTGGCACTAAAGATTATTGGCGCTTAAGACAATTGGCGCTTAAGTCAAATGGTGCCAAAGTCTATTGGCGCTTAAGACATTTGTGATGTAATGAACAAGATGTAACAAAACATCCTCTGCTCTCCAAAAATGTGCTGTTTCATACAGAATTCAAAAATCGATTCGACTCTTTGAATTTGAATTCGAATGTTTGAAAAAGCAGATTTTTATTTTTCTCAATGTTGTCTCCATAAAGAACGTTGTTCAGTTTGATTGTCCGGTCTAAATTAAATAAACAAATTAATTTCGGACTTAATCTATAATTTTGGTAGTAAGTTGATTAGTAACAATGTTTACTTAAAATTATGTTATACTGCGTCCAAGATAGCTCCATGATTTTGACAAATCGTTTTAGAGCAATTATTTTACTTTCTGAAAATGTTTGAGCAGAAAAACTTTTAATTTTATGTTAAATTTTAACCACAGAGTATTATAAAAAGACGGCTCAAATAACTTTAAAACGTACTATAAAATCTCTAGAACCGCCTGCCAAAATCATGAAGCTATAGTGTATCTGAGGAATTTAAACCACCCCGATTAAGTACTACTAGAATCTGTACCATTATGTGTTAACCTAATGTTCATACTTCTTCGCAGGTATGCCACAAGCAGTTCCCCAAAGAGTCTCGTCTCAAGTACCACATGCGTCGACACGCGGCCGACAACAGACCGTTCAAGTGCGAGCGGTGCAGCAAGAGCTTCTCCCACAGACAGAACATACAGCGACACTACCGCCGCAAGCACCCCCAGCACGAGTATCTGCGCCCCGACACCGACGCTAGCGTCGCCGCAGAGATATGGAACAAACTGAGGGACACGCTCGACGCTGTGCCGGACTGTATACTGCCTGATATCAAATAACTTTACTCTTTGATATGCTGATGGCTTTTAAGGGAATGAACCATCGAACTGAACGACTTTCTGTAAGGGAATATCCAGAAAATGCTGTCTATATGTTTAGTGGAGTAGGTTTGGAGTTTTGTATGAAGCTGAGTTTTGGTTCGCGATTTCTATGTTGCTATCAGACCATCAAACTGAACAACTTTCTCTATAGGACCAAGGTAGAAACCGCGAAAAAAAACGGCTGTTTCATACAAAACTGCATTCTTACTCGACCTAAATGAATGAGACAGAAGTATGACTTTTTTCGCGATTTCGATGTTCGTCCCATAAAGAAAGTTGTTCAGTTTGATGACCTGAACCACCCCTGAGGAAAGTGATTACAAAATCATCTAGTATAAAAATATCCGGGTTTTTTTCCATTGAACTATTAGTAATATGGAAAACGTATTACTAACTAACACGGCTAAGGTCATGCACCAAATTAAAAATAATTTGTTGATAGATGTTGATACGATTGATTGGTTCGATTTTTTATTTGTTGAAAGGGATAACGAAAGCTTTACTAACTGTGGCGATATCGCTACAAAGAGTGGGACAGCGTCGTGATGTGCAGTGTTATTTTCAAGTACGCAGTACATAATAGTTCAATAGTTTTTCCGGTATCCGGATATGGGTTTGTTTATGGATTCTGAAAGTCCGGTATTACATAGAAAGTCCAGAGATATGATATCCGGTGCCAGAGCTTAGAACCGGTACCAAGAGAACAGGTTCTGTGCCGGTACTTAGCGGTTCTTGTCATTTCGGTACCTGGGTACAGACGGGTATCGCGTCTGGAACCGGTACTCCGCCTAACTGGTACCGGTACCCAATTTAGGTACTACATCAAATTAAAGATTGAAAAATTTTATACAGGGTCCTTCTCAATATGCTGACACTTTTTTAAGAAGATGATCAGACCATCAAACTGAACGACTTTCTCCATGGGACCAACATCGAAATCGCGAAAAAAAATTAGCTGTCCCCTACAAAACAAGATTTTTTAGTTTAGTATAGTTCCATCTCCTTCTACAATTAAAGGTACGTCATAAGACAAAAGAGACTAACTACAATCGTAAATTTATGCGGACTCTATGGAGATCCTTCCTCTTAGGGCTCACTCTATTAGGTATAATCTCTTTGGGTGCACCAATAAATTATTTTCTTTAGCGCTATGACAGAGCATGCCAGTGTATGGCGCTTATAACAGTGATATTCTGAGTTGCAATAGTTATGTGTTTATATATGATAGTTTATTGTTACGTGTCTAGTGCGCGGAGTAGTGAAATAAATAAAATTAATCAATTATTTTTGTTTTATTTGCTAGTAATCAAATATGTAATTTCTCCTTAAGGGTATACAACGTGTTAAGGAATTAACGCAAAACTAGAAAGTAGTTTGTTTAGAATCGAGAGCAGAATCGAATTAACATGGTTTCAACATATGTAATATTTTTCAATATTTTAAATGATTTGTTTGTAAAATTTAAAATTTACTAAACTCGATCTCAACCCACCGCAAGGGCACTTGCACCCTGCTAACTACCAAAACAAGATTCTTAAAATGTATCCATGAGCACGTTAGCACTTTCATACATTGCTGAAATGATAACAAATCATTTATCGTTTTGTCCCAAAACTTAAAATGCGAATAACTTTAAATTTTAACTATCATAATAATGAAATTATTGTTTCAATCTAATTATTTTGTTATAAATCAGTTGGGGTGTATCAGGTTTTGCGCTTATTAACACGTTGTATAACGGTTGGCGCGTTCCATATAAACGAAGTCTGGTTATATTTTCAATACTAACCAATTAAAGTCAGTGACATTTTTCAGAAACAATCTAGAAAGTAATCTCTATGGCTGCATCTTGTTAGACTTTCGTTAAAATGTACAGTTTTAAGAGGATATAATTCGGAGCGCGCTCCATACAAACGTACTATGGTGATATTTTCAATACTAACCAATTAAAGCCAATGAAATTTTTCAGAATCAATCTAAAAACAAATTTCTATGCTTGTGTAGAGTCAGATTTTCATTAAAATGTATAGTTTTAAAGTTACAGTGCCTCAAAGATTCCCATACAAATCTTTAATTAATCCTAGCATTAAAACGGTATATTTTAACGAAAATCTGACTCCATACAAGCATAGAGATTAGTTTCTAGATTGTTTCTGAAAATTTTTATTGAGTTTAATTGGTTAGTATTGAAAATATCACAAGACTTCGTTTGTATGCAGCGCGCATTTATGCATTCGGAATAAACTTCTCTTAAAGTTACAGTGCCTCAACGATTTCCATACAAATCTTAAATTAATCCTAGCATTGAAACTGTATATTTTAACGAAAATCTGACAAGATACAAGCATAGATATTAGTTCCTAGATTGATTCTGCAAATTTATATTTTTAAATAAATAAAACGGTTAAAATTACTGTTCATTTATTTATTTAAGTATTTTCTTAAGAAATTGTTTACAATTTGTTTGTAAATTAATAAAACTATTACAATAAATATTGTGCGTCTGTATGTTGAAGCACCGAAAGCTTTAATATAAAACAAGTTTCAAAATAAATGCTACGTCTCCCTCGCACTTATTCGCTTTGCGGATTTTTATCTTGGATGAAACCAAAATGAAGAAGATGCTGTTATTGCAATGATATGTTGATGGGGGCCTTATTGTCCGGTACGAATGACAATTAATTCTTTGTGTCCATTGGAAGCACAACTTTCAGGTACCCAGGAACTAAAATGTTATTAACGGCTCGCAACCAATCTTTAAGATAAATATAGACAAGAATGGCTGGTCCAATAATATCGCGTCCGTGACAGTTCCAAAGACACGATACAGAGTTCAAGGATAAATGCAATGACAGCCGTTTGAATGTGTCACTTATACAGGGTGTTAGGGTAAACAGTTGCATTACTTTAAGGGGTGATTGTACCCATGATACTGAGCAACTTTTCCTAAGAAACGTATAGGAAATTAGTAAAAAAAAAATAACGACTTCTCATACAAACGTTCGATAAGTCGCATTTAGTATGGAAGGTGCAAAATTTTTTTGAGAATTTCCTATTGGTTTTATCCCTTAAAGTAATGCAACTGTTTACCCTAACACCATCTAGTTCTGTGAACACACGTAAGCATAAACTATTATGTGTCATGTTGGCTTCCTAATAAACAAAAGTAATAAATAAAAATAAAATAAGCGCCTATACTTGGCCTATAGCAACCGTGCCAAAATCGCGTATACGAATTAACACAAACATTATTAGACAGCCGCCTGTCCTGTCCACTGGTTAGGATAGAGATCAGTGGTAGATATAACTAAGTAATTTAAGTCCATTTGACTCAGTTTAGCCCACAAGCTTCTGCTTTTGGTTTCATCTAAGATTTCAAAAAAGTTTATTTTAATGAATCTTCTTATTTAGATTTTGTATGGCTACCTTTATAATACTTGGTAAAAAAAGTGTTCGCATGTCTTCATATACATTCAAACCTAAAAGTAATAAAATAGAAAAGAATAAAGAATATATTTCTATTTCTATTCCACTTTTACTTCATAGAAAAATTCTGTTTTTTTTAATGCTTTTAAAAGCTGCAATTTATTCTCGTTACAAACAATAGGTAGGTACTAAATACAAATGTGTAAAACATTTCTACTAAATATAAAGAAAGTTATAAAAAAGGTAAATATACAACGTGTTAATGAATTAACGCAAAACTAGAAAGTAGTTTGTTTAGAATCTAGAGCAGAATCGAGTTATCATTGTTTCAAAATCGGGAATTTTTTCAAAATATTAAATAATTTGTTTGTAAAATTTAAAATTTACTGGACTCGATCTCAACCCACCGCATAGGTAGGTACTCTCACCCTACTTACTACCAAAACAAGATTCTTAAAATGTATCCACGAGCACGCTAGCGCTTTCATTAATTACTGAAATGATAAAAACATCTTTTTTGCCTCAAACTATAAATTTTAACTATCAAAATAATGAAATTATTGTTTCAATCTGATTATTTTGTTATAAATCGGTTGGGGTGTATAAGGTTTTGCGCTTATTCATTAACACGTTGTATAGGGTCCTTCTTAGTATGCTGACACTTTTTAAGGGCTAGATCAGACCGTCAAACTGAACAACTTTCTCTATGGCACCAACATCGAAATCACGAACAAAAAATCTGCTCTTCCATACAAAGCTGCAAACTTACTCGAACCAAATGTATGGGACAGCTGATTTTTTTTCGCGATTTCTATGTAGGTCTAATAGAGAAAATTTTTCAGTTTGACAGTCTGATCATTCCCTTAAAAAGTGTCAGCATATTAAGAAGGACCCTGTATAAAAACGGCGGCCACGTAATGGTAACGGTCGCTACAAAAATTTTGTCTGTCTGTTTGTGTTCATACAACGTCAAGCACCAGCTTACCTTTAGAGCTTAAAGATATCAAAAACTTACGTACCAAGTTTTTTTTACTAATAAAATGTGAAATAAAAGTTTAAAAATTTACTTTTAATTTTTTCTGTTTATTTTTCACTAAATTCTGTTTCGCTGGATTTCCTTTTTTATGTCTTTATCGGCTCTGGATACTGGTCCTTTTGAGCCATTCGTTATTTTGATGATGGAATGACGATGAATCTGTGGTCGATTTCGTAAGCTCGCGCGTTGCCGCCAAAATGACCATGTACGAGTTAACTTGAACCAAAACTTATGTGCTGTTCTCGTATTTATTTGAGATTCCTGTTACGTCGGTCGCTTTACGCAACTGTTTGGTACACAATCCGCATGAAATTATGTCACAAATATCACTAAAACCAATTTTACGAATTTCAAATACAACGAAACACAGGAAGAGCAATGGCGCCAAGCAAACTCGGACCTTTCCTTGTTTTCTCATGGGTGTTGTAGGAGTCGTTTAAGAATTTGCATAACAACATAATTTTAAATCACATTTTATAATAGTAAAAAAGTCAGTTTATACAAATATGGACGGATATTTAAATTCTAAATAATAATATAATGTGCACATGTTTTTACAAATAAAAACAGAACACAGATCATAACGTTTGTACCTTACCGAACGAATTTATTGAAACATGGAAATATCCGTCTACCATTTTTATCAACTTAGATTAAAAATTCGACAAAACGGTAATTATATTTTATAAGATCTTTAGTATTAAATGTATTTTCATTTAATTTAATCAGTAGCGTAGCGAGGGGGAGCAGGGGGGCAAATGCCCCAGGCGGCACTTTACTAGGGGCGGCAAATTCGGGAAAAATGTAGATTGATTGAGCTCTGTCTAAAACTAATTCATAGAGCAGAGAAAAGTCGAACTCGCTTCGCTCGCTCTAAGTTTCTGTTAAAATTATTGAGTCTAAACATAATCCTAAAGAGTTGTGACCACAGCTAAGACGTGGTGCTAAAAATGTGCGAGCTTGCTTCGCTCGATCCATACCTAGCTTTTACTTAGGCTACTTTGCCCATGTTTTGTACGTAAAAAGCTCTAGCTCTAACCGATAGGTATTGAGGAGAAAAATCGAGCTCGCTTCGCCCGTTCTATAAGTTTCTATTTTTGTATAGATAAAGCTAAAGATGACTGACCACAACCCGAATCAATGTGCAACAAAATTTCGAGCTCGCTTCGCTCGCTCCGTTATTTTTTGTATATGTAAGATACGGGGGCGGCAAAATCGGTCTTTGCCCCGGGCGGCAGATACCCACGCTACGCCACTGAATTTAATTTCCATGTTTTTATAAAATCGCTCATAAAAATGCATTTAACATAAACATAACATTAAAGCCTCCACACATGACCCTGCTTGTTTACAATTTAACATAATTTATTTGTAAAATAAAACTAGCATTACTAAACCTGTGTAAGGAGGCCTTCATACAATTCACAAAAGCATTTTAAAAATCCACTCTTGTAGTCAAAATACATCAATAACCTTTAATATATTGTATACAAGGCAGTTTTTAGCATTGTATAGTATTTACTAATAAAACATATAAAATGTGTATTATTATTTTATTTTAGCTTTTTACTCAAAACATTTTTTTTAGCTTTTTTTTTACGAATTTAAGAAATCAATTAGGTAAGTAACTGTGTATATTTATTATCTGATTTATTAGGTATTTAAGTAACTAAATTTTTGACATTGGACAACATTTTTTTAAACAAATATTTTGTAAATAAGTTTTATTAGTAAACACTAGATTTTACACATTATAAATAAACTTAGCTACAATATCAAAAGCACACACTAATTATAAACAACTTACATTTAAGTATAAAATATGAGATTACTTCCACATTTTATATAATTATTAATAATTATAATTTTTAAATATTTTCTATAATTTACGACACATAAGTAATACATTTATGCTTAAAGTTATAGTAAGTTGCAACATTACATTTAATTGCTAAGAAAGTAAAATAGGATTGGGCACATAATTGTCCAAAATGTTTGTACGAATCTTAAAGGCTTTATCAAATAAATACTGTTAGCTAAACTTGACATTGCCCATTTAAACCGGGTAAAGCTCCTCAATAGCATATCATTAAGTTCGACTTGTTATGGTGAAGAGATGTGTGGCTAATAGTCGTTGTTGCTCTATCGCACGTAAAATTACATAAGCACGTCTCGTTCTTGTGTAAGCGAGAGGAAGCCATTAGCAACTTGCGTGCGTTAGAAAAGTTCAACCTTGACTTTAAGATAGCAGTGCGGACTTTGCCCGTTATATTTTTCAATTCAAAAAGTCTCGTATGTTTCAGATTCATGCAAACAGTTATATTCCATCCCTTACATAACGAAATTTAAATAAAATTACAAGCGAATGTTTTATTGAATAAATATGTTTTTTGTCGGTGGATTTCCAGCACAATTGTATTAAAATACAAAATTAAGTTTATAGGTATCAATATCTAGATCAAAATTAGTTGTGAAGTTGATATGAAGTGTTTTTATCGTCTATATTGTAAAAATTACGTGATGTTAACATTACAAATGATAGATTAAACAGTACAAGTTGCTTAGGTAATAGTGTGGTCATTCTAAAGTTTAACCGGTTAATGTGCGAATTACCTCCATCCTTTTTTGGATTTTGTGTTTCTGTACTGGCCATCTAGTACGTTATAACTAACTCTGCAGTCATCGCGAAAGTACCTACAGCCGTTGATTACATATAAAATTATACATAGTTTATATGTGGCGTTGGCTAGCAATGTTTCTTGCTCTAGCCAATGATGTTTCGAAGCAACAGAAAGGGATAAAACTACGTGAAAATCCGATGTTGTGTGGATATGGTGCCCTTTCCGTAAGAAACTTTGAGAACTCCTTGTGATATTAATTACCTATACATAGATGGCTAATTCAATACTGTATAAATACAGGTTCCTTCTTAATATGCTGACGGTCACAATCTTGATGGTACCAAAGAGAAAGTTGTTCAATTTGATGATCTGATCATCGCCTTAATACTTTCACTGCTGACGACCTATGCCCTACGTATATGGTCCACAATATCCGGTCCCCGGTGCGCACGACTCGCCCGGTGAGTCATGGTCGTATCGCGTTCCGCGGTGTTAGCACAAGCGTCGTGTATCACCTTTTGAGCTTAGCAGTGAATGTGATAAAAAACCGTCAGCATAAGACCCTATAATTATCAGCAATTTAAATTTGTTCGGACCCAAAAAGGCCACGGGCAATTCGCACATTACCCAAACGATAAAACACCTACATCGTGACAATTACCGGTTAGTAACAGTATGGGGCATCTATTCCTTGTCGGCGGGCGGCGGTGGAGGCTGTGCGGGAGGGTCGGTGTACACGATCTCCGCGTACTCGGTGTGTGGCGCCGGCGCCGTGCGCTCCGCCTGCTGCGTGAGGGCGAGTTCTGCGTACACTACTCCTTTCTTCTCTTCTGGGGTCTGGAATGGGAAAGAGATAAGTTACAGCTATTTTGTCACACTATTCTCCTCGGCAATACTCCCCAAATGAAGGTATTCAACCGATGCCTGGCTGCTAACTACTTATGATCTAACGCACAGTTAAAGAAACAGTAGGTATCTACTGGGTCCTTCTAAATATGCTGACACTTTTTTAAGGGGATGACCAGACCATCAAACTGAACAACTTTCTCTAAGGTACCAACATCGAAAAAGCGAAAAAAAAATCTGCTGTCCCACATTACATTTGCCTCGAGTAGGTTTTGCAGTTTTGTATAGAATAACAGATTTTTTTTAAACGATTTCGATGTTGGTGCCATAGAGAAAGATGTTCAGTTTGACGTTCTGATCATCCCCTTAAAAAGTGTCAGCATATTAAGAAGGACCCTGTATAAAGGGTGTAACAAACAAAATACCCTCAGTGTCAGTACGAGTCCGTTTGTATGAAATATCCTGATTATAGGGACTAGTCAATCTATTCAAAGTCGCTCACCGAGCTATGCGAAGAGCTATGATCGGTGTTTCTCTAAGAAATCACATGAGGAATGAGGTGATATGTCAGGTAAATAAGTGAGTAGATTTTTTTATAAGACAGCGAGTCAGTGAGTAAGTTTTCCTTTTAACATAATAATAAGGATAACATACGAGTACCTTCTCCTCTTCAGTCCTGGCTTCAGCGGTCGCCTGCACCTTGTCCCTCGCTCTGGGCAATGCCGCTCTCACTCTCGCACTCAGCTCCGCCAATCGCGACCTCTCTGTCTTCTCCCCCCGCTCCCTGTGCCCCCCCGCGGCGCTCTCCGTGTCGCTACTGACACAATGTTGGTTAATGTTGCAAATGAGCGGGGAAAGTGCAAATGGGTAATGTTGAAAATCGTATTAAAAAATGTTTCTGGTGTAAAAACTTGTGTTACAATGTGATTTTAGTATTATGTTAAAAGCGAAAATGCATGCATAGTTGTGTAGGTACCTAATGTAACAAATTACCACCATGCCGTTAATATATTCGATGCAAATACATGTCTTGGAGACTTCCATTTGCCACACAAAATAAATAGTGCCAAACGAAGCTTTGCTGTGCAATTTAATGTTGTTTTTATCGTGATGTGTCACGTTACGATGCGATGTTGTGTCTCATACACCACAGGCTACAGATCAAGCTACGCAAAACCAAAATAAGCTGGCCGAGCGACGTTATACGTTATGCAACATCCGTGCGGCTAGCTTATGTTGGTTTTGTGTAGCTTGATGTGTCGCCGTGTGTACCTACTAGAAAATTTTTAAAGGTGGGTAGAAACTAAACAACTTTCTCTGAGGAACACGGGTCGTAAATGTTTGGACGTTGCATACAAAAGTGCGGATCAACCGATAGATTTTCTATGGTAGGGGTAGGTCCAAAAAAAATTACCTTTTTCGCCCCATGTTCCTTAGGGAAAGATGAATGGGTAGGAATTAAGAAATAAGGGTGTACTTACTGCGCTACGGTGTGTTGCTTTGTGTTATGCCACGCTGCGTTGTTTTGTGATATTGTGTCATGTCAGGTCACGTCACGTTATGTTATCTTACGATGTGTTGTTTAACATTATGTTTCGTTTTGTAACGTTATGTTAAGTACTTCGTATGTTGTTGTGTTACTTAGATATGTTACGTTATATTATGTTACGTAAAAATTTATTCAGACAAAGAACAAACTTCTTTCTTTCTTTTCTTCTTTCTTTCAAATCTACTTTCTTCTTGCAATCTGTATGTTATGTTACTTTATACTATATTATGTTCTTATGTTACGTTACTTTATGTTGTGTTGTTTTGTTACGTTATGTTATGTTATGTTACGTTACAAGCTAGGCAGGAGCATGCATCAACAAGAAGCTAAGAGTTAGACACATACGTTCTAGCTGCAGTCGAGGTCAAAAGCACATCCCCCGCGGGTGTCCTTACAACAAAACAGCCTTTATTCACAAAGCGGTAAGTGTCATAGTCGTGCGAGTACAATTTAGGTTCGTTTGCGGAGGAAATAAGGCAGAAAATTTGCAGGAAATTATAGGACAGTTATGCTCTAGCGCAAGTGACATTACTTGGTCAATGATTATGCTACTTGCCACCACATTGGGTTGGACACAAGTTGTCGGCTACATTTGGATGGACATAAGTAGCCAGCCACAAGTGGTTGGACATAATATGAACGGACATAAGTTGTCGGCTACATTTGCTTGGACATGTGGTTGGACACAGTCAAGTTTCAGCTCTAGAGTGAGCCATACCAATTGTAAAGTGTCCACTTTTTTTGAAGTTTAGGTTTGAGTGTGTGGTGTCAAGTAGTATGGACAAAAGGCACCGAGTGACATATGGCCTTATGTTTACGGTCACTTTTCACACACACTAGCTCAAAAAAAAGTGGACAGCCGCATAAACAAATATCTATAGTTCCATCTCCTTCTACTATTAAAGGTATGTCATAAGACAAAAGAGACCAACTACAATCGTAAATTTATGCGGACTCTATAGAGATCCTTCCTCTTAGTTTCAGCTACATGTGGATGGTCATAATCAGACGACCACATATGTTTGGACATAAGTAGTCGGCTACATGTGGTTGGACAAAAGGCTGCCAAATGGTAGCTATTAGGTAGCTGGGTACATAAAATCTATACTATTATAAAACTGTAACTAAAGTGTATCTGTACATTTAGGGCATGTTTCACCACTTTTGGATAAGTTCTTGTTAGCTTATCCGACAGCTCATTTGACATTATAATACTATATTGTATGAAGAAGTTTGTTATCCGGAAGTGGTGAAACTAAGTAAATAAAAAAAAAAGTTATGATGTGGTTTTAGGAGTCCCTTATTCCAAATCACCAATTTTAGGATGTTATGTCTGTCTGTTTGTGTTCGAGCATCATTTAAATACTACTGAACCGATTTTGATGAAACTTTTTTTGTTTGAAAGTTTATAAGTAAATCTGGTATTTAATTTGTGCGACGAAGTCACGGGTAAGAGCTCGTACCGTACATGATAAAAATTTACCTAAGTATATGTAGCCTATTAGCCTATCAAACAATTAAAACCGCATCTAAATTGGTTCGGTAGTTTTCAAGACAAAACACATAGGTACCTATGAATACGTAACTAAACAACGTGTTAATGAATTAACGCAAAACTAAAAAGTAGTTTGTTTAGAATCGAGAGCAAAATCGAATTATCATGTTTTCAACATAAGTAATTTTTTTCAAAATATTTAATTATTTGTTTGTAAAATTTAAAATTTACTGAACTCGATCTCAACCCACCGCACGTGCACACTCACTCTACTTACTACCAAAACAAGATTCTTAAAATGTATCCACGAGCACGTTAGCGCTTTCATTCATTGCTGAAATGATAACAAATCATTTTTGCCTGAAAACTTAAAATGCGAATAACTCTAAATTTTAACTATCAAAATAATGAAATTATTGTTTCAATCTAATTATTGTGTTATAAATCAGTTGGGGTGTTTGAGGTTTTGCGCTTATTCATTACCACGTTGTATAACTATACGCTTAGAAAGTTGTTGCAGAATAGTTGCTGTCCACCAAGTATTTACAGTAAGGGAATATAATTCGAAGCGCGCTCAATACAAACGAAGTCTGGTGATATTTTCAATATTAACCAATTAAAGTCAATGACATTTTTCAGAAACAATCTAGAAAATAATCTCTATGCTTGTATGAAGTCAGATTTTCGTTAAAATGTTTAGTTTTAAAGTTACAGTGCCTCAAAGATTTCCATACAAATCTTAAAGTAAGCCTAACACTAAAACTGTATACTTTAACGAAAATCTGACTTCATACAAGCATAGATATTACATTTTAGATTGTCTCTGAAAAGTTTCATTGACTTTAATTGGTTAGTATTGAAAATATCACCAGACTTCGTTTGTATGCATTCGGAATAAACTTCTCTTAAGGATACAATAGGAAGTATAGGAATACTTACGATTCTCCAGAATGCTTGGCGTGGTCTCGACCGCGGCCTGCTGTGAATTGTAATCAAGTTGAATAGTTGTACATCTTTATATCGATCACTAACAAATCACTAATAATATTACTAGATTCACAATCACGAATAAGTGAAGCGCCTAGATTCACAATCACGAACATGGGCCCCTTGGGCAGGTTGCTTAAGAGGATAATATAATTCGGAGCGCGCTCCATACAAACGTACTATGGTGATATTTTCAATACTAACCAATTAAACTCAATGAGATTTTTCAGAATCAATCTAAAAACAAATTTCTATGCTTGTATACAGTCAGATTTTCGTTTAAATGTATAGTTTTAAAGTTACAGTGCCTCAAAGATTTCCATACAAATCTTAAATTAATTCTAGCATTGAAACTGTATATTTTAACGAAAATCTGACTCCATACAAGCATAGATATTTGTTTCAAGATTGTTTCAGCAAAATTTCATTTACTTTAATTGGTTAGTATTGAAAATATCACCATAGTACGTTTGTATGGAGCGCGCTCCGAATTATATCCCCTTAATTCACTGGTCCGGTAGACCTACGAGGGCGCTTCGCCGTCACTGGTGTGGTCCCCCCAACAGCCCACAGTAAAAAGCAGTAACTGCTCTCTGAGCAAACTATACAGGCTCCTTCTTAATATGCTGACACTTTTTTAAGGGGACGATCAGACCATCAAACTGAACAACTTTCTCTATGGGACCAATATCGAAATCAAGGGGAACAAATCAGCTGTCCCATACATTTGGCTTAAGTAAGTTTGCAGTTTTTGCTTCTATATAAAACTGCATTTCTACTCGAGTGAAATGTATGGGACAGCAGATTTTTTTGTTGCTTCTTGCGACTTCGATGTTGGTCCCACAAAGAAAGTTGTTCAGTTTGATGGTCTGATTATCCCCATTAAAAAAGTGTAAGCATATTAAGAAGCATTCTGTATAATAGGGGATTGCGTATCTCGTTTTTTTATTAGTGATCATTAGAAAAAAATCTTGATATTTTTTACCTTTGAGTATGATAGGTATGGTTTCCATGGTTTTAAGGTATTTTTGATAATTCAAATCTGAACTTAGGACTACTGAATGAAGCCTAAGTCTTACTGTTTTGAATAGGCAATGATTACTAAACTGTATGATTACTAATTATTTGTAATTATATATGTCCTTACTAATAAATTGCTTATTTATTAGTAATGGTGTACTTCCGATGCAACTGACGCGCGCGGCTCGCGGCCGATGGCCGATGCGACAATACTAGTTACTTTGAAAACGTATGGCGCCGCTTCCGATGCCAGCGACTGACGCGTGCGTAAGACGCGCGCGGCCGTTGCGATAGACAGAACCACGCGTCAGACGCGCGCGTCTGTCGCATCGGCCGCTGGCATCGGAAGTACGCCTTTAAGCTTGTTTATAAGTAAAGCTTATTAGAAAAATGAAACTAACAAAATCTTATTTAATAAATACTTTTATATTGAATTCATCGTAGTTATAACTCAGTGGTTTCACAATAATGGTCTAATATAATATAAACAGTTTACATTATAAGTAATATTTTAAGTTATTCATACTGTACTTAGTCCGTGATGCATTTAAATTTTAATGATTTTTTATATTTAGAATGATCGTTTGTTTTTATACATTTTTGTAAGAATTGACAACATTTCATTTTAAAGAAAGGTACCAAAATAAGAAAACCATTTGGAGATTATGTGATTCAAAGCTTATATCAAAATTATCAGATTTTTCTATCCATTATTTCTCGAGTTATTTGAAAAATACTGAAAAATATAATAGAGGTTAAATGAGATTTTATTCCTTTGCCTGCTTGGCTTTTCTATTGTATTTGACAGTTTTTATTTTTAATGTTATTGCGGCCAAGGTATCTTAGCCATAAAACCTTTGTTTTTCAGAAAATTCAAAAGTAAATTAAAAATAGAAATATCGGTCAAAAATAAAATCGGAAAAATACGTATCTCTTATTTTTTTACCTATTTTTTTATTAAAAACAGGTGGTTAAAAAATGTAATGTTGTCAATTGTTTCATGATTTGGTTTTATTGAAATTATAGTGACTTTAAAATGAAGTTGCAATAAGATCAACAATTATTTTAAGCTTTTCAAAGTGCAAAATGGCAGTGTATCAAAAGATGTCTCAATATGAATTGACTTCAAAAGTTCAAAGTAAAAACTGTTGAAGCTAATCTTACTTAAAACTAAACTAAATTGGTACAAAAATAAAATCCTTAGTAAGTATTTTCGTTACAAAATACTAAAAAATCACAATGAAGGTGACTTATTTTATCTAAAACTTAAACTTATACAAAATGTCGATTGAAAAATTACAAAAAGAATTTTCTTTACAAAAACGTTTCATTATAAATACATTCTCACGGTTTCAGGTTTAATAATATAGGGTACTTCTTAATATGCTGACACTTTCTAAGGGGATGCTCAGACCATCACTGAACAACTTTATCTATGGCACCAAAACTGCAAACCTACTTGAGCCTTATGTCTGGGACAGCAGATTTTTTTTTCGCGATTTCGATGTTGGTCCCATAGAGAATGTAGTTCAGTTTGATGGTCTGAGCATCCTCTTGAAAAAATTGTCAGCATATTATGAAGGACCTTGTATAGTAGACAACATTAATATTAATAATTGTTCGAAATGCGTTTTAGATTTTGATGATTAGCTTTTTATTTAAAGATTGAACTCAGACTCTAGGTCTATAATCCCGCTTACAGTCTGAATTTTTTAATACCTACATATTATAGTACATAAACATTTCTTTACAATTAATATAAAGTGTTATACAAATCCGTGAGTTGTATAATTCTAACGCATTTATATATAAAAGTTTTTTATGTACCGATTAAAAATAATCTTAACTGTAAAATGTATAAAAACTAAATTTTTTAAGTGATACTTAGGCAGTTTTACTACAGTTTATATACAAAAATAATTATCAAATAATATAATAATATGGTGGTATGAACTCGGTTATATCTAATAATTATAATTTTGTGACCTTCCAAATGCAAAGGTACCTAATTGCGAGAGAGATTTATTTCTCGTCGCCTCGGTCGTGTAGTGTTTTAATCAAATAGCATGCATATGCTCACGACTATGTTCCCCGAGGGGGTGGTCAGAGATATTCTGAAAAATTAGAACATCCAACATACCGGAACTCTGTCCAGTGTGACGGGGGGTAAGCCCGTCGCCACATAATGGACAGTGGGTACAATACATGCCTCAAAATTGAAGCATGCAGGTTTCCTCACGATGTTTTCCTTCACCGAAAAGCCAGTGGTGTCACAAATCGTACATAAATTCCGAAAAGCTCATTGGTACGAGTCGGTCTGGACGGGGATCGAACCATCGCCTCCTGCACGGCAGGCAAGGTTACTCGCCACTGGACCACCACAGTTATCCACCAAATTACTCACTTAGGTACCTTTTTTATGCGTCATAAGGTACTTTTTCATTTGGATTGGACACAAGTAATTATGTACTATACTATTAATAAACTAAAGTCAGATATAATTAAACAATGCAAGCGAAAACAATTCAGTTCGAAGCTTAATATTATGTAAGTAGGAATTTTTACTAAATTAGATAGTTGTAACAACACATCTATAGGGTCCTTCTTAATATGCTGACACTTTTTTAAGGGAATGATCAGACCATCAACCTGAACAACTTTCTCAATGGGACCAACATCCAAATCGCGAAAAAAAAATCTGGTCCATACACAGAAGTGCAAACCTATTCGAGCCAGCTGATTTTTATTTCGCGATTTCGATGTTATTCCCATTGAGAAAGTTGTTCAGTTTGATGGTATGAACATCATCTTAAAAATCTGTCAGCATATTAAGTTGGACCCTGTGTATAAAATACTTTACACTGGATGAGAAACGACATAATGCTGTCAAAAATGTTATGAACTGAACAAAAAACAGTTATGATTTTTTTTTAAATGTGTCTGTGAAGTTGGAGAAGAATTTTGAATGAAAAATTTTTTTTTTATATAACTAATTTTATTGTATGATTTTTGTTTTAAACATACAATTGGTACTTAAGATTAAATTATTTTTTTGTGATCTCGACTTAACTTTGATTTTTTTCCGTTGGGTTTCGTTGTTAATTACAAAATACAAAAAGAAAATATTTTCAAAAGAGATTCTTATAGATTATTTGCTAGATATTAAGTTAAACTATTGTTAACATTGTCGAATACAAAATTCAAAAATCATCGAAGGATCAGTCTGTTCATAACAGGCGGAAAAATGCTCGAGCAGTTTTGATAAGGCGTTTTCATTTAAAAAAAAAAACGTTTAAAGACATTGGAAGGATATAATCATGCTAATATAGCTGTCAGATCAAAAGTGTTCCGTGTTTTTCTCCATTCCCTAATTTTAGGGAGCAATTTTTTCATTTATTAAAAAGATTATTATGGTTTTAATATCAGAGATGTTTTGATACTTCAAATTGATTAACTTTTTGTGAAGTGAATGTTCGTTTATAGTATAGTAAACTAACATTCTCGGCGCTATTGCGTATTTATTGGTAGTGAAAAATTATCCATTGAAAACACCACTACTATCAAACGTCATTTGAATGACGCAAACCATAGAAAAACAGCACTTTTTACTGTCTATGTGACAGTTTTTTTTTCAAATATCTTTAACGGCTCTGGATACTAGTCCTTTTGAGCCATTCGTTATTGTTTTTCTTTATATTCTTTATTTGATGATGGGATGATAGATGACGATGAATCTGTGGTCGATTTCGTAAGCTCGCGCGTTGCCGCCAAAATGACCATGTACGAGTTAACTTAAACCAAAACGTATATTCTGTTATCGTATTTATTTGAGATTCATGTTACGTCGGTCGCTTTACGCAACTGTTTGGTACACAATCCGCACGAAATTATGTCACAAATATCACTAAAACCAATTTTTTACCAATTTTAAATACGACGAAACACAGCAAGAGCAATGGCAAGCAAACTCCCAGGATTTTCTGAACTTTTAATATTGCCATTTGCTGACTTTTCGATTTACTAGTCTTGGTAAAAGCCTCATTAATAAATTGATAATGAACTCAATTTAAACGGGAAAAGAGTAGAAAATAGCGTCTCTCAATTCTTTTCCTGTTTAAATTGAGTTCATTATCAATTTATCAATGAATATTGCTCGAGCATTTTCTCGCCTGATGTGAACTTACCAAAAATCTTTAAGGTCATAAATTGTCATTTCAAAAACATTGATGATTTTCTATTCGGCAACATTGTAAAGATTAAAAACTTGTGGACAACAGGAGAAAGACTTTATATAAATTTTAATGTTACATTATACAATACTTATCTAATTCTAAGAAATGGCAGTTGTAACATTTCTATTTTATTTAATATTAATTAAATTCCAATTCAGTTATAAGTATAACTTTTTAAAGTGCTACAATTATCAAAATTTTAAACATTTTTACTAATAAAAAGTATAATAAATTCACATTTCGTCACCATTTTATACTACATTTCACATAGGCATGGTTTTGACCGGAGTCTTACATAAGTGCGAAAATTTCTAGAACATTCCTTTGTGAAATAAATTATAATTTTGACAATGAAAAAATTATACATTTTACTAAAATAATCTCTTTACTAAAAAACTCGTCTGTTTTACAAAATGTCCTGTTCTTATTTCGTTGCGTAAACTTATATAGATTTTACAAATTAATAAGTAACGATTTTATTAAGGTTTCAAACACAATCATGGGGTAAAGAAAAAAACAAAAAGAATTTTAAAGAGTAAAAAACGAGGTCTTTAAACAAGTTCGCTCTTTAGAACAATCATTGTGTTCGAAAAAGGCTTATGCCCAGCACGTCTAGCATGATTTCTCTTCTTGCGCGCGACCCGGCTAAGTTCCATACTACTTGTCGCGACAAGCGCGGCTTTCACTCTCCGAAAAGCGCGGATACAGGTTATATTCTATGGAGCAAAGGAGCGTCGCGCGCGTTTAGAGAAATCATACTAAACGTGAAGGAGTGGTTAGATATTAGCTGATTTGATTCAACTTCATTCTGAACAGTGGTTGTTCTAAACAGGATATTAAGAGCTTTTCTAAAAAAGATATCGACGT
The DNA here is from genome assembly GCA_963924505.1 of Agonopterix alstromeriana. Taxonomy (NCBI): domain Eukaryota; kingdom Metazoa; phylum Arthropoda; class Insecta; order Lepidoptera; family Depressariidae; genus Agonopterix; species Agonopterix alstromeriana. The sequence goes on along the minus strand of OZ004690.1, from coordinate 8,380,816 downwards.
CCTAACTATATTATTTGAGATAAGAACAGAGTTTACACGACTTAACTAAAAGTGTGTTTTATACATAAATTTTAAAGAAGCTAAACAATTCCTAATAATTCTTGTTAGTTTCGAACTTAGAGTTGCTAATAAAATGTGAGTAAAAATTAGAGGTGTACTTTCCAAGGCGTTGTTTATTTATTCAAATGAATATGTGCTACAGATGTAGTAATAATTATGAATTATATTCAAGTGACAGTGTGAAAAAATGTTTTTTTTAAATTCGCAATAGTAACAAAAACTTATAAATACCCTTCTTTTTGCGTCAGGGGTTAAAAACAAGCTTTACCGCTGTCTTTAAAATAAAGTGTGTAACAGTGAGCCTAGCATGCCATCCCCGACAAAACGAGATAGATCGAGATGCGTTCTGTCTTTGTTACTATGCGCATCCCAAAATGAGCCTGCACGATGCGACGGTACATCGTTTTCTCACTTTAACTGGATCTTTAAACCATGGCGTTCAGAAACGACTCCGGTTCTTAAAATAAAACATATCAAAATTTTGAAGAAAACATTAACCTGTAACAGCTTTAAATAAGAAATGGAGAGTAAAAAAAAAGAAAAATTTGCGCCTTTTTTCTTTTTGCCTATTTTTAAGCGCGGCCATCAATCAAACTTGAATATTATAGTTCAGAATATAATTACAAACAAAACCTGGTAAACAAGTTTATTTCTAAACTCAGTCCGAATGAAGATATAAAGGCTTGAAGTAAACGTAATGAATACAGGGTGTTACAAAAATACCCCTAAAGAAAAAAGGGTGTTAAAGGGTAAAGAGTCTATTGACAATGTATGACCACCGTAGTATAATATTATTATTTGCCGAAAAATTAATTATCGATACTAAAATGATAAAAAGTCATCGTTGAAGTTCAAAGACTATACGGCAGCTGATACGTCGTAAGGCCACTGCGATGTCACCACTATCTTGTTAGTACTTAATTTAAAAGATGATTATTCTCTAAGTTATCTTTATTACTAAAGATTTACAAACACTACCCTTCTGAAAAAATAGTATATGTATCAGATGTCACACTAGAGTTGGGATTTTTAATAAATCGCTTCGATGAGGGCTTTTATTTTTTTTGGTTAATTATGTAACTCGTATATTTTCAACTTCAAGCCTTTATATCTCCGTTCGGACTGAGTTTAGAGATACACATGTGATAACAAGTATTGTTTGTTACTTTATTTTGAATAACATATTCAAGTTTAGTTGATGGCCGCCCCAAAAATCTTTGGCAAAAAATTCCACCTTCCATACAAAAACCTGCATTGTCTTTTGATACAACTTTAAATCTAAACTTTTTAACACACATTTTATCAGCAATCAATACGTCTTGAGATTCAAACCAATTTTACCCGTCGTCAAACTTAAACAGCGGTGTCGGGTTTCTTCTCGGGATGTTTGGTGTCGCCGTTACCGATGTATTCATGGTCGTGATCGTGGGAGGGGTTTTCTGCGCCTTTCACATCGTCGTGGGATGGGAGGGGCGCTTCCGAGTCGACGCCATCCGGCAGCTCCGTGCGGTGAGACCGCCCTGCGTAACATTTAGAGCGATCAAGAACTTTGCTTTTTGTTAGTGATTACTGATTACTAATCGTTTTTGTTAGTGATTACTAATCGTTTTTGTGCTTCGTGTTTGGTGATTATTTTTGTTAGGCGTTATAAATTTTTGTGCGTTTAGGTTAGCTGGTGATTACTAATTTATTTAAATGTCTGTTTTTATACTTTTACTTTACTTTTTGTTAGTGATTACTTATCGTTTTTGTGCGTCGTGTTTGGTGATTATTTTTGTTAGGCGTTATAAATTTTTGTGCGTTTAGGTTAGCTGGTGATTACTAATAATTTATTTAGTGGTTTGATATTGCAAAATTTGTGTGCGGCGAGCTTTTTGTGGGTTTCAATTTTAAGGCATGTACCCGCCCGTCATAAGTGGCAACGGGCTCACTACCCATAATACTGGACAGAGTTTCAGTACTACTAGTGAAACGTGATTTTTCTGAGTTTTCAGAACGTGTCTGAAGTTATGTTATGCTAAATTCGTTAGATATTTTGCTGTAGGGTTTTGTTACTTGTGACTATTATTACCGCATGTAAATCAGAGATCAAATTTAGATAATAGGTGAGTTTTGATATTTCAGTACGAACGGATTTCAGTTTTACCGAAATTAAAATTTTATCTAAAATTTATGATATCTGTAATGTTTCTAGATTGACTTTTTACAGATTTTGAGCTAGGGTTGAATCCGCTACCTACCTAGGGTCTTGCTTCTAGCCTCTGTGTCCTTACGACAAGGAATTAGAGGATTTCTTCAAACTTGAATGTGGCATGTTCAGTTTGCATTCGTTGCCAGAATTTAACATTTTTATATATTTTGATCAAATGCATGTATAAATTGTTTTTTGTTCAAAACTATTAATATAATTATATTCCTAAAATTATACGCATTAAAATATTTTCAAGGAATCTTTCTTTCTTATCGTGTCCAAGCCCTGCTGTCAGAGTTTTTTTAAACCGCCTTATTGCCTCTGACGTGGTTTTTATGTAATGACTACTAACACCAGAGATAGTAGCCGGGACCAACGGCTTCAAGGAATGAATTTATTATTGAGATTCTGATTATAGCATGAAACACAAAGATTTCAAGAGAAGCTTTAGATAGATTCCGACGGCGACGGGCTCACCCCCCGTCACACTGGACAGAGTTTCGGTACTACTGGTGAAACGTGGATGTTCTGAGGTTTCAGAATATCTCTGACTATCCCTTCGGGGAATATAGTCGTGAGCATATGCTTATGCTTTAGATAGATTTATAAGGTGGTTTACTATTTTCCACAAAGCAAAATGATTGATTAAATGTAGGGGCTTGTAGCACACTTATTAATAAGTAGGTAATGTCAAATATTACTTTACTACCTCTCTCTGATGTGTTGATTTCTCACCATTTTCCCTACACTATTTTTAAGAGTTAGTGTAAGTAAGAGTAATGTAAATTAAAACGGAAAATATTATCGTTACGTCCCATAGGACGTCCGGATTTGTACTGACCTTTGACTATTTATATGTGGACTGGTTACGCGTGTAATTCTACTAACAAACATTTCTGCCACTTTTTGCGGGGGGCGAGGTAACATGAAATCCGCAACTTTGGATTTTATTCCCCATAACTTTAGATTCTAATTTTGAATGTCAAAAATCATGAAAAGTAGTCTCGTGTGAACCCCAAACGTTCTAAGTTCGAAGCTATTATTTCGCAATTATAGGCTGTCTCTTTTAGTGATGAGGTGTAAAATTGAATGTAAATGCACAAGATCAATTGTGCTTATACCGTGGCAGAGGGGAAATGCTACCGCAAGGCTAGTCCTTATAATAATTAGTCAAAGGTACTGACATAATTGAAAATCTATATTTCTTAGGAACGCGTTGGCTCGTAAGACGATTGCTATTACATTAGCTACATTGGGAAAAAAATGCTACGTATACGTAGCCCGTCACAGCTTACATACCACGTAGCTTACGACGCGATACTGATTACGAGTGTTGCATCAGTATTTAAGTTGTCTCGTACTTCATAATGAAGCTTCATTGTGAAGTACGAGATAACCTTAATACTTTGACTAATTATTATAAGGACTAGCCTTGCGGTAGCATTTCCCCTCTGCCACGGTATAAGCACAATTGATCTTGTGCATTTACATTCAATTTTACACCTTATCACTAAACGAGACAGCCTATAATTGCGAAATAATAACTTCGAACTTAGAACGTTTGGGGTTCACACGAGACTACTTTTCATGATTTTTAACATTCAAAATTAGAATCTAAACTTATGGGGAATAAAATCCAAAATTGCGGATTTCATGTTACCTCGCCCCCCGCAAAAAGTGGCAGAAATGTTTGTTAGTAGAATTAAACGCGTAACCAGTCCACATATAAATAGTCAAAGCCTTAATACTGCATCAACCATAATCAGAACACTCGTAATCAGTATCGCGTCGTAAGCTACGTGGTACGTAAGCTGCGACGGGCCACGTATACGTTGCATTTTTTTCTCAGTTCATTAGCTAGAATTGTTAACATTTTACACTTTTGTGTTTGTTTATTGAGTTAGATCTTTTACGAAAATATAAAAACCATACCTAAAGTTTTTTTTTTTGGAAATCACTAATACAGCGTTGCTTAGGGAGCAGTTAATGCTTTTTACTGCGGACTATTGGAGGGACCACGAAGGGTCTACCGAGCCAAATGAATGAACTTAAGCAACCGAACTAGGGGCACCCAGAGGGGTACGGACCTCGGCATAGGACGTTGCTGGGGCTACGCGGCGGATTGGGTAGCTGGGATCGATGAGACTTACCTACCGTATAATTAGCAAATGCTACTAAATACCAGTTTACTAATAAAATTTAAAGTTTAGTTAGTCTTCTATTACTTACTTAAAAAATTAGTTGAAAGTTTACTGCTAACTTTTACTAAAAAATAAAAAATTACTATTTTAACGTTTTATTAATAAAACTACAAACCATTATCCAACACCGCACTAATTCACTAAACAGTAAATTCTATTCTACAATTAGTAATCATGAATAAGTATTACTAAAGCGTTTTTGTTCGGATATTCTTTGTTTTATTTATGGTAATGTATTATCATTTTGCCTAGTTTAATGTGCATTTTATAAGTTTTATCGAAAGGTCCACAATCCTTACATTAAATACAATATTTTAAATAATCCATCACCTTTTATATAAAATATAATAATCTTTCCCTAAACACAAAATAATTTATTAATGGTCACATAGAAAAATAGTTTTGTAATAATAAATTCATGCAATTTTGAAACGAAACATTAATGCATTCATGCGTTAAAAATAGAAAGAGATAAAGAGAGAGAGTTATATGAAAAAGATGCGACAAAACATCGACATGCGCCTCAAAGGCATTTAGTAAACGAATCATGCAAACAAATATTTTTAGTTATTTTGTAGTTCTTGATCGCTCAAAATGTAACGCGGTACAATAACATAGTAACTTACTTAAATAAGCTTAATTTTAAATATTTATTAATAGAGAATTCAAACTACACATTAAGAGGATATAATTCGGAGCGCGCTCCATACAAACGTACTATGGTGATATTTTCAATACTAACCAATTAAAGTTAATGAAATTTTACTGAAACAATTTTGATACAAATATCTATGCTTGTATGGAGTCTGATTTTCGTTAAAATATACAGTTTCAATGCTAGGATTAATTTAAGATTTGTATGGAAATCTTTAAGGCACTGGAACTTTAAAACTATACATTTTAACGAAAATCTGACTCTATACAAGCATAGAAATTTGTTTTTAGATTGATTCTGAAAAATGTCATTGAGTTTAATTGGTTAGTATAGAAAATATCACCATAGTACGTTTGTATGGAGCGCGCTCCGAATTATATCTTTTTAAGGCCCCGAGCAGACGACGGACAAATTTGCCCGCGGACACTCGCGTACACGCTGCCTCATATGGAACGTACAACAGAAGTGTGCGTAGTTAGTACGCATAGAGTTCCATCGTGGAGACTACTTGTCCGCGAATGCCCGTGGGCAAAATAGTTTATCATCTGCTCAAGGCTTAAACAAGCCAAAATGGACAATCACAAATACATTCAATTTCGAAATTCTAAATGCCGTTCTACCTACAACAACAGCTATAACCAAATCATTGATGTTTTTTTTGACAAGGCCCTTTTTATTTGAAAAGTGCTGGCCCCAAATAGGTGAATGTGAAATCTAGTGACTTCTATTTTTTGAAACCATTACCTATCGACCGACAGCCCGTGAGCCTGTCAGAAAGTATTCAATTATAATTAAAATTATATTAAAAAGGAAAAGGAGCATTATTTGCATGCCTATAATACTCAAAAGGTAAAAAGCGGATATAAAAGCAATGGTCGGAAACCAAAATGCATTGACAGTTGTAATCATATCGACAAAAAACGTCGAATAAAAATAATGAATTAAAATATAATAAAAGTCGATAAATTACACGAAGTTTTAAAAATATAGGATACATTTGATGTTGAGGATAGATCAATTCATAACAGTAACTTTATACACAAAAGATCCAAGTCACGAAATGACTCAAGCTCGCGCTAGTTTTCATACTGATAATAAGCTGAGTATATAAGGTCTAACAAAATTAGCTGAAACTATTTTAAGGGGAGTATCAGACCATCAAACTAAACAACTTTCTCTATGGGACCAATATCAAAATCGCAAAACAAAAATCAGCTGTCCCATACATTCGAGTAAGTCGTTTAAGTCGGGTCGAGTAAGGTTTGGCAGTTTTATATGGGACAGCAGTTTTTTTTTTCGCGATTTTGATATTGGTCCCATAGAGAAAGTTGTTCAGTTTTATGGTCTGATACTCCCTTTAAAATAGTTTCAGCTAATTTTGTTATTCCTTATACAGTGTAAACCTGAATGCTTTACATACTTTTGTTGGGTCTTCAGACCATCAAACAGAACAACTCTTACTATCAGGGACGGAGCCCTTAAAAAAAGGTTGTGGGCACGTCCACCCGAAAATCGGACAAGTGCGAGTCGGACTGCGGATTCGCTCATACATTGCGGTCGATATTGTATTTCTACAAAGGAGACGTTTATACAAATGTATGACGCTGATGGTCAGACCTTGTACATTGTATAGGTCCACGCGAGCAGAGTCGCGGGACGAATACTAGTACCTAAATTAATAAACCTGTCTGTTTGCTCTTAAATTACAAAAGTAAATGTGTTTGTTTGCACACAATATCACATCTAGACTCTAAACCGATACAACCGACTACTGAACCGATTTTGATGAAAATTTACAGCTTGAAAGCCTACCAACCCCAGTAGGGTTGTGGGTATGTCCACCGTGCCCACAAAGGTGGATCCGCGCATGCTTACTATGGTACTAACGTAGGAATCGCGATAAAATCTGGTGTTCTACACATTTTTGATTCTCATAGTAAACGTTTTTCAGTTCTATGGTCTGAAGCACCCATATAAAGTATAACGTAATTAAGTTTACACTCTATGTAGATTATTATTTTATCAGTGTGAATTGCAAATCCAAAGTAGGTATACTCAGTGGCGTGCACTCAGGGTTGACACAAATACAGTTAAACCCTAATAATTTTTAAACTAAAGGCATGCAGGAAAGCATTTTAGTTTAGAAATTATTAAGGAGTTCAAAAACCCTAATAATTTCTAAATTAAAAGCATTTTGTTTACTAAATGATTTATAATTGTTTACTTAGCCTGTATTTAAACAAATTAAAGTCATTTAGTAAACAAAATGCTTTTAATTTAGAAATTATTAGGGTTTAAGGGTATATTACTGTAGGCGCGCTCCATACAAACGAAGTCTGGTGATATTTTCAATACTAACCGATTAGACTCAATGAAATTTTGCAGAAACAATCTAGAAACAAATCTCATCAGACATTTTAACGAAAATCGGACACGATACAAGCATAGAGATTAGTTCGTAGATTATTTCTGCAAAATTTCATTGAGTTTAATTGGTTAGTATTGAAAATATCACCAGACTTGGTTTGTATGCAGCGTGCATTTACTCATTCGGAATAAACTTCTCTTAACTGTAATTATCTATCCTGAGTGCACGCCAGTGGTATACTGGGTGATTTTACAATCATTAACTAAATTATTAAAAGACAAGTCGTAATCTATCCTCAACAAGTAAAACAATAAAGTAGGAAAACTCCACTAACCTGCGAAGCACCAGCGGTCGGTCGCCTTAGCGAACACAACGAGGAACACAGCGAGGAGCAGCACTAACACGCCGAGCACTATGCCCACTATGGCGCCCGTGTCGAGTTCCACGCCTGGGGAAGGTTGGGGGAAGAAAATATTATTCATCATGCTAATAAACAATAAAATATTACTTTATGTAGTATTATGTTTCAATGGAACTGCATAAAAATGGCTGTAAATGGAAAGTACTATAATTTTCTGTGACAAAACTGTGGCAATGACAAAAATAATCTATAATTCAATCTACGCAAACGATGGACATTTTGCCTGCGGGCACCAGCGGTCACGCTACCTCAGTATGTAATTTACTAAAGATGTGTGCGTTAGCTACGCAAAAATGACCATCGCGTCTGCGTAGCGCCTTATATGACAATTTCAATGCGTATATTAATTTAAAAAAAAAAATGAATTAATGAACAGGTATGTAAAGAAGATAAAATTTTAGTATAATAAGTTTTGTAATTTTTTTACAATTAATTAGTAAGTATTAGAAAAAAATAAGAATTGTATAAAAAATCGAATCGAAAAATTATAGAATTAGCATAAGCATATGCTCACGACTATATTCCCCGAGGAGGTAGTCAGAGATATTCTGAAACTTCAGAACATCCACGTTTCACCAGTAGTACCGAAACTCTGTCCAGTGTGACGGGGGGTGAGCCCGTCGCCACTTATAATGGACAGTGGGTACAATACATGCCTCGAAATTGAAGCATGCAGGTTTCCTCACGATGTTTTCCTTCACCGAAAAGCCAGTGGTATTACAAATCGTACATAAATTCCGAAAAACTCATTGGTACGAGTCGGCGTGGACGGGGATCGAACCATCACGCCACTGGACCACCACGGCTTAGAATTATAAACTTTTAAAACAACAACGCTAGGCTTATCTAAGACTATACAAACTGTTAGGCGTTGTTCTAATTGTCCATCGCTCGCGCGATGTAGGTTCTCGACCCGTTCGCGTAATGGTTACTGGACTGCCAAACCAGGGTCCTGGGTTCGAATCCCGGTTCAGTCCCGGTTACGCTTGGGATAATTACCGTTTATTATTACTACTAGCGCGGCGTTGCTGTGTGTGCGTGTCCTTTCACCAACGAGTTCATCAAGTCAAGTCAAGTCAAGTCAAAGTCAAGTCAAGTCAAACACAAGTAGTACTCTTGATCCATACAAACAAGCACACTTGTCTGTCATCTCGGTACGTATTTAAAGTATACCTGTCATTTTTTTTTCTGGTTTGAAATGTTCAGCCTATCCCTTAATTTTACTTTGACCTAAGCATGCCGCCCGTCGTCAAGCCGGCTCGGCCAGTGGGCAATCTATGGGAGACCGCGTTACGTGATCATTTTTTGCGCTCCTTGCGAACTTTTCAATTAGAACAACGCCTCATTAGTAGACCTACTATAAAACATAGTCATAAAACCATCTCAGTCATTCTCATTGCATTACTCTTTTTAAAACTACATGCGATGTCTAGCCTTGATACGAATATAAGTATCTACAGTTTATTTAAAAATGAACATTATCATGCAATTTCATATAGGGTCCTTCATTATGCTGACACTTTTTAAGGGGATGATCAGACCATCAAACTGAACAACTTCCTCGTTGGCACCAAGATCAAAATCGCGAAAAAAATTAGCTGTTAATTAAAAAACTGCAAACAAACATGAGCCAAATGTTCGGTACAGCTGTTTTTTTTCGCAATTTCGATGTTGGTCCTATAGAGAAAGTTGTGCAGTTTGATGGTCTGATCATTCCCTTAAAAACGTGTCAGCATATTAAGAATGACTGTATAAAAATGTCAAGACATTCATGTGAAATATAAACAACGTTGGTATAGAATCGATAAAATTAATATAATTATTTATCAACTATAAAATGAAAGCATTAAAATTATTTGCAATCGAAAAACACTTTAAATCGATTATGTACAAACAGATTTTTAGATTTTGCGCTCAAATGAGCGCATGAAAAAAATTTAAAAACACTGGATTAATTATTTGTTGATAATGCATACAAATATAAAACAATTCAGATAAAAGAGAAAAAAATCCATTGTCGTATTTAATTTTGCTAATAGTTCGCCATGCCAATAATACGAAGCTCGTCCGCTTCAAAAGTTTAGTAAACAATAGTAAATTAGTAATCATAGGTAACTAATAATTTTAAAACTTCTAACTAAGAAATTAAATGCCAAGACAAAAATTTGGACAAAAAAATCATTTCAGGCTGCATTCTAGCATTCTATATTTTTGCTTCTTACCGTAAACATCGATTACCAAAAACGAGGACTTTGCTTTGCGCGCTGTTGAAATAAAGTGCATAAGTAATTTATTTACTAACAATTTTGTGTTGTGGTTACAAACAATTACAATAAGTTATTACAACGCTTTTACGTGAAACTACGGAAAAAGTGTTTCTTAAAGAATACAGATTTATTTGTTAGTGTATAAAGCTAGTGCGGTAGGTCCTAGTAATCATTAATAAAGATGATTATTAGTAGCTGTCATCATTAGTAACAGTAATAATTACTAAAGATGATGATTAGTAACAGTGATCATTTAGTAACAGTAATAATTACTAAAGATGATGATTAGTAACAGTGATCGTTTAGTGACAGTAATAATTACTTAAGATGATGATTAGTGACAATGATCATTTTAGTAACAGTAATCATTTCGTAATAGTAATAATTACTAAAGACGATTAGTAACAGTAATCATTTAGTAACAGTAATAATGAAGCACAACGTACCGGCGGGTTCGTCCATGGTGCTGATCCTCACGGCGAACTCCTCGCGGCCGAGGTCGTTGCTCACGCGCAGGTAGTACGTCCTCTCCACATCCTCTTTGCTCACTCGCATCAGTATGAGAGTCACGTTGTAGAACCCGTTACCCTGGGTATAAATAAATAATTATAATTACAATCATAATCAAACTTACTGTATCTTAATATTACAATCATTTCAACAACTGCCTCCGTGGTCTAATGGTTAAGAGCATTGGGTTCTTGGCACGGAGGTCGTGGGTTCGATTCCCACGGGGGACAGCTAGTGATATGTCACTTTGTGCATATTTCCCCAGTTGGTTAGGACATTGCAGGCTGAATCACCTGATTGTCTGAAAAGAAAGATGATTCCGTGCTTTGGATGGCACGTTATGCCGTTGGTCCCGGCTACTATCTCTGGTGGTAGTAGTCGTTACATAAAAACCACGTCAGAGGCCGAAAGGCGGTCTGAAAAACCTCTGACACCAGGGCTTCCTGCCCACACGATAAGAAAAAGAGACAGTCATTTCAGCGGGTTCAGCGCCGTAATGCTTTCGCCTACAAATTTTGTTCTGCGTAGTCAGGGCCTTGTTCAAGATATTTGCCTTCCATTATAGTAACAACGATATCAGGCCTCCGTCACTCGGCAGTAAGCTCCGAGATAAGCACCTACACTTTGGAGTCTGGCAGTAAGTATTTAAAGCGTGATAATATCGAGAATATCTATCGTTTTCTAAGTAACTGATATTTCTGTTACGAAGCAACTAGAGTAATCTGTGATGATACTAACAAGAGGCACAGGTTGCAGCGCGGCGGCGCTCGCGTCGGCGTTCTGTTGGGGCGCCACGAGGCGCTGGTCGCCGACCGTCCAGTCGGCGGCCGGGGGCGGCATCGCGCGCACCGTCACATTCAAGCGCCCCTCGTCGCCAAGCTTGAGACCGAAGATCGTGATCTGCGGGGATTCACCGTCTAGACGCTTCGGTGGGTCTGTTGAGGAAGAGAGGTAGATGAAGATTAGTACAATAATGGATTGACTCATAGAGGAATGAGGTGGAATGTTTCTCCATTAAATGGGAAGATTTCGCCAGGCTACGTGTGATAAACGGTGACCAGTCTTTGGTTCTATGGTTATTAGTCGGAACATCTGTGTCAAGTCTTGTGAATCTACGTTGACGACTTCCTTAGTCGTTTGTTAGTGAATTTTATCGTTAACTGGTGGTGTTGCTGGAATATTTACAATGTAGGGATGGAAGTGTTAAAAAGCGAGGAAGACCGGGGTGTTTTCTTGAGCTAAAGGGGTTAACTTGGATGTCCGTCATCAACAACGACTTGAAGGAAATCCAAGTAGACGTCTGAACAACCTATAACAGACTGGCGAAGAATGATGAGGAGAACCAACCCCAACTGAAATAGGATAAGGCTAGACAAAGAGGAAGAATTAGGGAGAGTCACGTATTTGACAATTTGGAAAGGGAGAATAAGCTCTTTTCAAATTGAGATACCCCTCATCAATGGTGACTTACAATGAACGATGAGTTGCCTGGAAGCCTCGCGCGGGGCGTCTAAGGCCTCGTGCTCAGCCCTACAGGTGAGCCTCCTGCCGCCGTCGGCCGCTGAGAGCTTCCACGTGAGGTTCTGTCTGATGGTGAGGAGGTCGCTGCCCGGCTGCTGGTCAACGATCGGCTGGTGCGTGCCTTTTACTAGCTGCTCGTCATCTGCGGGCAGGAACAAAAGTTTTAGTATCACATTAAAGTACATACAGAATATATGTAGAGACAAATGAACGTGGTCATTTTTTATCAGCTGTTGATCTGAAGCGAACTTTGTCCTAATTCTAACATCTTTGCCATCTCCTACCGGAGGTTGGCTATCATTAGGGCTATTCGGACCCTGGAGACTACCGCCCTGAACAATGAGGTGGTGTTCATATCGAACCATTCACAATGGTTTTTAAGCCAGGACGTCCTTCTTCTACCAGACATTCGTCTTCCCAAAATTTGCCCCGCAAATCTGGAGAAGTTGGTATTTATCAGTTCTCATAATTCTAACATACGAGTACTACTTTCTAAAGTATGCTGTGTGATTTCCAGTGTCAAATAGCCGGGTGACTATCGTCTATCGTCAACATTTCTTGAGACTGAGGGCGGACTGCCGGTGGTAACCACTGCATCCGACCCCACCGATTGTATGTTTGTTGGTCCATCAGATCAGGAATGCAACTCTCTAAGCGTCACATCGCTGTCAAAAACATCGATGAGCTCACAAATGTAACATCCTTCAGATCGTTGATGTATGATTAGCGAATACCAAATTGCCAGCTCGACAATATAGCTCGATACCTTAAGGTTTCTGATGTGAGGGGGCAGGTTACTCACCCATGAACCATACTATCCTGGCGGCAGGGCGTCCGTTGGCGACGATGCACTGCGCTTGCAACTCCTCGCCCTCTCTGAAGACGGGCTGTGGGGGGGTTATCAGCTGAGGCGCGTCCGGAGCTCCTGTAAAATTTTCGTTTTGTGAAGAGTCAGAAGGCTGGTTTAAGGCTGTTATTAGGAGCCAATATCTAAAATCACCTGTCCCATACGTTAGGTTGGCAGTTTTGTATGAGCCAGCAGATTTTTTTTCGCGATTTCGATATTGGTCCCATAGAGAAAGTTGTACAGTTTGATGGTCTGATACTCCCCTTATAATAGTTTCAGCTAATTTTGTTAGACCTTATATTGTTTTTCACTATGCTGTTATGTAATATTTCTGCAAGAATACTCACTGGCGACGTGTAGACGCATGAAGCCGACCACCTCTATATTGCCGGACTTGGGGGGAAGCACGCAGGAGATGTTCCCGTTCCACGCCTCCTGTATGTGCTTGATCTGAGCTCCACACTCTCCGTACTGCGGAAATCAACGTTTTAATTTAAGGAACGACGAAAATAATGCTCTTCTGGGGACCACACTCCCCATACTGTGGAAAAGAATTATCTTTTAATGGACAACGGAGAAAATAATTTTCTCGCATACCGAGTTAACATGCGACGCGACACTTTAAGGGTATATTACTGTTGGCGTGCTCCATACAAACGAAGTCTGGTGATATCTTCAATACTAAACGATTAAGCTCAATGAAATTTTGCAGAGACAATCTGGAAACAAATCTCTATGCTTGTATCATGTCAGATTTTCCTTAAAATGTACAGTTATAAAGTTACAGTGCCTCAAAGATTTACATACAAATCTTAAATTAATCCTAGCATTGAAACTGTATATTTTAACAAAAATCGGATACGATACAAGCATAAAAATTTGTTTCTAGATTGCTTCTGCACAATTTCATTGAGTCTAATTGTATGAAAAGATGTATGAAAAGATGTATGGACTTAGAGGAAGCAAGAGAGGTGTGTCAGAACCGCCCAAAGTGGAGATCTATAGTTTCTGCCTACCCCTCTGGGAAAAAGGCGTGAGTTTATGTATGTATGTATGTATGTATGTATGCTAATTGGTTAGTATTGAAAATATCACCAGACTTCGTTTGTATGCAGCGCGCATTTAGGCATTCGGAATAAACTTCTCTTAAGTTAAAACCCGTGTTTTACATACAGTACATGACGTCAATAGGTTTACGTGCCTTTTGAACTCAGTTTCGTGCACAAGTAAATTACTGAAAGCGGTCGTCGATGTGAGTAGATGCAAAGTATGAAAACCGCATCGTTCGGTACTAATAGTGCAGATTAGTTGCTTTACTACTGAACTTTGACTATTTATATGTGGACTGGTTACGCGTGTAATTCTACTAACAAACATTTCTGCCACTTTTTGCGGGGGGCGACGTAACATTAAATCCGCAATTTTGGATTTTATTCCCCATAACTTTAGATTCTAATTTTGAATGTTAAAAATCATGAAAAGTAGTCTCGTGTGAACCCCAAACGTTCTAAGTTCGAAGTTATTATTTCGCAATTATAGGCTGTCTCGTTTAGTGATAAGGTGTAAAATTGAATGTAAATGCACAAGATCAATTGTGCTTATACCGTGGCAGAGGGGAAATGCTACCGCAAGGCCAGTCCTTATAATAATTAGTCAAAGCTGCTGAAATGCTAACTGTGTTCATGCATGCATAGTGCAGGCTGTCAATTATTCATTAGTTAATTACTTTGACCTGAGGTTTAAGAGAAGTTTATTCCGAATGCGTAAATGCGCGCTGCATACAAACGAAGCCTGGTGATATTTTCAATACTAACCAATTAAACTCAATGAAATTGTGCAGAAACAATCTAGAAACAAATCTTTATACTTATATCGGGACACTTGACTCTAACCAAAATGTTCACTTTAAAGCTTTATTTTTCGCTAACGGATCCCTAAATGGTTTTCCCACTCCCACAATATTTTTAAAAGACCAATCCAACGATACCCCACACCATGGGATAGACGAGAAAAACTATTTTCATCGCCACTTTTCGTAAAGTCCCCTAAAAAAAATATTTTTAAGATTTTATTTTACCACTTTGTCGGCGTGATACATATGTCAAATTACAGATTTCTAATACTAAGCATCTCGGAGCTAAGCCGCGGACAGACGGACAGGCGGACGGACATGGCGAAACTATAAGGGTTCCTTGTTGACTACGGGACCCTAAACGGAACCAATCAATGACCAACAAAAAAATTTCTTTGATCCCGCCTGCAATACCTACCTAATAAAATTCAAAATAAGTTAGCTCAAATAAAGCTGTTATAGCTAATTAGTGATTTTAGAGCCTGTTTTTCTCTTTTCAGTTTATAGGTTTTTTATGCAGTCGGGTTTTTTGTTTATCTTAATAATTTAGTTTATTTCATACTTTTTAGTCTTGTGTCGAAACGGTAACATAAAAGTACTATAATATTTATATATTTGGAATCGTCTGATTACTAGCTTTCATTTGATACCCATATTGTAATTTTTAACAAAAAAAATTTTTTATTCTCCCTCTCTTTTTTAATTCGTAGACGCCATCTTGAAATAATATACCCTATGTCACTCTCACGATTTTTACAAATCCAATGATACTTCACACGTTAAAATCCATCAAGCCGTTTGGGCTGTAGGCCGTGCCAAAGAAATAGACATACATACATAAATACATACATACAAACATACATACGCTCGAAAAACATAACCCTCCTTCTGGCGCAGTCGGGTAAAAAGAGCGCTGCCTACGGTCAAATCGCGCAGCAGACGACCGGTCTGTTTGATGCAGACTTGCTTGCGGTCTTACCTCAGGCTATACTGAATTTCTCTGGGCAACAATTTCCTCCCCATATGTAGGGACCTCCGGGCCGCCCCCCTTAGCACTCACCCATTTTGCCCTTAGGAAAATACGCCCTTGGTTGTTCTAACTAAAGAATATAATATATACAGGGTCCTTCTTAATATGCAGACACTTTTTTAAAGGGATGATCAGACCATCAAACTGAACAAACTTTCTCTATGGGATAAACAAAGAAATTGCGAAAAAAGATCAAATGTCCCATACAAAACTGCAAACCTACTCGGGCCGTTGTTCAGTTCGATGGTCTGATCATCCTCTTAAAAAATTGTCAGCATATTAAGTTGGACCCTGTATACAACGTGTTAATGAATAAGCGCAAAACCTCATACACCTCAACTGATTTACAACAAAATAATTCGATCGGAATAATAATTGCATTATTTTGATAGTTAAATAAAGTTATTTGCAATATAATATGTTTTGAAGCAAAAATGATTTTTAAAATTTCAGCAATGAATGGAAGCGCTAAGATGCTCATGGATACATTTTAAGAATCTTGTTTTAGTAGTAAGTAGGGTGAGTGTGCCTGTGCGGTGGGTTGACATCGAGTTATGTAAATTTTAAATAGGTCCTATATAATATTTTGAAAAAAAATCCAATGTTGAAACCATGACAATTCGATTCTGCTCTCGATTCTAAACAAACTACTTTCTAATTTTGCGTTAATTCATTAACAAGTTGTATAAGTAATATATGATATCATCATCATCACCTGCAGGCCCTGCCCCGCGTACACAACGTCGCCGTCCTGTGAGTTCGGTATCAGCCGGTATGATGTGGTGCCGACTGTCATCCTGAAACCAACATACATTACGTGTTAAGAGGATATAATTCGGAGCGCGCTTCATACAAACGTACTATGGTGATATTTTCATTACTAACCAATTAAACTCAATGAAATTTTTCAGAATAAAACTAAAAAAAAAATTCTATGCTTGTATAGAGTCCGATTTTCGTTAAAATGTATTGTTTTAAAGTTACAGTGCCTCAAAGATTTCCATCAAAATCTTAAATTAATCCTAGCATTGAAACTGTATATTTTTACGAAAATCTGACTCCATACAAGCATAGATATTTGTTTCAAGATTGTTTCAGCAAAATTTCATTGACTTTAATTGATTAGTATTGAAAATATCACCATAGTACGTTTGTATTGAGAGTGCTCCGAATTATATCCCCTTAAACAACCTAGTAATGGGAGTCACGTTGCAGGGTTTCCCCGAACACTTTGTCTTTCGCGTGGTGTTCGCGCGGTTCGCGTTTCAGCCTGCCACGAGACTCCGCAATGCTTCTCAGTTGTGTTCTTACTCAAAAACAATCCTCGAGATTGGATAGATACTCCCTCAAACCACTTGACACTTGCGGAAATGCGGTGCTAACGCACAAGCAAGAAGTCCATTAATTATATTTAAAAAACATAACCCTCCTTCTGTCGCAGTCGGGTAAAAAAAAAAACTAATATGGGGAGCCACCACCAGATAGCGCTGGCTTTGGCACTCGTTGCAGAAGAGAACACCGTTTTTGAACAATGCCCCAAAGCCTCAAGAGTCGTAGACAATACTAGAGTTAGCCTAAGACAGAGCATAAGCATAGCATAAGCATATGCCCACGACTATATTCCCAGAGGGGGTAGTCAGAGATATTCTGAAACCTCTGAACATCCACGTTTCACTAGTACCGAAACACTGTCCAGTGTGACGGGGGGTGAGCCAGTCGCCACTTATAATGGAAAGTGGGTACAATACATGCCTCGAAATGGAAGCATGTAGGTTTCCTCACGATGTTTTCCTTCACCGAAAAGCCAGTGGTGTTACAAATCGCACATAAATTCCGAAAAACTCATTGGTACGAGTCTGCCTGGACGGGGATCGAACCATCGCCTCCTGGAATGGGCAGAGTTTGGACATAAGTTTATCCTTAGAATGTACTAAGCAATTGTTTGGTACTCACCGACATGAATCGATGCTGTAGTCGACCTTACAGAGCACTGTGAGATGGTCACCAACCCGCCGCACCGCCTCCCGCGGCGTCATCTCCACGATCTGACCTGTAATACGAAAATATAAACAAATTTCAATAATCGTACTTCTTTTCTTTTTAAAATGTAATTCCTAAAAACCTCAAGAGATGGCATATTCATCGCTCTATACAGGGTCCTTCTTAATATGCTGACACTTTTTAAAAGGGATGACCTGACCATTCGAAACATGAACTTTCTATATGGGACCAACATCGAAATCACAAAAAAAATCAGTTGTCCCTTACATTTGGCTCGAGTTTACACTTTCGTGTGGAACAGCTGATTTTTTTTCGCGATTTCGGTGTTGGTGCCATAGAGATTTACATCTGACATGGCTGTGTGGGCTCGTTTCCTTTGCCTTTAAAAAGACAGGCACATTCTTGACATGATTTAGCACATTTCTATACAGGGTCCTTCTTAATATGCTGACACTTTTTAAGGGGATGATCAGACCGTCAAACTGAACAACTTTCTCTATGGGACCAACATCGAAATCACAAAATAAAAATCTGCTCTTCCATACAAAACTGCAAACCTACTCGAGCCAAATGAATGGGATAAATTTCGATGTTGGTCCCATAGAGAAAGTTGTTCAGTTTGAAGGTCTGATCATCCTCTTAAAAAGTGTCAGCATATTAAGAAGGACCCTGTAAAGAAATGTGCTAAATCATGTCAAGAATGTGCCTGTCTTTTTAAAGGCAAAGGAAACGAGCCCACACAGCCATGTCAGATGCAAATACTTTAAATCTTGGGTAATATACAGGGTGTAATGTAAGTGACATCCTAGCAAATACTGAAACGGTGAACTCAAAACTGATGTATCTACCCGGCTCAAATTTATGGGACAGCTGATTTTTTTCGCGTTTCCTGAGTTAGGCTCCATAGTGAAAGTTGTTCAGTTTGATGGTCTGAGTTCAACGTTTAAGTATTTGCTAGGCTGTCACTTACATCCTGTATAATAAAATATTCTATTAAAACATGCGTTAGCATCTTTTTTATCTTTTCCATCATTATTATTTAAAAAAACAGTCATTTTGAAATTTTGAACTTAATTCCCGAAGACCATGGCGCCATCTAACGGTACCCTAGTAAATCACTGGAAAAACGCACACTTTGAAATATTCCAGAAATAAAAAGTCATAGTAGTCTATGGAAGAAGCTTCGTATGCCGTATTTAAAGGCTAGCCAAGTGTGTGTCTGCATCAGAGGGTATTTGACAGCATGTAAAATATAGGATCTATTGATGGCATCCGTATTGAATATGAATTTTGGAAACCAACTATTTAGTCAGTTAAGAAAAATACTGGATATTTTAAGAGAAAATCGACAATGAAAATATTGTTTTTGTCTACTTTAGTCACGTGATTGTAAACGACTGTGATTGGCCGAATGGTTGATGACGTCAACTGCTTGTAAACAGTTGCGTGTAGAGTGTGAGTGTCGTACAAAGTTTACGTCATCGGGACGTCACCTGCTTGTAGCCACGTATATTGTCAGGAAAAACGTTTTCGCGGGATTATTATATATTCTTGCACTATATTATGTAATGGAACGTAAAATATACATTTTCTATAGATGATGCTTCGTGCCTACGTGGTCTAATTGTTAAGAGCATTGTGTTCTTGACACGGAGGTCGTGGGTTCGATTCCCACAGGGGACACCTAGTGATATGTCACTTTGTGCGTTTTTCCCCAGTTGGTTAAGACATTGCAAGCCCAAATCACCTCATTGTCTGAAAGAAAGATGATTCCGTGCTTCGGATGGCAGGTTAAGCCGTAGGTCCCGGCTACTATCTCTCGTGGTAGTAGTCGTTACATAAAAACCACGTCAGAGGCCGTAAGGCGGTCTGAAAAAACTCTGACACCAGGTCTTGCTGCCCACACGATAAGGAGAAGATAGGTGATTAACGTAAAATAGTTTTTAAAACTTGTCAAATACCCTATAATAATTTTTCACAAAGGAACCGTGACAAGTCAGAGTCTGCCATGAGATACCTTTTCATCCATAGAGACAGGAAGCACTATTGGATATACAACGTGTTAATGAATAAGCGCAAAACCTCATACACCCCAACTGATTTATAACAAAATAATTAGATTGAAACAATAATTTCATATTCAACATGGAGCCGTGGTGGTCCAGTGGCGAGTAACCTTGCCTGCCGTGCATGAGGCGATGGTTCGATCCCCGTCCAGGCCGACTCGTATCGGAATTTATGTACGATTTGTAACACCACTGGCTTTTCGGTGAAGGAAAACATCGTGAGGAAACCTGCATGCTTCAATTTCGAGGCATGTATTGTGAAACGTGAAACGTGGATGTTCAGAGATTTCAGAATATCTCTGACTACCCCCTCGGGGAAAATAGTCGTGAGCATATGCTACGTTATATATGTTTTCATCCATCCACAAGACATATTTATATCACAGACAATCCAGTCCGGTCCGTGTAGAATTTAGGTCAGTCTGTGTATCCGAGCGTCTTTGACCGGAAGCTCCTTCCTAACGGATGCCTACACGGAAAGCTCTAGCATGCCACGCTTTTAGATTTATTACAACCTGTTTTAGTCTAACTGGCGAGAAGAGAAGTCAGCTTCAGGTAGGTACCGCCATAAACTCTGCTTACCTCTGTGGGATAGTGGCGTGTATTATAACTACATGGTGAAATTGATATCATTATCATCCTTTTAAACGAAGAGTCTACACATCAAACTGAACAAATTTTACTATGGGAGCAAACAGATCGGAGCAAAATAAAATCAGCTGTTGCATACATTTGAGTCGAGTAGTCATTGCAGTTTAGTATGGAACCGGTGATTTTTTTTGCTCCGATCGGTTTGCTCCATAGTAAAAGTTGTTCAGTTTGATGGGTAGAGTCTTAGTTTAAAAAAAAGACCCCCTGCGCGATTTTCCACAAATATATTTTGTCTAAAATAGTCGTGTTTTACGATTTTTTACTTTTTCCTCGCAAGTATGTTGAAAAGCGTCGTATGAAACGCGTGAGCGTTGGTCATTACAGACTCGCCTCTTATATTGCAGCACTCGTCTGCGACTCGTGCTGCAATCCCGCCTCGTCTGTAATGACCAATTTTGCTCGATTTTTTACAACGCCCGCTTTGATTGAGATCGCAGTAGGCTGATACGCCCCGGCTGCCTTGATTTTATTGTATGAAAACGAATTTTCTGAGGAATGAAACCTATTTCATCCTATTTCCTATTTACATCGTGAGGAAACCTGCATGCTTCAATTTCGAGGCATGTAATGTACCCACTGTCCATTATGTGTCGACGGGCTCACCCCCCGTCATACTGGATAGAGTTTCGATACTACTGGTGAAACGTGGATGTTCTGAGGTTTCAGAATATCTCTGACTACCCCCTCAGGGAATATAGTCGTGAGCATATGCTACAGTCATATGCTGTGAAACCTATTTAGATCAACTTTAGTACCTTTTGGGTGGATAGGTACACACGGCGACATATCAAGTTACACAAAACCATAATAAGCTGGTCGCGCGTATGTAGAGTAATGTATAACGTCGCGCGGCCAGCTTAGGAGGATATAATTCGGAGCGCGCTCCATACAAACGTACTATGGTGATATTTTCTATACTAACCAATTAAACTCAATGAAATTTTTCAGAATCAATCTAACAACAAATTTCTATGCTTGTATAGAGTCAGATTTTCGTTAAAATGTATAGTTTTAAAGTTACAGTGTCTCAAAGATTTCCATACAAATCTTAGATTAATCCTAGCATTGAAACTGTATATTTTATCGAAAATCTGACTCCATACGAGCATAGATATTTGTTTCAAGATTGTTTCAGCAAAATTTCATTGACTTTAATTGGTTAGTATTGAAAATATTACCATAGTACGTTTGTATGGAGCGCGCTCCGGATGCTTGATGTGTCGCCGTGTTTACTCCTTATACATCAATCCAAATATCAGTAACGCAATCTAGTAATTTGTGTCTAGAATATTAAACAAGATCTTGAGATCCATTTAATCCCCAGTATCAGATTAATACATGTCATAATCTTCGAGACATTAGCTTTGTGACTGCGCTATTAACTGATTATATTAACTGTTACTATTACTACCTCTAATAATATAGTAGAAGCGCTTATTGGCGCAGTGGAGCTTCGGTATTGGAAACTATCACCGAAGTTAAGGGTATATTACTGTTGGCACGCTCCATACAAACGAAGCCTTGTGATATTTTCAATACTAACCTTTGACTAATTATTATAAGGACTTGCCTTGCGGTAGCATTTCCCCTCTGCCACGGTATAAGCACAATTGATCTTGTGCATTTACATTCAATTTTACACCTTATCAATAAACGAGACAGCCTATAATTGCGAAATAATAACTTCGAACTTAGAACGTTTGGGGTTCACACGAGACTACTTTTCATGATTTTTAACATTCAAAATTAGAATCTAAAGTTATGGGGAATAAATTCCAAAGTTGCGGATTTCATGTTACCTCGCCCCCCGCAAAAACTGGCAGAAATGTTTGTTAGTAGAATTACACGCGTAACCAGTCCACATATAAATAGTCAAAGATACTAACCGATTAAACTCAATGAAATTGTGTAAAAACAATCTAGAAACAAATCTCTATGCTTGTATCGTGTCAGATGTACAGTTTTAAAGTTACAGTGCCTCAAAGATTTCCATACAAATCTTAAATTAGTCCTAGCATTAAAACTGTATATTTAAACGAAAATCTGACACGATACAAGCATAGAGATTTGTTCCTTGATTGTTTCTGCAAAATTTCATTGAGTTTAATTGGTTAGTATTAAAAATATCACCAGACTTCGTTTGTATGCAGCGCGCATTTACGCATTCGGAATAAACTGCTCTTAAGCGACATCTGGAGACCGATTGCGCTAATTTAAAACATCGAAGTTCTATTCTTATCCAATTTCAGTTCTTATCACAGCAATCCAATTACTATTCAATTGTGCTGAATTCCGCATCGCGCTAAACTCTATGTAACTGACAGCCTTTAACGTCAGAGCGATCTGTCGAAACGGCTCTAACGGCTGTCAAGAGCAGTACCGCGGTTCGTAAGTAGTCCAGTCACGGTTCAATCACCGAATATTTACCGCGATTGCAGCCCTGGTTCGGTCAGTCTTTGGATGTTGTTTCCGTGCTCCGCAATACACGTTAGAAATAGAAATAGAAATAGAAATATCATTTATTTGCCTTGAAACAGGTATACAAAAGATGGTAAAATATAATAAAATAAGCTTCTTCTGTTCAGCTGTAGCAACAGCATGCAAATGTGTAACATATTAAAAAAAACTAAAACCTATAATACTAACATTCTGTAATTATTTAACATCTACTATTTAAAATTTAAAAACTCTTCAACGCTATAAAAACTATGTTGCACTAGCCATCTGTATAAATTATTTAACATTAATTTAGTGTTTTGTTGTTTAAAGCTTTCGGGAATTTTATTATATATTTTGATACTCATATAGTAACAATTCTTCTGGGTTAAAGTCAGTCTGGGATAATAATCTATAACAAGTCTATTGGGATACCGAGTGCGCTTAGGGCAGACATCAGATACAGTTTTAAAAAGATGTGAGTGTTGCTTAACAAATTTACAGATTTCAAAAATATAAATACAAGGCAACGTTAAGATACCGAGTTGTTTGAAAAAAGGTTTACATGATTCAAGTGGGCTAATATTACATATTGCTCTGATACATTTTTTTTGTGCTATAAATGCCTTTTGGACGTATGTCAAGCAGTTGGTCTCGCATAGTTCCGTCAGATGGCGTTGTAACTATTCGTTAAGTCAGAGGCCTATTAAGGCGGCATGAAAATTCTCTGACAGCAAGTTGACCACTAACTTGCCTCCACCAACACGCACTGGGCCCGCGTGGTGGAGTATGGCTCATTCCCTCTTAACCTTATTTATGAGAGGAGGCCTTTGCCCTGCAGTGAGATTCTACAGGCTAATATAGGGTCTAACTTAATATGCTGACACTTTTTTAAGGAGATGATCAGACCATCAAACTGAACAACTTCGTATATGGGACCAGCATCAAAATCGCAAAAAAAATCATCTGTCCCATACATTTGGCTTAAATAGGTTTGTAGTATTGTATGGAAGAACAGATTTTATTTCGCGATTTCGATGTTGCTGCCATCGAGAAAATTGTTCAGTTTGACGATCTGATCTTTTCAAAAATTCCATGCAATCGCAGTCGCGGGAAACAACTAGTAACCTATAAAAACTCTATAAATCAATAGCGCTAGTCTCTCAAAACTCAAATAAATCACATAAAATCCCCAATCATCTCGAAACTGGAGATCTAAAAGAAATAAGCACATAAAGCGTGCTCCAAAGGCCAGTTGAAACCGGCTGAAAGCGGTTAGGACTGCTCAAATGCGACCGGGAGCGGATATAACCGGTTCAAAGCGCTTCGAGAAGCTGAAACGTTCGTAGCGCCGCCATTTTGCGAGCTTTGACGTTAAATAGGATTATTGGTTTGATTAATTCTGAAAAGCGGTCGTTTTAATGAAGTACCGTCACATAATAAGAAAGAGTAGGTATTCTTAAGGGTATATTACTGTTGGCGCGCTCCATACAAACTAAGTCTGGTGATATTTTCAATACTAACCAATTAAACTCAATTAAATTTTGCAGAAACAATCTAGAAACAAATCTCTATGCTTGTATAGTGCCAGATTTTCCTTAAAATGGACAGTTTTAAAGTTACAGTGCCTCAAAGATTTCCATACAAATCTTAAATTAATCCTAGCATTGAAACTGTATATTTTAACGAAAATCGGACACGATACAAGCATAGAGATTGGTTTCTAGATTGTTTTTGCAAAATTTCATTGAGTTTAATTGGTTAGTATTGATAATATGACCAGACTTCGATTGTATGCAGCGCGCATTTACGCATTCGGAATAAACTTCTCTTAAGGAGCGCTCAGACTTGTACGACCAAAGCGACTGCGAAGCGGGAGCGACTACCGCGCGGCGGTCGCTGCCCATGTAATCTATGGCGTCCCGCCGATTCGTTCAAACTTACGCGACCACGGCGCGGGACGGCAGCGTCAGCGGAGCGGGATGCGCGCGTCTTGTGGTCAGACGTGTCAACGGGAGCATTTTTATTTCACAATGGCCAATAGTATGGAAGATACTGAAGTATTCATAGAAAAAGTGAGGAAATATATACTATCTTACATAATTTAGAACATGCAGGATACAAAAATTTACGACAGAAGGACAAAATATGGGATTTGATCGTTTCGATGTTTGGAATGGATGGTAAGTACATAAATAGTAGATTGTTAACCAAGGGATGAAGTTCACCCGAGTTAAACACTCTGCTTTTCATTTTGATTACGAGGAAAGTATACAAAAACCATACAAAAACCAGATTCATTCAAATATTATTGATTTCAAATAGCCATGTTGTGTTATTTCGAATCAAATTAATGATTGAAAAATTAAGTCTCGGGCGGGACTTGAACCCGCACTCTTCCAAACCGGGGAATCAATCATCTTGGGCTTTTTTCAATCTTTAAACCGTATTTTTCCTAGACTATCGGTGGTGTTGCTTAAATGACTGTTCATCAACAAATGAAGTTCGCATCCCGCGTCCCGCGTCGCAGTCGCGTAGGTTTGGAGGCCGAGTTTCGCGTCGTAGACGCTCCCGCTTCGCATCCCGCGTCCCGCGTCGCAATCGCGTAGGTTTGGAGGCCGAGTTTCGCGTCGTAGACGCTCCCGCTTCGCATCCCGCGTCCCGCGTCGCAGTCGCGTAGGTTTGGAGGCCGAGTTTCGCGTCGTAGACGCTCCCGCTTCGCATCCCGCGTCCCGCGTCGGTTTGGAGGCCGAGTTTCGCGTCGTAGACGCTCCCGCTTCGCATCCCGCGTCCCGCGTCGCAGTCGCCCAGGTCTGAGCGCTCCTTTAGGGCGGCCAAATACATTTGTCAGAGGCGCAATATTTGGAAATACAGCCCTGATTGTAACTTTGAATATTGAAGTCACTACGACACGATGTCATCGCCTGTCTCCATACATAACTTGACACAAAACACCGACCCAGTTCCAAAACTCTCAAAACTAATTCCAACAAAGTAATAAATGCTTCGAAACTTTTACTTGGTCCGAATAGCGAGACAAAAAACTTATTATTTCAAAATATTCACAGCTAAAGTTTCGTTTAAACTTCGGCAACGCTCGGGAAAGTTCGGGCAAGTTCGGCGAAGTTCGTGGAAGTTCTAGAACGGGTTGTAACTCACGGTTTTGCCAGAGGGCGCGCGTGCTTGCCTTCTCTATTAGTTTTGTAGTTCCGAGGTGCATAGTTATGGACGCCTAGCAAGCTTTAATTTGTAGAGTAGATAAAATAGCATAGCATGCATAGCATATGCTCACGACTATATTCCCCGAGGGGGTAGTTAGAGATATTCTGAAAACTCAGAACATCCACGTTTCACCAGTAGTACCGAAATTCTGTCCAGTGTGACGGGTTTGAGTAGATAAAATAGATCAAATTAATATCCTATACAGGGTGTAAGGAAAAGTATAATTAACCTTTATACCATATACTCCACCCATCAAACTGAACAACTTTTACTGTGGGAGCAAACATGTCAGAGCAAAAAAAAATCTGCTTTTCCTTACTAAACTACAGCGCCTACATGACGTAAACATATGAAACAGCTGATATTTTTTTGGTTCTGACACATAGTAAAAGTTGTTCAGGTTGATGGGTAGAGTATGTGGTTTCAAGGTTAATGATACTTTTCCTTACACCCTCTATTTATTGGAAATTGTCGTGGTGGTCCAGTAGCGAGTAACCTTGCCTGCCGTGCAGGAGGCGATCGATCCCCGTCCGTACTCGTACCAATGAGTTTTTTCGGAATTTATATACGACTAGCAGCCCGTCCCGGCTTCGCACGGGGTAGACAAATAAATTTTAAGACTCATTTTTCTACACCTTCGGTTACATTGTTCAAATTTTACCAAGGATCCCTAATTTTTTTCAAAATGAAATGTAGCCTATGTCAAATTGGAAGAATGTAGCATTCTATTTGTGAAAGAATTTTTTAAATCGGCCCAGTACTTTTTGAGCCTATTCATTACAAACATACAAACATACAAAAATAGGTACAAATCTTTCCTCTTTATAATATTAGTGTAGATTTGTAACACCACTGGATTGAAAATTACAATTGAATTACTAAAGTTAATTAACGTTGTATTGAAATCGAAACTAAATTTTCGAACAACTGAACTGAATCTGAGAGATTTCAATAAACGCTTTTATATAGATAGATAGTTTACAGACAGACGGAAACTATTCCTTTGTACCAAGTCGTATTACGTTTCTAGTTTAAACTATATTGTTCAGGGGTCGTGAATCACGGCCCGCGGAGTTCAGTTGCCTGTTTGCGACCCCTGATTTGATTTAGTTTACAGAAAAAAGAATTGAACCGTTACATTTTTCTCGGGGTAGTCAGAAACATTGCTACAATAATTTCCTATATTTATAAGAGTGCAATTTCAGCAAAAGGACCTTTAGCATTTATCCCTTAGTCGCTTCGTAGGGACATCCATGGTAAGAACTGGAGTGTTCCATTTTAAACCGAAACCAAAAGGCAATAAAAAATTCTCATCATCATCAGCCATACAAGGTGTAACAAAATTACCTGAAACGATTTTAAGGGGATGATCAGACCATCAAACTGAACAACTGTCTCTATGGGACCAATATCGAAATCGAGGGAAAAAAAACAGCTGTCCCATACAATTGGGTCGAGTAACATTTCAGTTTAGTATGGAACAGCAGATTTTTTATTCGAGATTTTGACATTGGTCCCATAGAGAAAGTTGTTCAGTTTGATGGTCTGATCATCCTCTTAAAAAACTGTCAGCAAATTAAGAAGGACCCTATACAGGTATCATAATATACCAAGATCCAGCTGCAAAATTATGCACCTATTTGTTTGGTGAACGAAATGTGATTTAAGTGAAAGTTTATACAGAGGTTCATACAACACCGCCGGGTTGCCTAGCAAAATCTTGCCGCAAGCCCTCTCAGTCTGCCGCAACTCTAGGTTTGCCGGTTTCAAATAAGTCATTTTTAACCTTAGAGTTGCGAAGTTGTGGCAGACTGAGAGGTGGCAACCCTAGTTTTTCCAGTTCTTTAGATTGGTCTCCTTCACATGGCACCTCATTTACTTCCCAAACAGATCGGTGGAAAAAATGGTAACATCAATCATCATGGTAAAGGTACTTGCGGCAGGATTTTGCTAGACAACCCGGCGGCGTTGTATGAACCTCTTTATAATCATTCACTTAAATCACATTTCGTTCACCAACTTTGACTATTTTTATATGGACTGGTTACGCGTGTAATTCTACTAACAAACATTTCTGCCTCTTTTTGCGGGGGGCGAGGTAACATGAAATCCACAACTTTGGATTTTATTCCCCATAACTTTAGATTCTAATTTTGAATGTTAAAAATCATGAAAAGTAGTCTCGTGTGAACCCCAAACGTTCTAAGTTCGAAGTTATTATTTCGCAATTATAGGCTCTCTCGTTTAGTGATAAGGTGTAAAATTGAATGTAAATGCACAAGATCAATTGTGCTTATACCGTGGCAGAGGGGAAATGCTACCGCAAGGCTAGTCCTTATAATAATTAGTCAAAGTTCACCAAACAAATAGGTGGATAATTTTACGGTCGGATCTCGTACCATAAAATCACATAATTTCTCACAATGGGGTTGCATGCATTGCTAGCAACCCTTTTATAAATCATCCCTGTTCTTCCTTCACTAGACAGGCATGAGGGTGTTTGTAAACTATTTTCATCTGACACGCTAACTTTGTTATTTACTAAGTTGATGCATTTAACTTTGTAACGTCCCTTACAGCATAATATACTCAGTTTTAAATAATTATAACACTGAATTATTCACCGTTCACTCGTCAATCTTCTTTCGCGCAGGCAGGAAAATTGATTGACGCAGTCAATGCGTCTGTCAGGCGCAAAATCAATCGACCAGGGTAGTAAATATTCGATGATTGAACCGTGACTGGACTACGATTAGCGCAAAACCAAATGTGTCAAAAGTTATCGTTCTTACGTAGCTGCGTAGGAACCATAACTTTTGACACATTTGGTATTGCGCTAATCGCGGTACAGCTCATGACAGCCGTTAGAGCCGTTTTGACAGATCGCTCAGACGTTAGAGACTGACAGTTTAGCGCGATGCGGAATTCAGCACAGTTGAATAGTAGGATTGCAATGTGATTAGAACTGAAATTGGATAAGATATTCGGTCTCCAGCAGATCATTTTTGGCGCACAACCGTCACCACTTGCAATTCCAATTAGTCTAGGAAAAATAAGGTTTGAGATTGCATTAAAGACACTTTAGTAAATTGTGTTTGAAATAATATTATTGTTAGTTTATAACACTTTTGTCGAGATTTCGTGGTTATATTTGCTCAGGAACCTGAGAAATACCTTAAAATCGATATAAGTGTACAAAGGGCAAGCTTATTTCGAAAGATATTTCTTCCAGCATACCAGCAATAGAGACAGTTAATTATCAAAAGGCAAATTAAATGTGTAAAAACAAACAGTAAATAATTTAGTTTTGAGGTTATAATTTTTGAAGACTTACAAAATATTAAATATCTACCCAAATTAACGATATTAACCGTGGATTATTATTGTTATAAGTAAAACGTATTGAACAAAGCCATCCTGTAATAAATTTAATGTTTTGTAAATGTCTTAATTATTCAATAATACAACATAAAAAATCGGGGATTATTGAGAATTTATGTTTTTCAGGTATGTATCTACTATGTATATTCCAAATTATCACCAAAAGTGCAATTAATGCAACCTACTCCATACAAAAATCCGTAGATTTCCCTGACTAAATCACCACGTAAGTCCATCATTCCAATCAGACAACCAAAAGACAAATGTATGTAAGTAGTAATGGTGTTAGATTGAATCAACTATATCTTTCAAGTTCCCAATGTGTATTGAAGTCCTACAATATCTTCTCCGTAATCAAAAAATGTTAGTAGATTGTTTGTAATTGATGAAGCCTAATCAGTCCCGGGAGCTTTACCTCGCCTCGCCTCGCCTAGCCTCGGTCGCCTACCTTGGTCATATCTTGAGGTATGAGCGATACCAACTGCTCCAGACTATAATAATGGGCAAAATAGAGGGCAAAAAAAGCGTCGGTAGGCCACGATTTTTTTTTTGTAATGTCTTTAACGGCTCTGGATACTAGTTCTTTTGAGCCATTCGTTATTTTTTTTCTTTATATTCTTTATTTGATGGTGGGATGATAGATGACGATGAATCTGTGGTCGATTTCGTAAGCTCGCGCGTTGCCGCCAAAATGACCATGTACGAGTTAACTTGAACCAAAACTTATTTTCTGTTATCGTATTTATTTGAGATTCCTGTTACGTCGGTCGCTTTACGCAACTGTTTGGTACACAATCCGCACGAAATTATGTCACAAATATCACTAAAACCAATTTTTTACGAATTTCAAAAACGACGAAACACAACAAGAGCAATGGCGCCAAGCAAACTCCTTTCATGTTCGCGAGCCACGACCAGTGTTGCCAGACAGAAGGTTACTTTTGTAACCTTTTAGGTGATTTTTAGCTCCCTTAGGATACTTTTAGGTTACACGATTCAAAAGATTACTTTTAGGTGATTTTTCTGATTTAGTAAATCAATATTAAAATTCTTATTTTTCAATTAAATGGAAAGCTTTTTCTTATTTTTTCTGACATTCCTAGATATTGAAGGAGCTTTTGACAATACACCGATCAGAACACTGGTCAAGGGACTCGAACTGAAACAGGTAGACCCGATCACGATCAGATGGGTTAAGTCAATGCTCTCAAACCGAAGAGTAAAACTTACTCTTCTTTCCACCACGGTGGAAGTGGCCACGACAAGGGGCTGTCCGCAAGGTGGGGTGTTATCGCCCCTATTATGGACCCTTGCTGTGGACCAACTGTTGCATAAGATGGCTGACCTCAGAATTGACACTCAAGGCTACGCTGATGACTTAGTGATCACAGTAAGGGGCAATAGCCAATACATGATATCAACCATTATACAAAGAGCTCTCAATACCATAAGTGCATGGTGTAGAGAAAACGAATTATCGGTTAATCCCGGTAAAACTGTTATAGTGCCGTTTACGAACAAGCGAAAGCTTGACAGGCTTGTGCAGCCTACACTGAATGGCAATCAAATACAATTTTCCACGGAAGTTAAATATCTGGGCGTAACCTTTGACCAGAAGCTTACCTGGAACCCTCACTTAGAAAATGTACTGCAGAAGGCCAAAATTGCCTTGGGCACATGCAGTCGTATGGCAGGGCTGAACTGGGGACTAAGACCCAGAACAACCTTGTGGCTGTACACCGCCATTGTGAGGCCGGTAGTAACATACGCCTCTGTGGTATGGTGGAGAAAGACAAAACAGCGGACTGCAATCACCCAGCTAAGCAGTCTACAAAGAACCGCATGCTTAATAGCAACCAGAGCCATGTCCACCTCGCCTGGGGAGGCGCTAAATGCACTATTGGGGCTGCCGCCCTTGCACTTACACGTGCAAAGAGTGGCAATGGCCGGTATGCACAGAATCGCCTCTCAGACGACAGTGAACTGGCTTTCCGAAGGATTGAGATCTTTTAAAGACTCAGTCATGGCAATTCCCATTCTAGGCATGATAACAGATGTTATGCAGCCTAAGAACATATGTACAAAACGCTTTACTGTGGAGCTACCATCACGAACTGACTGGCTAAGTGACAATGTGCACTGGAAAGCTGGCAGTCTTGTTTGGTTCACTGATGGCTCCAAGTCTAGAAATGACGTAGGCTGTGGAGTATACGGAGAGCGTCCGAGATTTATGAAAAGTACAAATCTCGGAAGGTACGCCTCAATATTCCAGGCAGAGGTATATGCCATCCTAGAATGTGTGGAGGCAAATCTGCAAAAGCGCTATGTCAACCATACTATCTACATAAACTCTGATAGTCAAGCAGCCCTATTAGCGCTGGCTTCCGACACAATAAGCTCGAAGCTAGTGGAAAACTGCTTGACTCTCCTCAATACCTTGGGAGCATTGAACAAGGTAATTTTAAGATGGGTTCCTGGGCACTCGGGCATCGTAGGCAATGAAAGGGCCGACGAGCTAGCGAGAGATGGTGCTGGTGGCACGCAGTATGGACCAGAGCCGTTCTGTGGAGTCCCTAAAAGCCTAGTCAATTTAACGCTTAGGAACCTATGTTTTAAAAAATCGACTGATCACTGGACGGATACGCCAGGATTAAACCATTCCAAGGCACTAATTGCGGCATACGACTGCAAAATGGCAAAGGAGAGAATCGCGCTCAGCACGACAAACTTGCGCATTATAGTGAGGGCGCTGACGGGGCACTGTAGGCTGAACAAACACCTTACAACCCTAGGCATCAGGGACACGAAACTCTGCAGATTATGTCTGGAGGAGGACGAAACCCCCATTCACATCCTTTGTGAATGTGGCCCACTAATGCATAAACGATATGCTCACTTGGGTAAACACTTTGTTCATCCGAGTGAAGTAAAATCTTTCACTGCTAAAGAAATCCTACAATTCCTAAAGGAAGTGGGTATTAGCAGTGAACTGTAACTATTGTGGCGATCACAAAAGATCTACATAGGGTCGAAGTGATACTAGTCTGCAGAAGACTCGAATAGCCGCTTTACAACAATAAAAAAAAAAATATAAATATTTGTGACATAATTTTGTGCGGATTGTGTACCAAACAGTTGCGTCAACCGACCGACGTAACAGGAATCTCAAATAAATACGATAACAGAACATAAGTTTTGGTTCAAGTTAATTCGTACATGGTCATTTTGGCGGCAACGCGCGAGCTTACAAATCGACCATAGATTCATCGTCATCTATCATCCCATCATCAAAATAAAGAATATAAAGAAAAAAATAACGAATGGCTCAAAAGGACTAGTATCCAGAGCCGTTAAAGACAAAAAAAAAAAAAGCGAACATGAAAGAGTGGACTGGCTTCGGCAGCGTCGAAGAGCTATTTGGCCACAGATAGCCTTTTCATTCCTTTTGAGGTTAGCCAGCTATATAAGATGCAGCCTGTCGCTCATTGACAAAAGGCGAATTTTAGTTTTCGTTCCTGAAGCGCAAAGATCGAAATTCGAAAAAGCGCGCGAAATCGGGTTGAGTGCAGTATCTGTCTATTAAGAGAAGTTTATCCCAAATGCGTAAATGCGCGCTGCATACAAATGAAGTCTGGCGATATTTTCAATACTAACCAATTAAACTCAATAAAATTTTGCAGAAACAATCTAGGAACAAATCTCTATGCCTGTATCTTGTCCGATTTTCGTTAAAATATACAGTTTCAATGCTAGAATTAATTTAAAATTTGTATGGAAATCTTTGAGGCACTGTAATTTTAAAACTGTACATTTGAAAGAAAATCTGACACGATACCAGCATAGAGATTTGTTTCTAGACTGTTTCTGCAAAATTTCATTGACTTTAGTTGGTTAGTATTGAAGATATCACCAGACTTCGTTTGTATGGAGCGCGCTCCGAATTATATTCCCTTAAATAATCTGTGGGCAGGATAATTTACCCTGCCGATAAGTTCCCAAAAACGGTTTCATTTGACAACTCATGTCAGGTCCTCTGCTTCTGTAAGGTACATATTGGCTATGTGCGAAATGGTGATGGGAACTGACAAATCGATCGCAGCGCCCGGGGTGGCAGAAATGTGTACTTTTGTTGGTCAAGCTGTGTTAAAATACGCTTGAATCTATGCAAATCTACACACTAACTCAACACGAAATCTCCAAAGCAGTAAAGACTACAAACTTAAAATTTGGCATGGAAGTTTCTATTGGCATCTAGGTGCTCACTAAAAAAGGTTTTTTTGAAATATTATCTCCAAAGGTGTGAAAACCGGGATAAAAGTTTGCACGGAAATTGGTACTGCAAATATCTTGGATTCTAGCAAATAGGTATTTTATAATTATTAATATCGATAATGTTGCTAGAGTCCGGCCGCTGAAAGATTGCGTTTGACAGTTACCATAAAATTGTAAAAAACTGAATGAAAACTATAAATGCCGATCATTATTTAGTAGCTTTTTGAACTTAAAATGGCAGCTAGTGCCCTGTGTACTAGAGTGAGCACAGGTAAACAATATTTACATTCAGTTTTTTACAATTTTATGGTAACTGTCAAACGCAATCTTTCAGCGGCCGGACTTTAACAAACGTTTAACTAACATGTTATTTGAAATAATTCACGGCGGTCCGACACCGCTAGGGGCGCTAGTGTCGTGCACATAGCCAATAACCCTCTTCGTAATGAAGACTCGAATTTCATATTGAATTTTTTTATATAGGTATGTATCTCCATTGAGTAAACCTCTGACGTCACGACCCCTCCTCCCCCTCCGTTCATCTCCTCACCCCCCCTCGCTCACGATAGGCTCGAGGCTTAGTTTAAAAGCGTTCCAGTGTAGTTCGTTCAAATACACTCTGATTCTGAAGGTATTATATACTTTGTATAGAGTAGGTAGGTACATACCTGTACATTTGTTTATTTTATGTGGCTGAAGAATTTATTATACAACGTGTTAATAAATTAACGCAAAGCTAGAAAGTAGTTTGTTTAGAATCGAGAGCAGAATCGAATTTAAAAAGAAAGAAATAAAAAGAAATTATTTTATTAAATAGACTATGTATTATTGTATACATAACTTTAGCTTAAGAATTTATATTGTAATAGTTATTAAGTCGTGTTATTTTGTAGAGTTTCTGGCCGCATCTTCTCTACAGCGACAACACGTTCCGACGCGGTGGTAGCTTTAAAAAAGATCTGACGTTTGATAAGTGTGCTGCAAGCTCCTATATTGAATAAATTATATTGACTTTGACTTTGAATTTTCATGGTTTCAACATAAGTATTTTTTTTCAAAATCCTACTAATATTATAAACGCGAAAGTTTGTAAGTATGGATGGATGTTTGTTACTCTTTCACGTAAAAAGTACTGAATGGATTTTAATGAAATTTGGCACACAGATAGAATATGATCTGGATTAACACATAGGATACTTTTTAAGGTCTACGCAGACGGAGTCGCAGGCAACAGCTAGTATTATATAATTTGTTTGTAAAATTTAAAATTTACTAAACTCGACCTCAACCCACCTCTCAGGCACTCTCACCCTACTTACTACCAAAACAAGATTCTTAAAATGTATCCGCGAGCATGTTAGCGCTTTCATTCATTGCTGAAATTATAACAAATCATTTTTGCCTCGAAACTTAAAATGCTAATAACTTAAAATTTTAACTATAAAATATTTAAATTATTGTTTCAATCTAATTATTTTGTTATAAATCAGTTGGGGTGTATGAGGTTTTGCGCTTATTCATTAACACGTTGTATAAGGTCCTTCTTATTATGCCGACACTTTTTAAGGTGATGATCAGACAGACCATCAAACTGAACAACTTTCACTATGGGACCAACATCGAAATAGCGAAAAAAAAACAGCTGTTCCATACAAAACTGCAATACCCTGCATTCGCCCTAAATGTATAGAAGAACATTTTTTTCGCGATTTCGATGTTGGTCCTACAGTGAAAGTTATTCAGTTTGATGGTCTAAACAACCCCTTTAAAAATGTTAAATGTTTATTTTTACTTTTGTAACACCTTGTATAGGAATCGGAAAATCTTTTCGTCTTTATTTGAAATGAAGAATAGGTAAATATACCTTTGTTACTTTGTACAGAATGTTATAGAACCCATTTTGGAATTGGAATTGGAATCGAAACAACGTCACCGTCAGAACGAAGTCAACAAAAGTTTCAACTTCAAAAGGAATTGAATTGAATTCAACGGATTGAATGAGACTTCAATATTGAAGGAATTCTCGAGAAACGTGAAATGTTCAAGCGGTTCCATACAAAACTGCAAACCTACTTGATCCAAATGTATGGGAGAGCTCTTTTTTAGGGTTCCGTAGTCAAACAAGGAACCCTTATACTTTCGTCCATTCTGTCTGTCTGTATGCCCCGCCTCAATAACTCGCTCAGTTTTGCACCTATTGAATCGAAATTTGGCATGAAGACAGATAACAGTAACCAGAAATGTAGTAGTTATGAAGAACATTTTTTTTCGATCCCACTCTCATACAACGAAAGAGGGATTGGAAAAAAATAGGTTTTTTTAAACGAGTGAGGTGTCGTTGGATAGGTCTTCTCCAATGGAACAAAACTTCAATAGAAATTACTTCGATATAATGATTCTGTCTCGAGATATCTGCGCTCAAAGTCAAAAATTGGGCGTAACTTTTAAAATACTGGATCGAAAAATCTGAAAATGTAACAAAATATAGCTTAAAGTAAGTACTTTCATTGAAAATTATAACGGATGCTGTAGCTCAACCAGTTTAGGAAAAAAAAACAAAAACATTGATTTGTTCTCTAAAGTGAAACTAGATGGCGTAGCACGAAAATAAATCGGGCTATTTTTATTTATTTTTTATATTTAACACTTTATTGTACACACGGAAATATACATGAAAACAGTATAAATCATCTCTATCATTGTGTTTTAAAAATTCCTGTTAGGTAAGATAAACAGATTAAAAACTTTTCTTAATTTTCTACTTATACAATGGCTACGGAACCCTATCATAGGCGAGTCAGACACGCTCTTGGCCAGAATTTTTTTGTTGGGATTTCATACAAGCATAGAGATTAGTTTCTAGATTATTTCTGAAAAATGTCATTGACTTTAATTGGTTAGTATTGAAAATATCACCAAACTTCGTTTGTATGGAGCGCGCTCCGAATTATAATCAAAAGTACCTATTGGAATAACACCCAAAGTTGCGTATTTCATCCCCGCAAACTGTGGCAGAAAAGATTGTTAGTAGAATTACACGCATGACTCGTCCATAGTTA
This sequence comes from Agonopterix alstromeriana, assembly GCA_963924505.1. NCBI lineage: Eukaryota > Metazoa > Arthropoda > Insecta > Lepidoptera > Depressariidae > Agonopterix > Agonopterix alstromeriana. The sequence goes on along the minus strand of OZ004690.1, from coordinate 8,343,805 downwards.
TACAACGTGTTAATAAATAAGCGCAAAACCTCATACACCCCAACTGATTCATAGCAAAATAATTAAATTGAAACAATCATTTCCCTATTTTTATTTTTAAAATTTAAAGTTATTCACATTTTAAGTTTTGAGGCAAAAATAATTTGTTATCATTTCAGCAATGAATGAAAGCGCTAACGTGCTCGTGGATACATTTTAAGAATCTTGTTTCGGTAGTAAGTAGGGTGAGTGTGCCCGTGCGGTGGGTTGAAATCAAGTTCAGTAAATTTTAAATTATACAAGCAAATTATATATTTTGAAAAAAATTACCCATGTTGAAACCATGATAATTCGATTCTGCTCTCGATTCTAAACAAACTACTTTCTAGATTTGTGTTAATTCATTAACACGTTGTATATTCTAAGCTTGATATCAAAAACGTATATACAACGTGTCAATGAATTAACGCAAAACTAGAAAGTAGTTTGTTTAGAATCGAGAGCAGAATCGAATTATCATGTTTTCAACATAGTATTTTTTTTCAAAATATTAAATAATAAGCATAACAATATGCTCATGACTATATTCCCCGAGGGGGTAGACAGAGATATTCTGAAACCGTATCGAAACTCTGTCCAGTGTGACGGGGGTGGATATTAAATAATATGTATGAAAAATTTAAAATTTACTGAACTCGATTTCAACCCACCGCTCGGGCACACTCACCCTACTTACAAACAAAACAAGATTCTTAAAACGTATCCATGAACACGTTAGCGCTTTCATTCATTGCTAAAATAATAACAAATCATTTTTGCCTCAAAACTTAAAATGTAAATAACTTTAAATTTTAACTATCAAAGTAATGAAATTATTGTTTCAGTCTAATTATTTTATTGTAAATCAGTTGGGGCGTATGAGATTTTACGCATATTCATTAACACGTTGTATATATAGTTCCTCTAAAATACTATTCCATTATTCTAATATAACCCCCTCTCCGCCTGTCCCACTCCCCCCCAAAGCAATCAAATGACAATTATATCTATTACAATTTGTGCCACAATCGTAACTAGGTATGTATACATGGAGTATTCTAATTTGATTGTTCTATGATACAGGGTGATTGTTAGGGTGACTATGATTTTGGTGTAATTAGGACTAATTGTAATTACGTTTGAGATTTTATCTTAATACATAATTACGCTTACCTCCTTTCTACTTTATCTCTGAGAAGTCTGCTTTGCAGCAGGTAATGGCTTCAAACTCAAAACTCAAAATTTTTTAATTCAAAGAATAGCACATAGAAATAGCCTTCTGACGTCATTTATCATTTCTTTTATTAATGAAGGAATGCCAACGAAGTGTACGCTAGTACTACCTACATTATACAGGGACAGCTCAAAAAAATCTGCTGTTTCATACAAAACTGCTGTACCTACCAGACTCAAATGTATGGAACAGCTGATATTTTTTTGCGTTTCCTGAGGTTGGCTCCATAGTGAAAGTTGTTCAGTTTGATGGTCTGAGTTCACCGTTTCATGTTTTAACTATATTCGAAAGATGATAAATTATAATAATACCTATCAGAACTACATATAGGGCCAAATGTATGGCACAGCTGTATTTTTTTTCTCGATTTCGATGTTGGTCCCATAGAGAAAGTTGTTCAGTTTGATGGTCTGATCATCCTCTTAAAAAACTGTCAGCATATTATGTTGGACCCTGTATAATTTGTATTTTGTTTGTAAATTAAAATAATTTTTTTTTTCACGTCTTAAGAGAAGTTTATTCCGAATGCGTAAATCCGCGCTGCACACAAACGAAGTCTGGTGATATTTTCAATACTAACTAATTAAAGTCAATGAAATTTTGCAAAAACAATCTAGAAACAAATCTCTATGCTTGTATCTTGTCCGATTTTCGTTAAAATATACAGTTTCAATGCTAGGATTCATTTAAGATTTGTATGGAAATCTTTGAGGCGCTGTAACTTTAAAACTATACATTTTAACGAAAATCTGACATGATACGAGCATAGAGTTTACTTTCTAGATAGTTTCTGAAAAATTTCATTGATTTTAATTGGTTAGTATTGAAAATATCACCAGACGAAAGAGTATGAAGCGCGCTCTGAATTATATTCCCTTAAGACCATCCTAATGAAATACGCAGTAGGTAGGTATTATATTTTGTCACTCCACTCCACAAATCTCTCGAGGCATTATATTAAACTTTTATTTGGTTTACCCGCTGGGGCTTTATAGATATTGCTGTTAGGGTTGACACTACACTTGTGTATTATTATTTGTGAGAGCAGCGACAGTGTAAAAGACACGACAGCTATCATGGGACGTTTGAAATGTCTTCGTGTTAAATATTATAGGTGCATTGCGACGGGGAAGTGCTAACAACTCCTAGCAGATTTTTACGAAAACGACGTATGAATGAAGTTCGATAGATGATGAATTGCGCGTCTACTGATATTATGAATTAAGTGGAAATTCGCAAAATTGGCGTAGCTAGGCACCGAAGAAATATCTCCTATATTAAGGTCCATCGCAACCTGATTATTGATTAATTTTCGCCTCCTGTAAAATTTGGTTTTTGTAAGTTAGGAGTTGTTAGCACTTCCCCCGTCGATAGAGAGGATGTTAAAACATATTTGATCGCTCGCTTTATCCTGCCTTCTGGCATAACATTTGACATGAATAGCATTGGTTACTTTCTTAATATGTACTTATCATTATCAATGAATGATATTTACAACAGTAGATCTTTAATTTTAGCCATAAGTTGTATATACTGTTGTAAATATCACTTAAGATCTCAATTATACACTTTGACTAATTATTATAAGGACTAGCCTTGCAGTAGCATTTCCCCTCTGCCTTGGTATAAGCACAATTGATCTTGTGCATTTACATTCAATTTTACACCTTATCACTAAACGAGACAGCCTATAATTTCGAAATAATAACTTCGAACTTAGAACGTTTGGGGTTCACACGAGACTACTTTTCATGATTTTTAACATTCAAAATTTGAATCTAAAGTGATGGGGAATAAAATCCAAAGTTGCGGATTTCATGTTACCTCGCCCCCCGCAAAAAGTGGCAGAAATGTTTGTTAGTAGAATTACACGCGTAACCAGTCCACATATAAATAGTCAAAGTTCTATCCATGTCTCCAAAATGAATATTAAAAGCGCCAACCCTCAATTTAAAGCAATCATGTCCAGGGCGGTGTAATAAAAACAAATTGTACCGCATACCGTTAAGATGATATACAACGTACAGCGAGTGAGTGCGGTGCGCTAATAGCATTATTGTCACCCCACGGGACAGGTCAGGACTACACAGAGTGATTGGACAATGATATGCTGGTTGTAGGGGTGGGGGGGGGGGGGGGGAGATGCTTTGAATAATTGTTTGTCAATTTCTAAGGACTTTTTATATATCGGCTCATGTAGGGATAGAGTTTTGTATGGAACAGCAGATTTTTTTTCGCGATTTCTGTGTTGGTGTCATAGAGAAAGTTGTTCAGTTTGACGGTCTGATCGTACCCTTAAAAAGTGTCACCATATTAAGGACCCTGACACTTTTTAAGGGGATGATCAGACCGTCAAACTGAACAACAATCTAGATGAACTGCAAACCTACTCTCTCGACCCAAATGAATGTGACATCAGATTTTTCTTCCACGATTTCGATTTTGGTCTCGTAAAGAAAGTTGAGCAGTTTGATGGTATGATCATCCCTTTAAAAAGTGTCAGCATATTAAGAAGGACCCTGTATGGACAATTTCAATAAAAGTATCTCCATTATATAAACTAAATTATGAGCGTAACGATATTCATAGTAACTTATAAACTGACGACCAGCGGCCGTAACACGATGCGCCTTTTATCTCGTTCGTACGGGCGCAGATAACAAGCTGCCATGCTACGGCCGCTGCCACTAGGAAAAATACTTATCCATCCATAGTGATTCGCGATGAGTTGAAATATTCATGTTGATATCATCCGAATTTTGATTATTTACCTGAAACAAAAAAATAATAATTAATAATTTTATACTTTTACATAAATATATCCTATAAAATTTATATTAAAATAAAATAAATATCTTGGACATTGTCACACAAATTATCTAGTCACATTTAAAGTACCAGAATCTAGCCTGGACTTGTATTATGATGACTAGACAACGATATAGAATACATATACAACGTGTTAATGAATAAGCGCAAAACCCCAACTGATTTATAACAAAATAATTAGAATGAAACAATAATCATGTAGGTAATGAATTAATTTAGTTGGTGTATAGTTTTACACCTACGTATTGTAACAGGGGAAGAAACTGTCTCCCAATACACGGTTTTCCGACTTTGGGAGTCAGGGACTCAATCATTTGTATAGCACTAAATTGAAATCAAATAATTTTTTTTAAAATTATAATTTCATTATTTTCATAGTTAAAATTAAAACTTAGACTTAAAATGCGAACAGCATTTTAAGTTTTGAGGCAACAATTATTTGTTATCATTTCAGCAATGAATGAAAGCGCTAAAGTGATCATGGATACATTTAAAGAATATTGTTTTGGTAGTAAGTAGGGTGAGAGTGTGGGTTGAAATCAAGTTCAGTCAATTTTAAAATTTACAAACAAATTACATATACAACGTGTTAATGAATAAGCGCAAAACCTCATACACCCCAACTGATTTATAACAAAATAATTCGATTGAAACAATTATTTCATTATTTTGATGGTTAAAATTAAAGTTATTCGCATTTTAAATTTTCAGGAAAAATGATTTGTCATCATTTCAGCAATGTATGAAAGCGCTAGCGTGCTCGTGGATACATTTTAAGAATCTTGTTTTGGTAGTAAGTAGGGTGAGTGTGCCCGAGCGGTGGGTTGAGATCGAGTTCAGTAAATTTTAAATTTTACGAACAGATTAAATAATATTTTGAAAAAAATTACCTATGTTGAAAACATGATAATTCGATTCTGCTCTCGATTCTAAACAAACTACTTTCTAGTTTTGCGTTAATTCACTAACTCGTTGTATAATATGTATTTTGAAAAATGTAACATATGTTGAAACCTTGATAATTCGATTCTGCTCTCGATTCTAAACAAAATACTTTCTAGTTTTGCGTTAATTCATTAACACGTTGTATAGATACATAAACGCACGACCGTAATCCCTTTGGGGTAGTTACAAACATTGCTACAGCTACCAACTGTCTGTCATTCTTTCTGTCTTTCAGCATTTTTACTTAGGTACAGTCACCGTCAGATATATCGTCATACAAGATGTTCAAATATTTCTGAACAGTGCTAATTTTCAATTAATACTTTAGGTACAGTAAATGTTACCAATTATATCTAAACATGTATTTTGTCATAAATATCTGAACAGCCGTGGTGGTCCAGTGGCGAGTAACGTTGCCTGCTGTGCAGGAGGTGATGGTTCGATCCCAGTCCAAGCCTACTCGTACCAATGAGTTTTTCGAAATTTTTGTACGAATTGTAACACCACTGGCTTTTCGATGAAGGAAAACATCGTGAGGAAACCTGCATGCTTCAATTTCGAGGCATGTATTGTACCCACTGTCCTTTATAAGTGGCGACGGGCTCACCCCCTGTCACACTGGACAGAGTTTCGGTACTACTGGTGTATCGTGGATATTCTGTGGTTTCAGAATATCTCTGACAACCCCCTTGGGGAATATAGTCGTGAGCATATGCTTATCTGAACAGCTAATTTTCAAAAATTTCTTTACAATGTTATTTAAAAATTTAAATGTATATCAACAGGGTAAGGTATTTTTTCCTAAACTGCTCAGAGCTTTATGATCACCCTGACTGCGTAGATATATTTGTTGTCCTAGGCGTTAATATATTATTGATTGGTTATGTGTAAAGAAATTATTGAAAACTAGCTGACCCGGCAGACGTTGTTCTGCCATTTTCCCTACCCTACACCTACCCTACAACTACCCTACACCTACCCTACACCTACTCTACACCTACAACTACCCTACACCTACCCTACACCTACAACTACCCTACACCTACCCTACACCTACCCTACACCTACAACTACCCTACACCTACCCTACAACTACCCTACACCTACCCTACACCTACAACTACCCTACACCTACCCTACAACTACCCTACACCTACCCTACACCTACCCGACACACACTTGGCCGTTTTTTTTGTTTATAAACCTTCCCTGGCATATGCACAACAACCCACCAAAGTTTCATCGCAATCGGTCCAGCCGTTCAGGCGTGATGCCGTGACCAAGGGAAATAGGGATTCATTTTTTTATATATAAACTGCTTAAAAGTATTTGACCACTTTTTTTGTTATATTATATATCTGATGGCGACTGTACAACAAAATAAATTAGTATCTACGTTAGTATTCAAAAACATATTTTAACATTTCATGAATAGAATTAGGGCCTTAATGAATAGAGAGAAAACCTTTTGAAAGGACACAAACAGTCCCTTTTGAAAACGGTGTCCTTTTTAAATTAATTAAAATTCTTTCAAATAAAACATCTGCAAATGACAAGTAAATCGTCCTGTATAAGTACACAAAATGATTTGAATTCATAATTAATTATTCAATGTTGTAAATATTTTGATGGTATATTTAAATATTCTTTTTAATTGAAAATTATGTTTTAGACGTTTTTATAAAATATTTTTATAAAAACGTCCTAAAATTATAGTTCAATGAACTTTTTTTCTAACGCCATCTAGTGAGTGCTCTAGATGGCATAACAATCTCAATAGCCGGTCAAGTGCGAATCGGGCTAATCGCGCACCGAGGATTCCGTACCACAACACCACACAACATGATAACTAAAAAAAAATTGTTTGTTGTCCTGGACCTTTAACACGAGACCAACTCACACTTGGCCGGTTTTTATTATTTGTTGTTATACTGTAGAGTTTGCTCTATAATCACACCAAGTTTGACGCTTGTATGTATTGCCGTTTTTACGATAGAGCGAAGAAAAAACGTTGGTAAAAACTAGTTTCTTGTTGAGAACCCCCCTTAATATTAAAATGTTGTTATTTTTATTATTTGTTAGCAAATCCGCCGTAATAACGCATATTCTGTCAAATTTTCAGCTATCTAGCTATTACGGTTCAAAAGTTACAGCCCTAAATAGGTAGGACGGACGGACGGACGGACGACATAGGCTTAGTAATAGAGTCCCCCGTTCCAACACTGCCATCTATAATTACAACACTGTGGATTTTGTCTGAAATAAATTGATTTCAGTTTTTATTTTTTTATTTTATTTATCTTGGAAAATATCGAATACTGAGTCGAACCCGAAACTATGACGTCATACCCATCCAAATAAAATATCCGAAATCACTAACAATTCGAAGAAACAATAAAAAAGCAGCCCCTCAATAATATATTCATCCCTCGCTCTGAAGGGACGGGCAGAAGGGCCCTAATTGCTAATCGACCCACCCTGTATATTGCACTTAATAAAATCAGTTTCGGGACACCCTTTGTGTAATAAAGATATGTGGCTCGGGGCGGATTGGGGACCTGTTTAGGTAATCAGCTCCCTTTTGCGTTTAGCGTGATGATATAATACATGCCATTGAGTTTTGAAACAATTAAATACTAAAATAAAATAAAAGTACATAAATTATGACGACTTGTATTTCGTTGCCATGGCTCTGTTCATACGAGCCTACGAGGCGACTGAGGGATAACGTTTCTTATGCATTGTTTTTTTTTAATAATTTTTAATGGACTTTTTGCTTGTGCGATAGCACCGCATTTCCGCCAATGTCAACCGAATCGAAAAGCCAGTGGTGTTACAAATCGTACATAAATTCCGAAAAACTCATTGGTACGAGTCGGTCTGGACGGGGATCGAACCATCGCCTCCTGCACGGCAGGCAAGGTTACTCGCCACTGGACCTCCACGGCCACATACAAGTAGTTTATCGGAGTTTCTATCCCAATCTCAGGGATTGTTTTTGATCAAGATCAAGAACACTGAAGATTGCGGAGCCTCGTAGCAGGCAAAAACGCGACGCGCAAACACCACGCGAGACAAGTGCTCGAGTCAGAATCTGCAACGTGACTCCTGTTTTTTTTTTAAATTCTAGCCACCTATATCTTGACTTTTCATTCCATAATGAAAAGCTTTCATTTGATACCCATATTGTAACTTTTAACAAAAAAAAATTGTTAATTCCCCCTCTCTTTTTTAATTCGTAGACGTACATCTTGAAATAATATACCCTATGTCACTCTCACGATTTTTGCGAATCCAATGACACCTCACACGTTAAAATCCATCAAGCCGTTTAGGCTGTAGGCCGTGCCAAAGAAATAGACATACAAACTTACATACATACATACATACATGCATACATATTTACATACATACATACATACGCTCGAAAAACATAACCCTCCTTCTGGCGCAGTCGGGTAAAAATGTCACTGACTTTAATTGGTTAGTATTGAAAATATCACCAGACTTCATTTGTATGGAGCCTTTGACAATTTATATGTGGACTGGTGACGTGTGTAATTCTACTAACAAACATTTCTGCCACTTTTTGCGGGGGGCGAGGTAACATAAAATCCGCAACTTTGGATTTTATTCCCCATAACTTTAGATTCTAATTTTGAATGTTAAAAATCATGAAAAGTAGTCTCGTGTGAAACGTTCTAAGTTCGAAGTTATTATTTCGTAATTATAGGCTGTCTCGTTTAGTGATAAGGTGTAAAAGTGAATGTAAATGCACAAGATCAATTGTGCTTACACCGTGGCAGAGGGGAAATGCTACCGCAAGGCTAGTCCTTATAATAATTAGTCAAAGTATGGAGCACGCCAACAGTAATATACCCTTAAACGACAAACTAAAGAGAGAACTGTTACTTTTCAGAAACAAAGACCAAAAGCCAAACGCCCGTGGTACTTTATAAAAGCCAATATGTATGTAAACTGAAAGACGATGAGCTTCGACAGACTAAAACCAGCTTTATATTCAAGGCTATAAGGTATTAAACAGTAACATACTCCGGGGCTTTGGACTCATGAATAGTAAGGCCTCAATTTCTTGATATTGGCTTCATGATATAAGATAGAATATAAAGGAGACCAGGAATTTGAAGTTTAACACTCATATTCTTAGTATCACCCCCTGTGGGAAGTTTCCGATATTGTCGTAATTATTTTACCCCCCTCTTCCCGAAATCCAGTTTAGGTTATCAGCTCCCTGTTGCGTTTAGCGTGATGATATAATACACAGAACATTATAAGAGGGGTTAGAAATGCAAAGTAGCGCTTTTGCTTCGGAGACGGCTGTCGCCACTTGTGTTCCCGCTCACGCTGCTACAATTACTCATGCCCTCTTGCTCGCACCACGCCGCGCGCCTTATGGTGTTATGCAAATCATTGCATAACCTGTGGCGACACGTTCCACGCCTACTTTGCACTTCTAACTCCTCTTATAATGTTCTGTGATATAATACATGCTATTGGATTGAGACAAAGAAATAATACGTGTTTATACAGGGTGTAAGTGACAGCTTAGCAAATACTGAAAGGGTGAACTCAGACCATCAAATTGAACGACTTTCACTATGGAGCCTACCTCAGGAAACGTGAAAATAAATTACCTGTCCCATACACTGCTGTGCCGACTCAAATGTATGGGACAGCGGATTTTTTTCCGGGTTTCCTGAGGTAGGCTCTATAGTGAAAGTTGTTCAGTTTGATGATCTGAGTTCGCTGTTTCAATTATTTTCTAGGCTTTCACTTACGCCCTTATACAACGTGTTAATGAATTAACGCAAAACTAGAAAGTAATTTGTTTAGAATCGAGAGCAGAATCGAATTATTATGGTTTGAACATAGGTAATTTTTTTCAAAATATTATTTAATTTGTTTGTAAAATTTAAAATTTACTGAACCCGATCTCAACCCACCGCTCGGGTACTCTCACCCTACTTAATACCAAAACCAGATTCTTAAAATGTATCCATGAGCATGTTAGCGCTTTCATTCATTGCTGAAATGATAACAAATCATTTTTGCCTCAAAACTTAAAATGCGAATAAATTTAAATTGTAACAATCAAAATAATGAAATTATTGTTTCAATCTAATTATTTTGTTATAAATCAGTTGGGGTGTATGAGGTTTTGCGCTTATTCATTAACACGTTGTAAAAATGATTCTAGGTACTTAGCAAGAACATTTTATATTAAATCTAGAATTGAACATTTTAAGAGGATATAATTCGGAGCGCGCTCCATACAAACGGACTATGGTGATATTTTCAATACTAACCAATTAAACTCAATGAAATTTTTCAGAATCAATCTAAAAACAAATTTCTATGCTTCTATAGAGTCAGATTTTCGTTAAAATGTATAGTTTTAAAGTTACAGTGCCTCAAAGATTTCCATACAAATCTTAAATTAATCCTAGTATTGAAACTGTATATTTTAAATGTCAAATCAAATCAAATCAGCCCACATCAACCCACTGCTGGGCATAGGCCTCCTTTTTATTGCGCCACTCCTCACGGTCCTGTGCCAACCTGATCCATGTACGACCCACAACCCTTACAATGTCGTCTGACTATCGCATCGGTGGTCTACCCACGAACCTCCTTCCTTCTCTTGGCCACCATTCCGATATTGCCTTGGTCCACCGGCCGTCTTCCCTTCTAGCCAAATGTCCCGCCCATCTCCACTTCAACTTTGTAATCCGGTCTCCAACGTCGTCGACCAAACATGCACAAAATAAAAGTCGCACAAAGAGCCATGGAGCGTACCATGCTGGGAATATCGCTTTTGGACCGCGTACCCAACGTAGAAATCCAGGTCAGATTTGTATGCTCTTAAAAATCTACCTGCAGTTCCTCAGTCACCCCGTGATCATGGCAGTTGTAACACTGCCGAAATATCGGGAACTCAAATATACCTAAACTCAAAACTTCGTTAAAATATTTAATTCTAGATTAAATAATAACCGCGTAACTCTCAAAAACTGCATTTTATATTAATTCTAAATTAACTGAAAAGAGAAAAACAAGCTCTATCATCACTAATCAGCTATAACAACTTTGTTTGAGCAAATATAATTTGATTCTTATTAGGTGGGTATCGCAAACGGGGACAAAGAAAATTTTTGTTTTGTTATTGATTGGTTTGTCCCCGCCTGCAATACATACCTAATAAGAATCAAATTATATTTGCTCAAACAAAGTTGTTATAGCTGATTAGTGATGATAGAGCTTGTTTTTCTCTTTTCGACAAAGAAATAGACATACAAACATACATACATACTTACATACATACATACATACGCTCGAAAAACATAACCCTCCTTCTGGCGCAGTCGGGTAAAAAGAGTGAGATTCTAAAATGTATCAAATATTCTATCTGCTAAATATTCCACGCCATACATGCAATGCATATGAAACAATTGTTAGAACATGCTTGGTACCTAGACCTAGGCTAGGTACAGAGCAATTCTCAGTTGGATCTAGACCCCGAGCTGAATTCCAAATGTTACTAGCAATATATACGCTACGTACGTGCCTGTAAGATGCAAGTGTTATCCAAAATGTTGAGAATATATAGCATAAGCATATGCTCACGACTGTATTCCCCGAGGGGGTAGTCAGAGATATTATCAAACCTCAGAACATCCACGTTTCACCAGTAGTACCGAAGCTCTGTCCAGTGTGACGGGGGGTGAGCCCGTCGCCACTTGTAATGGACAGTGGGTACAATACATGCCTCGAAATTGAAGCATGCAGGTTTCCTCACGATGTTTTCCTTCACCGAAAAGCCAGTGGTGTTACAAATCGTACATAAATTCCGAAAAACTCATTGGTACGAGTCGGCCTGGATTTTTTTTCGCGATTTCAACATTGGTCCCACAGAGAAAGTTGTTCAGTTTGATGGTCTGATCGTCCCCTTAAAAAGTGTCAGCATATTAAGAAGGACCCTATGTATTTATTTTTCATTTTAATTCCCATTCCAATCAGAACAGTTGTATTTAAAAAAAAATTGTACAAATTGATTTCAGGTTTTGCATTTACTTTTTTAACACCCTGTATAATACGACTACTATATGACCAATGAACACAAAATCCAGTAGCCAGTAATAATAATGACACTAAAGTAATCATTCCACCATTCATTCATTCATTCATTCTGTGACAATGTGAAGTGCGCAATAATATATGCACCCTAACTAGTTCATTCATTAAACAAGTCCTAAAACATTACTATAATGTCAGTGGAATAAGGTTCAAAATAGCTTGGTCTACAAGACAAAACATTTAGATCAGTAGGGTGACAAATTATTATTATTTAAGTAGGGCTTCTGTTTGGTGACCACGTGGTGGTCAAATGATGTATGAGACTAGTTTCGGGTTATTTATTGGGCAATGATTTATGGATTTTTTGGGAATAATAGACATTTTGTGTCAATGTAGTGTAGGCATTTACATTTTTTTATTGTAATTTAGACATAGAAGATAGCATGTTATTATTATGGTTTCTTTATTTCAGCATCTTACAATCAAAGTTTACAAATTGTTATATGTATTATATTGATAAAATGTAATTGTTGTTATTCTTAGTTTATTAACAATTAAGAACAAACGATTTAATTTTACTGGGTTTTAACTGTTCAATTATTCAAATAGCGAAAGTTCCAATACGAATAAAAACAGTAATAGGTGATTATTCAAAAAATAATGCAAATGAGATGGTCTTCAAAATTATAATATAATACAGGTAATTAGATAAGTTATTCTTGCTAAGAAAAATTAATGAAATGGAATGAAAACAAACCTGAAGAACTACAACAGCAATGTATTTAATAAAGTCTGTCCATTTTCCAAAAATACCAATAAAAAGTAACAAAAAAAGAACTTTAAAACTGTAACTATAAAACCTTCAAAATCGACCACAAACCACCCTAACCCAACCCCTAATCCCCTAACAATGCTACCGCAATCCACATCGCAAATAATACGCGATTATTTGCCCTCAGATTAGCGCCCGTCTGTCCCGACAGACACGTGTCGTGTGCTCACCCTAGTTTGAATAAAGCCGCGTGACAAATTTGTGGTCACCCCAGTTAGTATGATTTATTTCAAGTGGTATTGATGCGGCATTTTTTTTTTATTGAAACGAATGGATTCTGTCGTTTTGTATTTCAGATTTGTCTTTGGATGTCGTTTTGAGATATTGGTTGAGATTTGTTAGTCATGGAAGAAAGGGGAAAATCTTCTAAATATAAAATGTTTTATACAGGGTGTTACTGAAAGGTGTTGTTATAGTTAAGAGAAGTTTATTCCGAATTCGTAAATGCGCGCTACATACGAGGTCTAGTCATAATTTCAATACTAACCAATTAAAGTCAATGAAATTTTTCAGAATCAATCTATAAAGTAATCTCTATGCTTGTTAGTCCGGTCAATTTAGACCAAAAAATGAGAGTGAAGTTACATAAAGTCCCAACAAGCTGAATTTCAGTGAAATTGTTCAAAATATAATTATAAACAATGTCTAGAAGTTCCCCATCATTCCCCTGTAAGGAAAAAATTTAATTCAAGGTCAAAGGTCAAAAAATGAGTTTTTCGCGATTTTCAGCAAAACGGTAAGTTTTATCATAAAAGTACCTCAGACAAAAATTGTAGATCATAAAATTATCTATAAAAATGTACCAATACTTTTTTTCTTACGAGCCACCGTTTCTAAGATATAACGATTCAAAAAGTTATAAAAGTTGTTATCGTCATAACATGCATGAGTACGCCACGTATATACATTATATTAAATATGTAACTTCGAATGTCTAAATTGACCGGACTATTGTATCTTGTCAGATTTTCATTAAAATGCATACAAATCTTAAATTAATCCTAGCATTGAAACTGTAAATTTTAACGAAAATCGGACAAGATACAAGCATAGAGATTTGTTTCTAGATTGTTTCTGCAAAATTTCATTGACTTTAATTGGGAAGTATTGAAATTATCACCAGACTTCGTTTGTATGCAGCGCGCATTTATGCATTCGGAATAAACTTCTCTTAATAAAGCTTATCGTCGTAACATTACCCATTAAAAAAAATTGTCGTATTTCTAAAACCAACCAAAAACCGCAACCTCATTCAACAATACACTTCAAACGACATCCCCTCTTAATAAAAAATAACGTAACGCGATATTTGAAAAAAAAAAAACTGCACATCTGCACAAAGTAGTGCTTTGTGACAAATAGTCCATTGATACCAATAAAATGTTCCATTTGGGATGACATTTAAATCAAAGGACTTTGTACGTTACTACGTTAGTATAAAATCTCTGTTAAGAGACTTGTTTAGTGGAATTTATTTATGTAATCAGTGCGATATTAGAAGTCTCGTGAGTTTAAGTATTTTCGTATTTATGTCCAAGAAAATAGATGTTCTGTGAGAAGACTTTGTGATTTGAAAATAGTATACTGGTTTTGGAGCTAATGAAGGGGGATTATAATCGCGCTACTGAATTGCATTGTCTTTTTTTAGTTGGTAGAGTATTTGATATATTTATAGTATAGTTTGTGCAATAGTGCGTAAGATTTGGTATATACAACGTGTTAATGAATTAACGCAAAACTAGAAAGTAGTATGTTTAAAATCGAGAGCAGAATCGAAATATCATGTTTTCAACATAGGAATTTTTTTTTCAAAATATTACGTAATTTTATTGGAAAATTTAAAATTTACTGAACTCGATCTCAACCCACCGCTCGGGCACACTCACCCTACTTACTACCAAAACAAGATTCTTAAAATGTATCCATGAGCACGTTAGCGCTTTTATTCATTGCTGAAATGATAACAAATCATTTTTGCCTGAAAACTTAAAATGCGAATAACTTTAAATGTTAACTATCAAAATAATGAAATTACTGTTTAAATCTAATTATTTTGTTATAAATCAGTTGGGGTGTATGAGGTTTTGCGCTTATTCATTAACACGTTGTACATCACTTAAAGTTAAGTTTCTCAAAGAATTAATTTCAACCTTAAATTCAATAGTTTCATGTAACGAAGTTATAAATTATTAAAAGCAAACTGAAAAGCTCTTACGCCAAAGTAACTCAATTTCCTGTTTATTATACTTAGCAACATTTCACATTAACATTTCCTTCAGTTACTTTAAAGGCTATTATATATATTTTTTAAATGAACGAGGCGTGGTGGTCCAGTGGCGAGTAACCTTGCCTGCCGTGCAGGAGGCGATGGTTCGATCCCCGTCCAGGCCGACTCGTACCAATGAGTTTTTCGGAATTTATGTACGATTTGTAACACCACTGGCTTTTCGGTGAAGGAAAACATCGTGAGGAAACCTGCATGCTTCAATTTCAAGGCATGTATTGTACACACTGTCCGTTATAAGTGGCGACGGGCTCACCCCCCGTCACACTGGACAGAGTTTCGGTACTACTGGTGAAACGTGGATGTTCTGAGGTTTCAGAATATCTCTGACTACCCCTTCGGGGAATATAGTCGTGAGCATATGCATGCATGCATGCTAAATGAACATCTTAGCTTTAGAACCAGTAGAACAATTAAGTTTACACCCTGAATTAGTTTAAGTAAAATTATACTCATAGCATAGCATAGCATATGCTCACTACTATATTCCCCGAGGGGGTAGCCATAGATATTCTGAAACCTCAGAACATCCACGTTTGACCAGTAGTACAGAAACTCTGTCCAGTGTGACGGGGAGTGAGCCCGTGGCCGTATATAATGGACAGTGGGTACTATACATGCCTCGAAATTGAAGCATGCAGGTTTCCATACCATTTTTTCCTTCACCGAAAAGCCAGTGGTGTTACAAATCGTACATAAATTCCGAAAAACTCATTGGTACGAGTCGGTCTGGACAGGGATCGAACCATCGCCTCCTGCACGGCAGGCAAGGTTACTCGCCACTTGACCACCACGGCTTTTCTCAACTCAAACATATTGATATTCGTTACACACTAGCACGACGCGCTCGTTGGCGTAGTTGAGCTTCGGTATTGGAAACGATCACCGAAGTTAAGCAACGGCAGGTCCGGTCAGTCTTTGGATGGGTGACCGTTTCGTAGTATTTCATCTCGAGCGTTTCCGTGCTAGGTTACTCGTCACTGGACCACCACGGCTTATACAACGTGTTAATGAATAAGCGCAAAACCTTATACACCCCAACTGATTTATAACAAAATAATTAGATTGAATCAATAATTTCATTATTTTGATAGTTAAAATATAAAGCGAATAGCATTTTAAGTTTTCAAGCAAAAATGATTTGTTATCATTTTAACAATGAATGAAAGCGCTAGCGTGCTCATGTATACATTTTAAGAATCTTGTTTTGGTAGTCAGTAGGGTGAGTGTGCCCGTGCGGTGGGTGGTGATCGAATTCAGTAAATTTTAAATTTTAGAAACAAATTATTTCATATTTTGAAAAAAATTACCTATGTTGAAAACATCATATTTCAATTCTGCTCTCGATTCTACACAAACAACTTTCTATCGTTTTTGCGTTAATTCATTAACACGTTGTATACGGCTCTGGGAATATAGTCTTAAGCATAATTTGCTTAGCTATTTTGCCTATTTTATATCCCACTTCTGACAAAGACTCATGCTTGCATAGCGAAATTCTACTTTGTACTTTCTATTACATAAGTATCGTAAATTCCACATTGACATTTCGTCCGATACTCTACTGAGCTTTTCGACAAATCTTCGAAGTAGAATTCCGTGTTATTTATTGGAGTATAAAATTGTAAATTCATGACATCCGCCCACCCCCCTGCCAGCGAAGCGTGATCATATTATATGGGCCTGCGATGTGACATATAGGTTTATCTACCGTATAACTATTAAGTAGGTATATTTGACTGTTTGATTTATGTTTATAGTTAACTGAAATTGATGATGATGATTGTAACTCTACAGGGTGTTAAGTTGCATTACTTTAAGGGGTGATTGTACGCATGATACTGAACAACTTTCCCAAAGAACGCAATACGAAAATCGCAAAAAAAATTTTGGAATTTCCATACTAAAGCAATCAGCTGATCGAACGTTTGTATGAAAAGTAGAAATTATTTTTCTCGAATTTCCTACAGTTTTCTAAGAAAAAAAGTTTTACAAAATAAAACGACCTAAACTTATTCAAAAAGTCTGCTATATCAGTCAGTCACACGTAGCTTCACGCTCCGCTGGCTTGGCTGGGGGACGGCAGACACTTTACAACTACCGGCAGCGGCGTTGCACCGTCAATAATGCTTACAGACATATTTACATACATTGTTAACCATTGTCAATGGTTAGAGGTACACAGTTTGGACAGTTTTCGTGCCGCTTGAGATGTTAGTATATTATTTAAGTTTTATTTTTTTATTTATACAGGGTGTTAGTGTTTACCCTAACAATGTAACGCCATCCTTCCAGTGTCTTTGAACTATTTTTTTTAATGAAAACGCCTCATTATGACTGCGCACAGCGTTCTAACTTATTCTTACGAATTTACTACATGTGTTAGATTAAACTTTTAAACATAAGAGCTAGGTAGGTAGGAATACATTATTTAATATTATTTGACGAGAAAATAAAAGAAAAGAAAGCAAAGTGAATGAAAAATGAAAAGTTGTAAAAGTAAAGTTTTCGGAGAAAAGGTTTTTCACCTAATTTGTGTGTCTCTTGTATTTTTCTTTCTGTATTTTACTGTTTATGTTTTAGTGTAAAATAAAGTACATTTTATTTGAGATACTTAAATAAACAACGGTGTGTTGGTGCCTACTCTGATGTATGGGAGTGAATGTTGGGTATGGAATAAAAAGGAACGAAAGTAGAGTGATTGCAGTAGAAATGCGCTACTTACGAAGTATGTGTGATATTACTTTGTTTGATCGAATCAAGAACAGTGTGATAAGGAATTGGTGTAAGTTGAAGGATGATATTATAGTAACAAGGATTGAGAGGGGTATGCTTAGATGGTTTGGTCACGTAGAGAGAATGAATGAAAGTAGACATACGAATGAAATATACCAAGCAAAGGTGAGCGGTGTTGGGAGAGGCCGTCCGAGGAAAACATACCATGATCAAAACAATGATCTTTTCCGAAAAGGACAAGTGCGTAGCGCCCTCAATCGACGGAAGTGCATGAAAAGATGTATGAATACGAATGAGGCTAAAGAGGTGTGTCAGAGTCGTAGCGTGTGGCGGTCCGTGGTCTCTGCCTACCCCCATGGGAAAATGGCGTGCGCTTATGTATGTATGTACTTAAATAAACGATATATATCGAGAAACGTACCGTATACATGTAAGAGCACTATCAGGGACTGTATGTACATAATTTAACTCTATTTGCTAAATCTTTACAATGAAACTCTTTCATTCCATTAGTTTTTATAATAATCATTATTGAATTTAAATATATGTAGGAATATCCTAATTACTACGGCCACTATCGTCACCCTACTGTAAAGTGGGTTAGTCCTAATTACTCAAACAATTATTGTCACATAATGATTTCACTAGTAGCTTTTACACAGGGTGTATTAATTCAGAACTTTAATATTATAAAACTCAAAGGTTTAAAAACGTAATAAACATCGGATTAGTGCAACACGCGTGATATGATGCGATGCGACGCGATCACAATAAACGAAAGGGTTGTTGTGGAGAGCTTTATATGTGTCCTACCGTGAATGGGAAGCTTTAGTGCTTTATTAGCTGAGTTTTATTTAGCTTGGAGCTCACGACTTTGTTTCCCGAGGGGGTGGACAGAAATGTTCTGAAATGTTCAAACTCTGTTTATTAAAAGACATCAAGTATTGTACCTATAAGCATATGCTCACGACTATATTCCCCAAGGGGGCAGTCAGAGGTATTCTGAAAACTCAAGACATCCACGTTTCACCAGTAGTACCGAAACTCTGTCCAGTGTGACGGGGGGTGAGCCCGTCGCCACTTATAATGGACAGTGGGTACAATACATACCACGAAATTGAAGCATGCAGGTTTCCTCACGATGTTTTCCTTCACCGAAAAGTCAGTGGTGTTACTAATTGTACATAAATTCCGAAAAACTCATTGGTACGAGTCGGTCTGGACGGGGAACGAACCATCGGTACAATTCTTTTGAATTTGTAATAATATTTTCAGGTGGGTACGTTGTTCAGAAGGTACTGTTCACCCTCAAACGAGTCCATCACTCAACGAGCTAATGGAGACAAACGAGTCAGTTCTAGTTAAATAGAAAACGTAAAGAAAATTTCCTTCATTTTCCTTTTTTACATATAAATTAGGAATCATTGACTTATGGCGGGCGGGGCGACTGTCACACCGACGCTATATGATACCATCCAAAACCGGTCAATTGGTTGGGCTACTCGCGCACCGAGGGTTCCGTACCACACCGACACAACATATTAAAAAACTTTTTTTCTCCGGGATCTTTAGCGGGAGACCGACTCACACTTGGCCGGTTTTTATTATTTATTGTTATACTGTAGAGTTTGTTCTGTAATCACACCAAGTAAAACTAGTATCTTGTATGAGGACATCACTGGCAGGAGGCACTGATTGAAATCCTTTCTTATGGAGCATTGTGCCGAGGAAAATATGTGACGGGACATCACGAAAGCAGTCCATCCTAGTTGGATATAAGTAGATTTTGATACTTAACATTTAAAGCTATTCGCATTTTAAGTTTTCAGGCAAAAATGATTTGTTATCATTTCAGCAATGAATGAAAGCGCTAACGTGCTCATGGATACATTTTAAGAATCTTGTTTCGGTAGTAAGTAGGGTGAGAGTGCTCGAGCGGTGGGTTGAGATAGAGTTCAGTAAATTTTAAATTTTACAAATTAATTATTTAATATTTTCTAAAAAAATAACTATGTTGAAACCATGAAAATTTGAATCTGCTCTCGATTCTAAACAAACTACTTTCTCCGAGCCGCGCGAGTCAGTCGCATCGGCCGCTGGCATCGGAAGTGAACCTTAAGAATAGCGAAGTGAATTACATAACGGTGTGACAGGAGGAACGTCGACAGTAATAAAAAATCCGGGATCTTCTGACGTCCAATAAAATGACTGCCATCAATATTGAGAGCGCGACTGTACGTTACTGCTTGGTATTCCATTACTTTGTTTTACTGTAGCATAAGCATATGCTCACGACTGTATTCCCCGAGGGGGTAGTCAGAGATATTCTGAAAACGACATCCACGTTTCACTAGTACCGAAGCTCTGTCGAGTGTGACGGGGGGTGAGCCCGTCGCCACTTATAATGGACAGTGGGTACAATACATGCCTCGAAATTGAAGCATGCAGGTTTCCTCACGATGTTTTCGTTCACCGAAAAGCCAGTGGTGTTACAAATAGTACATAAATTCCGAAAAACTCATTGGTACGAGTCGGCCTGGACGGGGATCGAACCATCGCCTCATGCACTTCACACTTACAAAACTGCAAACCAACTCCGCCAAATGTATGGGAAAAAAAAATCTGCTGTTCCATACAATTGGGTGGAGTAAGTATGCAGTTTTGCATGGAACAGCAGTTTTTTTTTTCACGATTTCTATGTTCGTGTCATAGAGAAAGTATCAGCATGAACAACTTTCTCTATGGCACCAACATCTAAACCGCGAATAGAAATCAGCTGTTCCATACAAAACTGCAAACCTACTTGAGCCAAATGTATGGGACATCCGATTTTTTTTTCGCGATTTCGATGTTGGTCCCATAGTGAAAGTTGTTCAGTTTGACGGTCTGATCATCCCCTTAAAAAAGTGTCAGCATATTAAGTTGGACCCTGTATATTATAATTTTGTCCCAACCAATGCACCAAAATCGAAATACATCAAACAGTAAACAACAATAAATTCTTGCACCGGAAGTGCGGACATCTTACCACTCCCGCGCAGTACATTAATAACAAACCGGAAATGAAGGCTAGTATCCTGCTCCACATACAAAGTCACATAAACAAGCGAATTTGTACCTTATTCCATCGTAATAAGAGTTATACGTAGAGACTTGTTGTAATATGCAGTGGTGCATTGAAGGGAAACATTCACATTGCTATTGACTTCCGGTGGGAAAGTATTAGGGATCGTTTTTTGGGGTAGTTATCGATAGGGGGAGATTTTGGAAAAATAATGACATAAATTCACGACCGATTTTCCCTTTAGGGTGTTTGAATCCTTGCTAAAAGACCATCAAACTGAATTTTCAAACAAAATATAAAACAAATCTGTTGTTTCATACAGTTTCCTTCTTAATATGGTGACACTTGTTGAAGGGGATGATCAGTCCGTCAAACTGAACAACTTTCTCTATGGCACCAACACCCTTTTCCATTCAAAACTGTTTTTTTTTCGCGATTTCAATGTTGGTCCCGTAGAAAGTTGTTCTGTTTGACGGTCCGATCATCCCCTTAAAAAAGTGTCAGCATATTAAGAAGGACCCTGTGTAAAATGGCAGTTCCTGCTCGACTCAATGGGACCTTTCGGTGGACATTTCCATTACCGAGCCACCACGCTACGTCACGCCACGTCACGCCACGCAATGCAACGCCACGCAACGCCACGCAACGCTACGCCACGCAACGCAACGCCACGCCACGTCATGTCACACTAGGCTACGCCATCGAGCACGTACAAATTCTTAAAAGTTAAAAGTATAATAATAAAAGTGATTTATGCATTTTTATAGCAATATTTTCATGGAATCAAAACGCACGTACATATAAATAAATAATAAAGTATGTCATAATGTCTGTTTGCACTTACCGTAATTTATTTACGCGTGTCCACTGCACTGTTGCAATGACAATACCACAGATTAATAATAAACTTCGACTAATTATTATAAGGACTAGCCTTGCGGTAGCATTTCCCCTCTGCCACGGTATAAGCACAATTGATCTTGTGCATTTACATTCAATTTTACACCTTATCACTAAACGAGACAGCCTATAATTGCGAAATAATAACTTCGAACTTAGAACGTTTGGGGTTCACACGAGACTACTTTTCATGATTTTTAACATTCAAAATTAGAATCTAAAATTATGGGGAATAAAATCCAAAGTTGCGGATTTCATGTTACCTCGCCCCCCGCAAAAAGTGGCAGAAATGTTTGTTAGTAGAATTACACGCGTAACCAGTCCACATATAAATAGTCAAAGATAATAAATGATTATACAAGGTGTTACGTACATACATACATAAACTCACGCCGCCCATAGGGGTAGGCAGAAACTATCGATCTCCACTTTGGGCGGTTCTGACACACTTCTCTTGCTTCCTTTATGGTGTTACAAAAATACAAATAAACATTTAAAGGGGTGGTTTAGACCATCAAACTGAACAACTTTCACTATAGGACCAATATCGAAATCACGAAAAAAAACGGATCTTCCATACTACACCAATGGTCCGGCACTTCAAACAACGTTTTAGATTTGACATGATGACGTTCGCACATGCGCACTTTGCGCATATTGTGCATGACATATGTGTAGGGTTGACTTGCCACGCATCGTATGAACATCATTATACCTTTAGTAGTTCATTCTGTTATTAAAAATAGTATTTAAGCTAAAGAATCACTGACAATGTAAATTTAGCGTTATTTTCCAACGTTTATTTTTACTGAGAGATAAAAATAAAATATATTTTATGTAGTTAAATCCAACGACTGACTGCATTCCCTTGCTCGTCTCCCCTCAAATTTCCCAGAAAATGTGAGGTGAGGTGGTGTATCTGAAGTCAGAGGGGGGGGGGGGGGAGTGGCCGTTCTGTATGTAGAATCAATACTATTTATCTATTCTGTGACTATGGTTTGAAAGGTTGCTAATGATATAAATTTCAACCCGTATAATTTTTTTTTATATTACTCCCGTATCGTACATAACAATGGTAACAGTCACAATAACGGTATAGTAATGTGAACCGTGTCACGCTATGCGCACACGCATCGTTTTGTACGTCTGTCTGTAAGTATATGTTGTTGACAGACAGACGTTACCTACCTCCTTGAATGTGATGATGATTAATTAATTACTATTTTATAAAGAAAGATAGAAAAATATTTATTAACTAAACATCATCATCAGCCTACTTCCTCCGTGGTCTAATGGTTAGGAGAATTGGGCTCTTGACACGGAGGTCGTGGGTTCGATTCCCACGTGGGACACCTAGTGATATGTCACTTTGTGCGTTTTTCCCCAGTTGGTTAGGACATTGCAGGCCGAGTCACCTGATTGACTGAAAAGAAATATGATTCCGTGCTTCGGATGGCACGTTAAGCCGTTGGTACCGGCTTTCACTATGGAGCCGAAAAAAATTAGCGGTCCCATACAAAACTGCTGTGCCTACCCGACTCAAATGTATGGGACAGCTGATTTTTAAGCGTTTCCTGAGGTAGGCTCCATAGTGAAAGTTGTTCAGTTTGATGGTCTGAGTTCACCGTTTCAGTATTTGCTAGGCTGTCGATATACCACGTTCACAAGTAAGTACCTACATAAAGTTACATGCGTCATAAAACCGGTAAATTCTCAAAGTATCGGTAAAATGTGACCTCAAATAATAACCGGTATTTTATTATTCGCGATATGATACCGGTTTATCGTATCTTTAACTCCGCTCCAATTTCAGCGTTTTATTGTTTATCGATTACCTTTATTGCTTAGTTTAAGAGACGTTCGTTGTAGTCGAGCTTCGGAAACTATCACCGAAGATAAGACGATATGACCCTCTAGCGCGCACCATACAAACGAAGTTTGATTATACAACGTGTTAATGAATAAGCGCAAAACCTCATACACCCCAACTGATTTATAACAAAATAATTAGTTCGTTAAAAGTTGTTCAGTTTGATGGGTAGACTCTTAATCTAAAAGGAGACTAATGATATCAATTTCATCCTGTATACATGTATGAATGATATTATAACCTTAATTATCAATTCAATTCGTAAATAATCAACAAATGCCCCAAATTATCATAAATATTGTGTTGCAAAATGCAATCGAAGCGCATTTTAAATTAACCGGTATTTTGTTAGGTTTATTATCTTTATCAGTTCATTACCGGTTTTCTGAATAAATACAATTAATTGAAAACCGATATTATACGGATCGTGTATTTTAATTTAATTGTTTTGTTATCGCAACTGTTCAATTTGGTTGTTTCGAAATTTATTTACTAAAGTGTCATAATACCTACCATAATAGTGAAAGTTGTTCAGTTTGATGGTCTTAATTCACCGTTTCAGTATGTGCTATGCTGTCACTTACACCCTGTATACTTACGCAAGTTTATACAGGGTGTAAACTTAATTACTTTACATACTTCAAGGGGTGCTTCAGACCATCAAACTGAACAACTTTTAATATGGGACCAACTTTGAAATTGCGAAAAAAAACATCCGCTTTTTCATACATTTTGGTGGAGTAGCTATATAATTTACATTTTCTATGGAACAACTGATTATTTCGATGTTGGCTCAATAGTGAATGTTGTTCAGTAGCCGGGACCAACGGCTTAACGTGCCATCCAAAGCACGGAATCATCGTTCTTTTTAGACAGACAGATGATTCGGCCTGCAATGTCCTAACCAACTGGCGAAAAATACACAAAGTGGCATATCACTAGGTGTCCCCCGTGGGAATCGAACCCACGACCTCCGTGTCAAGAGCCCAATGCTCTTAATCATTAGACCACGGAGGCAGTTATCTTATAAATGATTATCTCATAAGCAAAACCATCAAACAAAAAACCGGCCAAGTGCGTGTCGGACGACGCGAAGGGAAGGGTTCCGTAGTTGCCCGCCACAATAATACGAACTTAGAAGGGGAGTCGCGCTGCAAGTCTGGCGGAGTACGGACGCATGCTTATCGGCGCGTTGGGCTTGCACGTGGCTCCACCATTTTGTGAACTCTTTTGTGTTTTAACATTAAAACAATCACTTGAGATTATAAACTACTTACATTGGCAAAACTGCCACGCTAGACTTAATTAATACTACTGATCATTTTCCTTCGTATACTCTCCACATAACGAGACATTGGCTGAATTGTGATAACACATCGGATGCCACTAAACAAAAAATTGAATTGAATTGAATTGAACTTAGAAGGGGGCTTTTTGTTTTATACTACGGTTTTAAAGCTAATAAAATCTAAAAATTTAATTTTACAAGTTGATCGACCATTACTCGTTAACTTGTAAAGCCTACTTAGCGGTGATAGTTTTCCTTATAAATTAAAGGGGGGGACAATTAACTCTAATAAAAATTGTCACTTTAAAGCTTAATATTTCGCAAACGGATCCTTAAATCGAAAAATGTTTTTCCCACACCCACAATATTTTTAAAAGACCTATCCATCGATACCCCACACCATGGGATAGACTAGAAAAAAATATTTCATCCCCACTTTTCGTGTAGGGGAGGTAGTATAAAAAAAAATATTTCAAGAATTTATTCTACCACTTTGTCGGCGTGAAAAATATGTGTCCCAATGTCAAATTACAGCTTTCTAGTACTAAGCGTCCCTGAGCTAAGCCGCGGACAGACGGATGGAAAAGGCGAAACCACAACGTGTTAATGAATAAGCGCAAAACCTCATACACCCCAACTGATTTATAACAAAATAATTAGATTGAAACAATAATTTCATTATTTTGATCGTTAAAATTTAAAGTTATTCGCATTTTAGGTTTTCACGCAAAAATGATTTGCTATCATTTCAGCAATGAATGAAAGCGCTAACCTGCTCATGGATACATTTTAAGAATGTTCTTTTGATAGTAAGTAGGGTGAGAGTGCCCGAGCGGTGGGTTGAGATAAAGTTCAGTAAATTTTAAATTTTACTAACTAATTATTTAATAATTTGAAACAAATTACCCATGTTTAAACCATGATAATTCGATTCTACTCTCGATTCTAAACAAACTACTTTCTAGTTTTGCGTTAATTCATTAACACGTTGTATAAGACGAAAAAATGCGTTCCAATTATCCACTTTAGCACAAAGTGCAGTACGAGGCTTGACCTACTTAGAAAAAGGTAGGTTGTGTTTATTGCGCTTAGCCACGTTCGTAACCGTTATAGTGCGTGACTTATTTTATTTATATATAACCGACATGAGAGACTTTAAGAGAAGTTTATTCCGAATGCGTAAATGCGCGCTGCATACAAACGAAGTCTGGTGATATTTTCAATACTAACCAATTAAACTCAATGAAATTTTTCAGAAACAATCTAGGAACAAATCTCTATGCCAGTATCGTGTCCGATTTTCGTTAAAATATACAGTTTCAATGCTAGGATTAATTTAAGATATGTATGGAAAACTTTGAGGCACCGTAACTTTAAAACTGTACATTTTAAGGAAAATCTGACACGATACAAGCATAGAGATTTATTTCTAGATTGTTTCTGCAAAATTTCATTGAGTTTAATCGATTAGTATTGAAAATATCATCAGACTTTGTTTGTATGGAGTGCGCCAACAGTAATATACCCTAAGGGCATATAATAGGGGAGTTGACACAGGTTGAGTTAAAATATATTTTAGTTTAAACTGCTCAGTAAATAAACCGTTTGAAAATAACGCTAAACGCACATTTTCAGTAATGCTGTTGCTTGAATACTATTTTTAATAACTGGATACACATATAAAGTATCAAAACGACGACCAAAAACAATGTAACTTTAAAACTATACATTTAAACGAAAATCGGACTCTATACAAGCATAGAAATCTGTTTTTAGATTGATTCTGAATAATTTCATTGAGTTTAATTGGTTAGTATTGAAAATATCACCATAGTACGTTTGTATGGAGCGCGCTCCAAATTATATCCTCTTAACACGTTGTATATACAACGTGTTAATGAATTAACGCAAAACTAGAAAGTAGTTTGTTTAGAATCGAGAGCAGAATCGAAATATCATGTTTTCAACATAGGTAATTTTTTTCAAAATATTAAATAATTTGTTTATAAAATTTAAAATTTACTGAACTCGATCTCAACCCACCGCACGGGCACACTCACCCTATTTAACATCAAATCAAGTTTCTTAAAATGTATCCACGAACACGCTAGCGCTTTCATTCATTGCTGAAATGATAACAAATCATTTTTGCCTGAAAACTTAAAATGTAAATAACTTTAAATTTTAACTATCAAAATAATGAAATTATTGTTTCAATCGAATTATTTTGTTATAAATCAGTTGGGGTGTATGAAGTTTTGCGCTTATTCATTAACACGTTGTATACTCTTTCTTATACTGTGCCTATAGGTAACTAACTATAATAAACAAACTTACAAACTATTACCAACTGACTAAAGATAGAGCAACGCAAAGTTATGCCGGGAGCGACGCGAGCGCCGCCTGGCGGCGAGCGCTGCGAGTTTAATTTCCTGTTCGGTGTCGCGATATCTGCGCGTTGTCATGGCAACCATAAGTTATTGGTAACTGCGGTTTACTTCGCCATTTAAGGGTATATTTTCGTTCGTGAAGTCATCACTTCGACGCTGACTGTGCAGACCTTTGACTAATTATTATAAGGACTAGCCTTGCGGTAGCATTTCCCCTCTTCCACGGTATTAGCACAATTGATCTTGTGCATTTACATTACAGTTTACACCTTATCAATAAACGAGACAGCCTATAATTGCGAAATAATAACTTCAAACTTAGAACGTTTTGGGTTCACACGAGACTACTTTTCATGATTTTTAACATTCAAAATTAGAATCTAAAGTTATGGGGGATAAAATCCAAAGTTGTGGATTTCATGTTACCTCGCCCCCCGCAAAAAGTGGCAGAAATGTTTGTTAGTAGAATTACACGCGTAACCAGAAATTCGTCCAAGAATGTCTATATTTCCATCCGCTGTCCAAATATACAATAGTTTCATAAACCCACGTCATATTAAACCGGACTAATACTACAACTAACTGTTCATAATTAATATTATAATAATTAATAGCCTTTAGAATAGTTTACAGTAATAAGGGGTGAATTCCGGTGTTGATTTATTTAAGTTTACTGTTTAGAAGAAGGGTTAGGGCATTGATGTAGAATATTATGGACGTCGGGTCTTGTACAAAATTCTAGAAAAAAGTGTCCGAGACTAAACTACACAAACTGAAATACGTGTAGTAATACAAACCAACTCCCTCATCGGGGAACGGTCGATCAAAGTCAAAGTCAATATCATTTATTCAATATAGGAGCTTGAAGCACACTTATCAAACGTCAAATCTTTTTTAAAGCTACCACCGCGTCGGAACGTGTTGTCGCTGTAGAGAAGATGCGGCCAGAAACTCTACAACATAACACGACTTAATAACTAATGCAATATAAATTCTTAAGCTAAAGTTATGTATACAATAATACATAGTCTATTTAATAAAATAATTGATACTATACAGTAAAGTAAATAAACTATAACCTAGTGACCTCAGACCAAAATTTCGATCATTTAAATAATCATCCAGTTTATAATATGCTTTTTTACAGAGGACTTTTTTGATCTGAGTTTTAAACATGTTTTCGGAAAAACGAAGGCTGTCGTGTAATTGGTTCCTTTTTTACATTTTGGTGCTCTTTTGGTTCGGACATTTTTGAGCGGGGACCCTACGTTCAGTAGCTGGTAAGTCGATGGGTTAGGGTAACTAGATGGAAAATTTATAAATCCTGACAAAAAGCCTGATTTCCATATGAAAGTCCTGAGATTTGGTCGCAAACATAATTAACAACGCTGTCGAAAAAACAGGTCCATTGGGTCAAATCAAATCAAATCCAATCAGTAAATTGTACACAAAACCAATACCTACCGTGTTACATACTTAAGGGGTGCTTCAGACCATCAAATTGAACAACTGTTAGAATGGGATATTGCCATATATACCAACATTGAAATCGCGAGAAAAAAATAATCTATTCCATAGAAAAATGGTGACTCCACCCAAATGTATAGGTATGAAAGAGCAGATTTTTTTTCGCGGTTTGAATGTTGGTTCCATATTGAAAGTTGTTCAGTTTGATGGTCTTACGCATTTAATTTTACACCCTTTATACCCCGAGGGGGGACTATCGTTCTATCAATGAGCCCGTCGCCACATTTAAGGCTCTACCGCCTGATTTTACCGTGAAATTGGGTAAATATTATGTAACCATTTTAAATATTAACTATGACTTTTTTAAGCAGAAAACAAATTTGAACATGAGAAGTGATTTGGTTTTTCTCGAAATCTATTTTAATTAATAAAACTGGAGAAAAGGGAAAGTCAATGTCAAAGTCAATATAATTTATTCAATATAGGAGCTTGCAGCACACTTATCAAACGTGAAATCTTTTTTAAAGCTACCACCGCGTCGGAACGTGTTGTCGCTGTAGAGAAGATGCGGCCAGAAACTCTACAACATAACACGACTTAATAACTATTACAATATAAATTCTTAAGCTAAAGTTATGTATACAATAATATAAAGTCACCTCTTTTTTTCCAGTTGTAACCATGTTTACCTACTCTTATATTGTTGATCGAAAGACAATGAAAATTTTCAATAATTATGCTTCACAATACAACATAGAATGATTTTTTGAAAATTCATAAAAATTCATATCATTTTTCAAAGAAAACGGCTAAATTCTGACCGACGCCACGCGCTCGCTCACCTCGATAAGTAATCCCGGGCGAATACGCCTTAATGGACAGTGGACACAAAATTTACACGCTTCGAAAATGTTAGGTTTCCTCACGATGTTTCCTTTGCCGAAATGCCCCTAATAACCCCCTTCTCCCCGTACACGTCCCTGGTAGCTCTTAAATAAGATGATGGTGACTAAAAGCGCCATCTAGCGACCGCACTCCGCACAATAGTGCGATATGGCAGCGCTTAGAAACATGGCCAGAATACACGCTTGCTCATTTCAAACTTTTGTTATGGAAACATACGAGTTATCAACTCGTACGGAAACGCAGAGATAAATAATGAAATCTTCTTGTGGGACCATCTCGTATTGGAGGTTGGCTAATTGGCTAATGGCTATTCGCTCGCTCGGCTCGTGCGCTGTGGTCTTACGCACTGTTCACACGCTCGAGCTCGTGCCTTTGCTCGTTGAACGCGCGCGTGTGACCGCAGCATTTGATAATTTAGTCTAAGGCTGTGGTCAAAAGCAACCAATCATGTTCGTCTCTTTGCTCCTTAGTCGGGGAAATCTACGGATTTTTGTATGGAGTAGGTTGCATTAATTGCACTTTTGGTGAAAATTTGGAATATAGTAGATACATACCTGAAAAACATAAATTCTCAATAATCCCCGATTTTTTATGATGAATTATTGAATAATTAAGACATTTACAAAACATTAAATTTAGGTATGAACAAAAAATGGAAAACTGGTGATTTTGTACAGGATGGCTTAGTTCAATACGTGTTACTTATAACAATAATAATCCACGGTTAATATCGTTAATTTGGGTAGATATTTAATATTTTGTAAGTCTTCAAAAATTATAACCTCAAAACTAAATTATTTACTGTTTGTTTTTACACATTAAATTTGCCTTTTGATAATTAACTGTCTCTATTGCTGGTATGCTAGTCGAAATATTTTTAGAAATAAGCTTGCCATTTGTACATTAATATCAATTTTAAGGTATTTCTCAGGTTCCTGAGCCTATATAACCACGAAATCTCGACAAAAGTGTTATAAACTAACAGTAATATTATTTCAAACACAATTTACTAAAGTGTCTTTAATGCAATCTCAAAACTTATTTTTCCTAGACTACCTCGCTAACTGTAAAATCTACCTCAAATTTATAATCTACCTACGTTCAGATTCGCAGTTAGTCGCATTCTTAATTGGTCACATGATCACATTCACAGGAAGTCAAATTGTTAGAGCGTATTGTCTTACAAAGTGACAAACTGCATACCTTCAAGGTAAAAGGACTGAAGCGCCATTTCACCAAATGGCTTTTTAGTCTTTTACCTTGCAAACTTTGATACAGAATATGGACCGCATAAATTGAGCCCCCGTCGCCTAATATCCGAGTTACTTTTTTAATTTTTGGTGGAATAAACGTACCACAATGCCGTCGTGTCCTTTTACTCGCTGTACAAATCATTCAAAAAAAAAAAATTCACACAGCATTACTTTTCACTCGTAAGATACATGAAAATCAGGTCCATTTTTCGAGTATGTATATGCAAGAACTTCGCATATCTTCCAACTGCCTCCGTGGTCTAATGGTTAAGAACATTGGGCTCTTGACACGGAGGTCGTTGGTTCGATTCCCACGGGGGACTTTGTGCGTTTTTCCCCAGTTGGTTAGGACATTGCAGGCCGAATCACCTGATTGTCTGAAAAGAAAGATTATTACGTGTTTCGGATGGCACGTTAAGCCGTTGGTCCCGGCTATTAACTCTCGTGGTAGTAGTCGTTACATAAAAACCACGTCAGAGGCCGTAAGGCGGTCTGAAAAAACTCTGATACCAGGGCTTGTTGCCCACACGATAAGAAGATCTTCATATTTTAATTTAATGAAAGCTTGCAGGTGACTTTATAATTCACAGGCATGATGAATTTATTCGGTACATCTCAAGCGGTCCCGCGCATAATCCCAGTCCGTGTGTACCCAAACATAACAGAAGCACATCGCATTAGCATGTGCTGAATATTTTCAATAGCATTAGCCAGCTCCCTGCGCTGCGTCGTGATGATATGAGATGATTCACTAAAAGTACCTACTGCTTTTGAAGTTAGTTCATGCGTGGTTCCGGCTTAAGTTAGAATTTACTACGTCCATTTCTTCCCGTAGGTCATTGGAAGTGACCACAGACCGGTAAGAAATGGTCTATGGAAGTGACTAAGGGATAAATAGATAAGAGTTATTCGACGAATTTTCATTGACTTGACTGCCTCCATTTCCATCCATACAAAAAATTGATGACGTCATAAATTATACCTCTATACAGGGTCCTTTTTAATATACTGACACTTTTTTAAGGGGATGATCAGACCGTCAAACTGAACAACTTTCTTTATGGCACCAACATCGAATAAGCGAAAAAAAACTGCTGTCCCTATACATTTGAGTCGAGTTGAAACTGGTGTTCTTTTTCGAGATTTCGATGTTGGCTCCATAGTGAAAGTTGTTCAGTTTGATGGTCTGAAGCACAAAGACTCCAAAATGTTTTTTTTACACCATGTATATTCTCGTCGATTTCTACTTTTAACCATGACCAGTTTTAAGTGACTAATCACCCCAATTCGTCACCAGCGTGATGATACACTAAGACTAGGACAAACAAACTTAATTAAAGTTCATTCACTAGCTTCTCTTCGTAATTGATATCAGAGTTAACACCAAGTCGTCTCAAGGAGACTTTATCTCAGGGCAGTAAGAGTGATATTGGCTTGGGAGATGTGACTTTGCATGGTAGAGATTAAAGGAATGCTCTCAATTAATAGTGGGCGATTCACACAGTGTTTAACCTACTTTTTTTAAGTCGGATAAAGTCTTAGTTTTAAGAAGAAAATTATTAGGTAATTACATTTTTAATCCTACAAATTGCCGTGAGTCCGTAGTCACTTGTAATGGACAGTGGGTACAATACATGCCTCGAAATTGAAGCATGCAGGTTTCCTCACGATGTTTTCCTTCACCTAAAAGCCAGTGGTGTTACAAATCGTACATAAATTCCGAAAAACTCATTGGTACGAGTCGGCCTCGACGGGGATCGAACCACCGCCTCCTGCACGGCAGGCAAGGTTACTCGCCAGTGGACCACCAGTTTTTTAGTTTGGAGTCTATTTTAAAGACCTCATAGATGGCAGATACTATAGATCTCCACTTTGGGGGTTTCTGCCTACCCCTCTGGGAAAAAAGCGTGAGTTTATGTATGTGTGTGTGTCATATGGCCTGTCACTACAGCTGTCGTGTAGGGTTGCATACAACGCACGACATGGCGACAAAATCGTTACGATCGCTGGCTTTCGCATATGCAAAATAGTAAGGCGAGACACGTCGTTATTGGTACGAGTCGGCCTGGACAGGGATCGAACCACCGCCTCCTGCACTGCAGGCAAGGTTACTCGCCACTGGACCACCATGACTTTAATACACCTATGGCCCATTTTTAAATGGTCACTCTTTCGCAATGGTGGCGATGGTTCGATCCCCGTCCAGGCCGACTCGTACCAATGAGTTTTTCGGAATTTATGTACGATTTGTAACACCACTGGCTTTTCAGTGAAGGAAAACATCGTGAGGAAACCTGCATGCTTCAATTTCGAGGCATGTATTGTACCCACTGTCCATTATAAGTGGCGACGGGCTCACCTCCCGTCGCACTGGACAGAGTTTCGGTACTACTGGTGAAACGTGGATGTTCTGAGGTTTCAGAATATCTCTGACTACTCCCTCGGGGAATATAGTCGTGAGCATATGCATGCATGCTCTTTTGCAAATGGTCCTGATATCAGAGTTTCCAAGCCTCACCATTCCATTAATCACAGATTAGAAAGTTTCAGTTTACCTGCAACAAGAAACGTTATTTATTAGATAAAGACAAGATAACTAGTAGATAAAACATAATAGATTGTAGATCGATACAACTTTATTTGAAGATAAAATCATCGACGGACAAGCGAAAGTTTTGATTTATGGTGGTACAGAAAATAGGAAAGTGTGAGATCGAATTTTGTGGCTTCTACACATTGATATCGTGTAACAAAACACGCAGACCATCAAACTGAACAACTTTCAATATGGAGTCAATATCGAGAAAAAAGTCACCTGTCCGGTACATTTGAGTCGAGACAGTTTTGCAGTTTTGTATGAAAGTGCGGATATTTTTTTCGTGATGGTGAAAGTTGTTCAGTTTGATGGTCTAAAGCACCCCCTTTAGTATTACTAGGATGTTTTGTTGCATCCCGTATATAATTTGATGTCAATGCTTCTACAGGGTGAAATTGTTAGCATCCGAGACTACCCATCAAACTGAACAACTTTTACTATGGGAGCAAACCGATCGGAGCCAAAAAACATCTTGCGTTTGCATACGTTTGAAACAGCAATTTTTTTACACGTTTATAATACCGCATTTTCCCGATTTCGCGCGCTTTTTTCGATTTTCAAAGTCAAAGTCAAAGTCAATATAATTTATTCAATATGGTGCTACTATATTCAAGCTTGCAGCACACTTATCAAACGTCAAATCTTTTTTAAAGCTACCACCGCGTCGGAACGTGTTGTCGCTGTAGAGAAGATGCGGCCAGAAACTCTACAACATAACACGACTTAATAACTATTACAATATATATTCTTAAGCTAAAGTTATGTATACAATAATACATAGTCCATAGCTAATGTATACAATAATACATAGTTCATGGCTCCATAGCTAAAATTGTTCAGTTTGATGGTCCGTATCACCCCGTTTATTATGTAACGCATTAAATTTTACACCCTGTAGGTACACAACGTGTTAATGAATTAACGCAAAACTAAAAAGTAGTTAGTTTTAGAATCGAGAGCAGAATCGAATTATCATGTTTAATTTTTTTCTGGAATCATTTTTGGCTGGAAACTTAAAATGACAATAACTTTAAATTTTAACTGTCAAAATAATGGATTTTGGAAAATCCCACATGTTGTCACATTGATGTGTAGCGATATCGCCGTACAGTAATACCATGTTTATAACTCTTACCGTTGTACCGCAGTTGATAAATTTTAATAGCGCGCGAAATTATACTGCCTGGCTCGCGCTCCTCCGCATGTGGCGCATGAGTGCCACCTTTAGTGCGTGATAGCTCTATGTATAAAGGGACAAAACACATGTCTATAAAGCTGTCTCCTGCTACAAAGCTTAAGGGTATATTACTGTTGGCACGCTCCATACAAACGAAGTCGGGTGAAATTTTTATACTAACCGATTAAACTCATTGAAATTTTGCAGAATTAATCTAGAAACAAATCTCTATGCTTGTATCGTGTCAGATTTTCCTTAAAATGTACAGTTTTAAAGTTACAGTGCTTCAAAGATTTCCATACAAATCTTAAATTAATCCTAGCATTGAAACTGTATATCTTAACGAAAATCGGACAAGATACAAGCAGAGAGATTTGTTCCTAGATTGTTGCTGAAAAATTTCATTAAGCTTAATTGGTTAGTATTGAAAATATCACCAGACTTCGTTTGTATGCAGCGCGCATTTACGCATTTGGAATAAACTTCTCTTAACTTTTTGTCTTCCGCCATCTTGCTTAGAGACAGAAATTGTGGCGACGCCATTTTGTATCGTGTTTTTGTGTAATGTCTGCTAAAAAGCTGCGCTGGAGACACACCTTAACATTAAAAAAAAAAAAAAGACAAAAAACAACAAAAATTATAGTTTCAGATAATTTTGAACACCTTTTTAATTTTCAATCTAATTATTTTGTTATAAATCAGTAGGAGTGTATGAGGTTTTGCGCTTATTCATTAACACGTTGTATATTACAATTAAAACCCACATGCCAACCATATTTTAAAAATAAAGACACCAATAAAAATGTCTCCGAATCATAAAAGTATCAAAACACCAACTTCCGCGTACGAACTGTGCCACTAGACCGCGACCGAGCATTCTTGGTACTTGGTCAATGTCAACTTGTAACGCGATGCGTTTGAAGATTAATGCATTTTTATTGCATTCATGCAAGTTGGTGCACTGGTTCGATCGTGAGAATGTGGAGGAATTGGCTGAAACGATTATGATGACGTTTTAAAATTAGTCTTGTTACCGCGTGAATCAACCTTCACTTTTTAAAAGGATGATCAGACAATCAAACTGAACATTTTTTAAGAGAAGTTTAATTCCGAATACGTAAATGCGCGCTGCATACAAACGAAGTCTGGTGATATTTTCAATACTAACCAATTGAACTCAATGAAATTTTGCAGAAAAAATCTAGGAACTAATCTCTATGCTTGTATCGTGTCCGATTTTCGTTAAAATATACAGTTTCAAAGCGTTTCAATGCTAGGATTAATTTAAGATTTGTATGGAAATCTTTGCGGCACTGTAACTTTAAAACTGTACATTTTAAGGAAAATCTGACACGATACAAGCATAGAGATTTTTTTCTAGATTGTTTCTGCAAAATTTCATTGAGTTCAATCGGTTATTATTGAAAATATCACCAGACTTCGTTTGTATGGAGCGCGCCAACAGTAATATACCCTTAATTTGATTAAGCTAACATGGCATACATGTAGAATTAATAAATTCGATTGGACCGTGTATAGTTTAAAGGTTAATGATACTTTTTCTTACACCCTGTATACAATATATCATACAACTACTCTTTGACTATTTATATGTGGACTGGTTACGCGTGTAATTCTACTAACAAACATTTCTGCCACTTTTTGCGGGGGGCGAGGTAACATGAAATCCGCAACTTTGGATTTTATTCCTCATAACTTTAGATTCTAATTTTGAATGTTAAAATCATGAAAAGTAGTCTCGTGTGAACCCCAAACGTTCTAAGTTCGAAGTTATTATTTCGCAATTATAGGCTGTCTCGTTTAGTGATAAGGTGTAAAATTGATTGTAAATGCACAAGATCAATTGTGCTTATACCGTGGCAGAGGGGAAATGCTACCGCAAGGCTAGTCCTTATAATAATTAGTCGAAGCAACTACTTGATAACCTATGTAGAAACATCAAAGAACATAACTAGAAACCATTTTAAACCAAAAACAGAAGTTCTCTAACAAACGTCGTTGGTACAGTCAGTGGTATCTTGTTATTTTTAACGAGTCTATTCAACAGCGGAATGCTTTTAACTGTACTTTTAGTTCATGTCTACCCGGTACATTGTAAAGTGAACTTTATTGCAGAGAAGTAAGAGTGGTCTGGTTGTTTAGAGGAAATAAATGTTGACAAGAAAATGTATAGGTAATTTATATTTATATTTATGCGTATGGCGAATTTGGTTTGTAGGCAAAAGGTCATAAGTCTACATCCTGCGTCTGAAGTCATCGAAGGGCCTCAGGTGTCAGGTGTGTCAGGTCCTCAGGACGGCCCGGGTAAGCTCGAAGGGGGCACCGTTGTATTATGTGTTGCATCGTCTGGTCTTCGATCCCGCAGTCACAAAAGGGTCCGTTCCAGCCCCATTTGTGTCGGAGGTTGCACCTGCCGTGGCCGGTCCTTAGCCTGTTGAGGCGACACCAGTCCCTGCGCGGCAGGTGGAATCCCTTAGGCTTGACAGTGGGGTCCACGTTTTCCTCAGGCGACCCACCAGTTTTGCCCAGAAAATGTAATGTCAAAATATAATGAATTTGATGGTTTGAGAAGTTGGTTTGGTTACCAAAAAGATGAATGAAATTGGTTTAAAGATTTTATTATTATTTTCAAACATCGTTTTGGATTTGACAGGATGGCGTTCGCACATGCGCATTTGGTGCAAATTGTCTTTGACATATGTGTAGGGTTGACTTACCACGCATCGTATGAACATCATCCACATTTCGTTACTTTTTAATGTACGTTCTGTTATTAAAATAGTATTTGAGCTAAACAATTACTGAAAATGTGAATTTAGTGTTATTTTTCAACGTTTTTTTATGCACTGAAAAGACTCAATTTTATGTAGTCAAATACTACGCCTGACTGCATTCCCTTGCTCGGCTTCCCTCAAGTTTCCCAGAAAGGGTGGGGTGAGGTGGGGTAACTGAAGTCAGAGGGGAGCGGGGAGTGGCCGTTCTGTATGTAGAACTCGCTCGCACCACGCCACGCTCCTTAAGGTGTTATGCAAATCATTGCATAACCTGTGGCGACACGTTCCACGCCTACTTTGCACTTCTAACCCCTCTTATAATGTTCTGTGCTATTACCTATTCTGTGCCTGGAGTGCAATTCTCTAAGCGCAAACATCGTCACAACCTTAAATTGGTCGTTGAAACATCGGCGATGTCAATTCGGTATTTGCTAAGGTTCTGTCATGTGTCAAATTCATATAAAATCATCGACGAACTGAAGGAAGGATGCAAGAAGGATGTTACGTGTGAGCTCATCGATGTTTTTGACAGCGATATGGCGCTTAGAGAATTGGCTATTTGACAATTGTAACGGTAAAATATTTAATATATTACATATAGTAGCTTATACGCAGGCGGCCAAGATTGAGCATCGTGTGACGTCACATTTCAAACAATAAAACGTCATGTGAGTTGAAGCGTCGTAGTTAGCTTTACTTTGTTTATTGAAATATGACGTCACAGCCAGAAGTGTCACGTGATCGGCTGTTTTCGCGCGAATCTCAAATTACTGGATGAAAAATATTGTTTTTTTCGAATAAATAACACATTTTTAAGAAAAAGATAATTGAAAGATATTTTAAATTATTCGTCCAATTGCACTCAAGTATACCAAAGGTTTAGTAAAAATTGTTAATTGTTCCAAGGACCATAGAGAGATAAAGATAAATTACCTACATACATACTTACGACTACAAATTATAGTTTACTAGCAGCCCGTCCCGGCTTCGCACGGGGTAGACAATTGTCTATTTTACCAAGGATCCCTAATTTTTTTCAAAATGAAATGTAGCCTATGTCAAATTGGAAGAATGTAGCATTCTATTGGTGAAAGAATTTTTTAAATCGGCCCAGTACTTTTTGAGCCTATTCATTACAAACATACAAAAATAGGTACAAATCTTTCCTCTTTATAATATTAGTGTAGATAATGATACGTCATTCTCTGTTTCAAACAATACACGCCATGAAATTGAAGCAATGAACATTTTCAGAGTAAAAAAGTGGTGAAAAAGTTTGGTCTAATGGACCTCTCGAGTTTTGGACCCGGCGCGGCGGCGGCGTCCGGTGTTACACGTAAAAGCTTTATAGTCGGGGAAATCTACGGATTTTTGTATGGAGAAGGTTGCATTAATTGCACTTTTGGTGAAAATTTGGAATATAGTAGATACATACCTGAAAAACATAAATTCTCAATAATCCCCGATTTTTTATGATGTATTATTGAATAATTAAGACATTTACAAAACATTAAATTTAGGTATGAACAAAAAATGGAAAACTGGTGATTTTGTACAGGATGGCTTAGTTCAATACGTTTTACTTATACCAATAATAATCCACGGTTAATAGGTAGATATTTAATATTTTGTAAGTCTTCAAAAATTATAACCTCAAAACTAAATTATTTACCGTTTGTTTTACACATTAAATTTGCCTTTTGATAATTAACTGTCTCTATTGCTGGTATGCTGGTCGAAATATTTTTAGAAATAAGCTTGCCATTTGTAAATTAATATCAATTTTAAAGTATTTCTCAGGTTCCTGAGCCTATATAACCACGAAATCTCGACAAAAGTGTTATAAACTAACAGTAATATTATTTCAAACACAATTTACTAAAGTGTCTTTAATGCAATCTCAAACCTTATTTTTCCTAGACTATTTTACTGGGATTCGTTTTATACTCTGTACCGGGTATTTTTGAAGTTTTCAGTTTTACCTGCTACCTGTGAAGCCCGAGGGGTTATTTGACAAGTTTTTAAAAACTGTTTTACCTTAATCACTGATGTCTAAGGACTATAGAAAATGTATATTTTACGTTCCATTACATACAGGGTCTTTTTTTTTAAATAATATTTTAACGGCTCTGGATACTAGTCCTTTTGAGCCATTCTTTATTTATTTTCTTTATATTCTTTATTTTGATGATGGGATGATAGATGACGATGAATATGTGGTCGATTTCGTAAGCTGGCGCGTTGCCGCCAAAATGACCATGGACGAATTAACTTGAACCAAAACTTATGTTCTGTTATCGTATTTATTTGAGATTCCTGTTGCGTCGGTCGCTTTACGCAACTGTTTGGTACAAATTCCGCACGAAATTATGTCACAAATATCACTAAAACCAATTTTTTATAATTTCAAATACGACGAAACACAGCAAGAGCAATGGCGCCAAGCAAACCACATACAGGGTCCAATTTAATATGCTGCTAGTTTTTTAAGAGGATCTCTATGGGGCCAAAGTCGAAATTGCGAAAAAAAAATCTGCTGTCCCATACAATTGGGTCGAGTAAGATTTAAGTTTAGTCCGGAA
The DNA here is from genome assembly GCA_963924505.1 of Agonopterix alstromeriana. Lineage (NCBI taxonomy): Eukaryota > Metazoa > Arthropoda > Insecta > Lepidoptera > Depressariidae > Agonopterix > Agonopterix alstromeriana. The sequence continues at coordinate 8,303,544 of OZ004690.1, read as the reverse complement.
CAGCTGATTTTTTTCTGATCATCCCCTTAAAAAAATGTCAGCATAATAAGAAGGACCCTGTATAAAACCTTTTGTCTGAAAGAGTTCAAAATATTAATTATTATACAGGTTGTAACAAAGCATCCTAATATTTGAAGGGGCTTTAGACCATCAAACTTTCACGAGAAAAATTCTGCTCTCACTTTACTATACATTTGAGAACATACATAACATAGGTATTGCAGTTTCGTATGAAAAAACTGTTTATTTACTTCTTCTCTTCTCGATGTTGACTCCATACTAACCCGTGTTTTGTTACACCTGTATATACGTGTTAATAAATAAACGCAAAACTAGAAAGTAGTTTGTTTAGAATCGAGAGCAGAATCCAATTATCATGTTTTCAACATTGGTAATTTTTTTCTAAAAAAATAATTAATTTGTTTTAAAATTAAAAATTTACTTAATTCGATCTCAACCCACCGCAAGGGCACACTCACCCTACTTACTACCAAAACAAGATTCTTAAAATGTATTTACGAGCAGGCTAGCGCTTTCATTGAGTGCTGAAATGATAACAAATCATTTTTCCCTCAAAACTTAAAAAGTGAATAACTTTAAATTTTAACTATCAAAATAATGAAAATATTGTTTCAATCTAATTATTTTGTTATAAATCAGTTGGGGTGTATGAGGTTTTGCGCTTATTCATTAACACGTTGTATATTCTAAATATTTTACGTCTACATTTTAGAAATAAAACCTGGCAACACTAACAAAACGGAAACTAACAAGAGTTTTGCTTGGCGCCATTGCTCTTGCTGTGTTTCGTGTTATTTGAAATTCGTAAAAAATTGGTTTTAGTGATATTTGTGACATAATTTCGTGCGGATTGTGTACCAAACAGTTGCGTAAAGCGACCGACGTAACAGGAATCTCAAATAAATACGATAACAGAACATAAGTTTTGGTTCAAGTTAACTCGTACATGGTCATTTTGGCGGCAACGCGCGAGCTTACGAAATCGACCACAGATTCATCGTCATCTATCATCCCATCATCAAAATAAAGAAAAAATAACGAATGGCTCAAAAGGACTAGTATCCAGAGCCGTTAAAGACATTATAAGAGAGAGGAAACAAACACAAAAGCTAGAGTACCTTGTACTTGTACCCGAACCTACCCCAACGCCCCAAACTCACCCCAAACCACCCCTATAGGTATATTTGTCAAGACGGTCTAACTGTGCAACAGTGCACCTTAATTAAAAGCTCTTTGAGATAAGTTCGAGTCTAGGTCTTGTGTTAGGTCTTACAGTTATGCACTACACTGGATCTGAGCTTTGGATAGTTGCTAAATTGCTAGGGATGGGACTGATTGAGTTAGTTCTTTGAATCGAATCTGTTTTTAACATTAAAATAAATGACTATATTTTTATGATTATACAACGTGTTAATGAATTAACGCAAAACTAGAAAGCAGTTTTTTTAGAATCGAGAGCAGAATCGAATTAGCATGGTTTCAAAATAGATAATTTATTTCAAAATATTTTTCAAATAGACATTCTTGGATGAATTTGAGCACTTATCTTTTAGTACGGATAGAAGTCGTAATAATATACAACGTGTAAATGAATAAACGCAAAACTAGAAAGTAGTTTGTTTAGAATCGAGAGCAGAATCGAAGTATCATGTTTTCAACATTGGTAATTTTTTTTAAATATTAAATAAATTGTTAGTAAAATTTAAAATTTTCTGAACTTGATCTCAACCCACCACATGGGCACACTCACCCTACTTACTACCAAAACAAGATTCTTAAAATGTATACATGAGCATGCTAGCGCTTTCATTTATTGCTGAAATGATAACAAATCATTTTTGCCTCAAAACTTAAAATGCGAATAACTTTAAATTTTAACCATCAAAATAATGAAATTATTGTTTTAATATAATTACTTAGTTATAAATCAGTTGGGGTGTATAAGGTTTTGCGCTTATTCATTAACACGTTGTATTTTTATGATTATACAACGTGTTAATGAATTGACGCAAAACTAGAAAGTAGTTTGTTTAGAATCGAGAGCAGAATTGAATTATCATGGTTTCAATATAGATAATTTTTTCAAAATATTAAATAATTTTCTCGATCTCAACCCACCGCACGGGCACTCACACCCTAATTTCAACCAAAATAAAATTCTTAAAATGTACACTTGAGCACGTTAGTGCTTTCATAATTTTTGCCTAAAAACTTAACATGCGAATAACTTTAAATTTTAACTATCAAAACAATGAAATTATTGATTCAATCTAATCATTTTGTTATAAATCAGTTGTATGAGGTTTTGCGTTAATTCATTAACACGTTGTATATTTGACTGTAACTTTAACGAAAATCTGACAACATACAAGCATAGAGATTAGTTTCGAGATTGTTTCTGAAAATTTCATTGACTTTAATCCATTAGTATCGAAAATACAACCAGACTTCGTTTGTATGGAGCACGCTCCGATTTATAAACTAAAAAATTACGTGTAATGTAATGAAATAGCAGTGAAATGTAAACCTTATTTGTAAAGAGGTTGCGGTTTGGGGGTGAGGTCGTGGGTGGTGGGTGGTGGGTGGTGGGTGGGTGGGTGTAAGACTAAAAGGTGTAAATGACAGAACATTTCTAGGTGTGGACAGCGGACGTGAGTTGAGAAGGTAGCGCGGATGTGGTATATCTTGTGTTTTTAACTAAGTTACTTAAAAAATCGGTCAAGTGCGAGTCGGGCTTATCGCGCACCGAGCGTTCCGTACCACACCACAATAACTAAAAATTGTTTTTGCCCTGGACCTTTAACACGAGACCGACTCACACTTGGCCGGGTTTTATTATTTGTTGTAATACTGTAGAGTTTGCTCTATAATCACACCAAGTTTGACGCTTGTATGTATTACCGATTTTACGATAGAGCGTGAAGAAAAATAAATAATAAATAAATATCTTGGACATTGTCACACAAATTATCTAGTCACATTTAAAGTTTTAAGTACAAATATTCATATTCATCATATAGATATTTGTCCCTTACGGGATTCGAACCCGCGACCCTCGGCACAGCAGGCAGGTTCAGGCCGATAATCTCCTGAAAACCTCCAAAAACGGTTTCATTTGACAACTTATGTCAGTTCCTCTACTTCTGTAAGGTATAATAACTTTATGGTCCAAGGTGTGAAAATTCAATCTTGATTTCGAATTCCACGATTCAAACATATCACTTCAATGTGTTTTATTACACCTTGTATAGCCTGTAGGTACCACTGGAAAAATGTATTTTGCAGAGTGATCTTCTGTATGAAATACTATTATGTATTATGTGACATTGTTAAGAGGATATAATTCGGAGCGCGCTCCATACAAACGTACTATGGTGATATTTTCAATACTAACCAATTAAACTCAATGAAATTTTGCTGAAACAATCTTGAAACAAATATCTATGCTTGTATGGAGTCAGATTTTCGTTAAATATACAGTGTCAATGCTAGGATTAATTTGAGATTTGTATGGAAATCTTTGAGGCACTGTAACTTTAAAACTATAATTTTTAACGAAAATCTGACTCTATACAAGCATAGAAATTTGTTATTAGATTGATTCTGAAAAATTTCATTGAGTTTAATTGGTTAGTATTGAAAATATCACCATAGTACGTTTGTATGGAGCGCGCTCCGAATTATATCCTCTTAAGAGGCCTGTCCACACTTCACTTCATACATCAGGTTTTACACTACCGGAGCTGTGGGAGCGGCCGTCCAAACACATTAGGGCACATTTCAATTAAGTAGCAAAGAGTTGATAATTTTTAGGGTTCCGTACCCAAAGGGTGGAAACGAGACCCTATTTTTTCGATTGTTAATTCCTCCACCCTAAGGTTGTCTGGAAGAAATCGCTTTTTAGCGATAAGACCGCCTTATTTGTACCTACTTTTAATTCTTTATCTGTATTCAAATGTATGTTCTGTTTTGGTGTGCAATAAAGTATAATTGAATTGAATTGAATTGAGACCCTATTACTAAGCCTATGACTACGACGTTGTCCGTCCGTCCGTCTTTCCTAACTGTTTAGGGCTGTAACTTTTCAACTGTAATAGCTAGACCGATGACATTTTCACAGAATATGCGCTATTACGACGGATTTGCTAACAAATTATAAAAATGACAAAAAGTTAAAAATTAACGGAGGTCCTTAAACAAGAAACTAGTTTTTATCAACGTTTTTTCTTCTCGCTCTATCGTAAAAACGGTAAAACCAAAACATACAAGTGTCAAACTTGGTGTGACTGTAGAACAAACTCTACAGTATTTCGAAAAATGATAAAAACTGGCCAAGTGTGAGTCGGTCTCGCGCTAAAGATCCCGGAGATAACAAAACATTTTTGTAAGTTAATTAAAATGTGTGTGGTGTGGTACGGAACCCTCGGTGCGCGAGTAGCCCGACTCGCACTTGGCCCGTTTTTTATTTATTCTTGTTGAAACAAAAGCTCGATTTGACTTGAAAAGGATATTGACTTGAAACGACCCGGAGAAAAAACAAATTAATATGTTGTGTGATGGTGTGGTACGGAACCCTCGGTGCGCTAGTAGCCCGACTCGCACTTGACTGGTTTTTATTATCATTCTTAACTCTACAAGGTGTAGGTACTTGAACATAAATGTGATACATATTTAAATCAAAAATCAAAAACGGGTCACGGAGATAGACCATCAAACTGAACAACTTCTACAAAGGGAGTCATGGGACCAACATTGAAATCTTGAATAAAACATCTGCTGTTCCATACGTTTAGGTATATTTTAAATAGAACTAATTTAAAAAAAAAAACACTTTAAAGCTTAATATTTCGCTAACGGATCCCAAAATCGAAAAATGGTTTTCCCATACCCACAATATTTTTAAAAGACCTATCTAACGATACCCCCCACCATGGGATAGACTGGAAACAAAAATTTCATCCCCACTTTTCGTGTAGGGGAGGTACCCTAAAAACAATATTTTTCAAGATTTTATTTTACCACTTTGTCGGCGTGATTGATATTTATACCCATGTCAAATTACAGCTTTCTAGTACTAAGTGTCTCTGAGCTAAGCCGCGGACAGACGGACACACGGACGGACATGGAGAAACTATAAGGGTTCCTTGTTGAATACGGAACCCTAAAAAATCTGCTATTCCATACTAAACTGCAATGCCTGCTCAACTCAAATCTATGCAAAAGCAAATTTTTTTTGCTCCGTTCGGTTTGCTCTCATAGTAAAAGTGGTTCAATTGGATGGGTAGACTCTTAGTTTAAAAGTTGGTCAGTTTGATGGTCTGAAAAACCCCCTAGAGTTGTAAGTAACGCATTTAAGTTTATACCCTGTTTAATCACAGCATATGCTCACGACTATATTCCCCGAGGGGTAGTCAGAGATATTCTGAAACCTCAGAACATCCACGTTTCACCAGTAGTACCGAAACTCTGTCCAGAGTGACGGGGGGTGAGCCCGTCGCCACATAATGGACAGTGGGTACAATACATGCCTCGAAATTGAAGCATGCAGGTTTCCTCACGATGTTTTCCTTCACCGAAAAGCCAGTGGTGTTACAAATCGTACATAAATTCCGAAAAACTCATTGGTACGAGTCGGTCTGGACGGGGATCGAACCATCGCCTCCTGTACGGCAGACAAGGTTACTCGCCACTGGACCACCACGGCTTTTCTCGTACCTAATTAATTAAAAACTATAAATAAACGAATTATCATAAAGGTGTAGCGGCCATTTTATTAATTTGACAACGCACGCAAGATGGCGGACGAGTTTTATATTAAAACTGTAATATACGATGCGTTATTAATTTAACTGGGTTACCGGCCCGCGGGGGGTTAATATTAACCTCATTTCTGTTGGGGCGTTAACTATTTTATTTTATGGTTAAATTTTGATGGTGTTAAGTTTGTAACCGATAATCATTTTAGTATCGTAAGCAATAATGATATATTATCTTGATTTCATAAAACGGTCCACCCCATTTGGTTAGTTAGTGTCGTATAAGGTGACTAAGGGAAATTGTTTTGTTTGCAGTGTTTCTGTGGATTTAGAAGGATTTTATTAGCGACAGAGCGCGCTGCATGCAAAGCATGTTCAATACTATTCTCAAAATTAAAATTTAATTAATTTTCAGGGGATGATATTAACTGAAAAAAACGATGAGAAAGGAATAGCTGTAATCACTGTTCCATACAAATATTCAGATGGGGGGGGGGGGGGGGGCGTTATAAATCCCCCCCCCCCCCCCCCTGGATACGGGCTTGACGTTTTTAAACTTGATCTAGAAGTTATTGTCTGTCTGTGCAAGATTTCGGTTTAAAAGGAATGTTTGACAAGCTTGTCAATACTATCTGACCGTCTATGAGACTCTTTCAACCACACCCCACTTCAATATAAGCTTTCTAGCTAAATAGTTCGCACGCCATGCTACTGGTTTAACGAGCTTGGCCTTTCTGAGGTGTGCCTAGGGTTGCCAGATGGTCGGGATTCGTCTGGATTGTCCAGATATTTCATATGATGTCCAGACTCCAAAAAAAAAAAAAAATATCGCGATTAATTTTAAAACTTTTCTAAGTAGTTACTTCTTAAGGATCACAATTGACAACATACAATTTTTTTAACCACCTGTTTTTAATAAAAAGTATAAAAATAGGTTAAAAAATAAGAGATACGTATTTTTTCCGATTTTATTTTTGACCGATATTTGTATTTTTAATTTACTTTTGAATTTTCTAAAAAAACGTAGGATATTATGGCTAAGATACCTTGGCCGCAATAATATTAAAAATAAAAACTGTCAAATACAATAGAAAAGTAAAGCAGGCAAAGGAATAAAATCTCATTCAATCTCTATTATATTTTTCAGTATTTTTCAAATAACTCGAGAAATAATGGATAGAAAAATCTGATAATTTTGATATAAGCTTTGAATCACATAATCTACAAATGGTTTTCTTATTTTGGTATCTTTCTTAAAATGATATATTGTAATGGACAAGTGAAATCTAATGCCAAGGGCATGTGGCAAACGTAAAAAATAATTGTATATTAGTAGGTAGTAGTAAGTATTGTAACATAAGATATAGTTAACTATGGTATGCATGATTCTCTTAATATTGTACCAAAAAAGTTAAGTTAACCGTGGTGGTCCAGTGGCGAGTAACCTTGCCTGCCGTGCAGGAGGCGATGGTTTGATCCCCGTTCAGACCGACTCGTACCAATGAGTTTTTCGGAATTTATGTACTATTTGTAACACCACTGGCTTTTCGGTGAAGGAAAACATCGTTAGGAAACCTGCATGCTTCAATTTCGAGGCATGTATTGTACCCACTGTCCATTATAAGTGGCGACGGGCTCACTCCCCGTGACACTGGACAGAGTTTCGGTACTACTGGTGAAACGTGGATGTTCTGAGGTTTCAGAATATCTCTGACTACCACCTCGGGGAACATAATCGTGAGCATATGATGCATGCTGAAAAGTTATGTTTCTTTTTCATTATTTTGATAAAAGTTTAATTTAGATTTTTCCCGACAGTAATCCCAAATTCCCGGTTTTTCTAACTTTTGCCTAGATATTTTAGTCTTCCCGTCTGGCAACCCTAGGTGTGCCCCGCACTATTATTAACATAGAAGGTACCTGCTAAATACTTTATTACATTGTTTTTATGTATTTTTACTGAAGGTGTGGAAATTATTTGAACAGTGAAAATGTTTTATTTTTGTCGCTTTGGTGTAAACCGAAACACCGAAACCGTTTTTTAGGGTTCCGTAGGGACCAAACAAGGGACCCTTATACTCTCGTCCATTCTGTTTGTCTGTATGCCCCGCCTCAATAACTCGCTCATTTTTGCACTTATTGTATCGAAATTCGGCATGAAGACACATAACAGAAAACAGAAATGTAGTAGTTATGAAGAAAACACGACCCCATACAACAAAAGTGGGGTTGAAAAAATTTTAGTTTTTTTTTAAAAATCGAGTGAGGTGTCGTTGGATAGGTCTTGTCCAATGGAACAAAACTCCCATAGAAACTAAATCGATATAATGCATCTGTCTCGAGATATCTGCGCTCAAAGTCAAAAATAGGTCGTACCACCTCTAACTTCTAAAATACTGGAGTGAAAGTGTGACATCGCCCTGGTGTCTGGATTTTGGAACTACTTGGCTGATTGGGGTGTCAAAAGACGCGTCTCGACGAGGGGTACAAAAAGCAAAAAACATTTTTTTTGGAAAAAATGAAAAACCTTGTTGAAAATCTAAAATATGCGAAAAATGCGGTCGTTATCGCCCAGTTTCGGTCAGAAAAAAATAAACCTTCTAAACTCCTTTTAAACTAAGAGTCTACCCAACAAACTGAACAACTTTTACTACGTGAGCAAACTGATCAAAGCAAAAAAAAATCTGCTGTTCCATACTAAACTGCAATGTATGCAACAGCAGATATATTTTTTGCTCCAATCGATCGCTTTGCTCCCATACTAAAAGTTGTTCAGTTTGATGGGTAGACTCTTAATTTAAATGGATGCTAATGATATCAATTTCACTCTGTTCTGTAGTTAAAGTTGTTCAGTTTGATGTTCTGAAACACTCCCTGAAATATCCAACGCATATAAGCTAATACTCTGTATTTCTTTTTATTTGTTCCAAGTACAAAGTAAACAGCAAAAAACCTTTCACAAACAATTAGGGTACCGCGGGAAAAACATAAAAACCCCGAAGCACAGAGCACTGAAATAAAAGTTGAATAAAAGTTGTTAAAAACAAACAGAATACGAAAACTTTCAAACTTTTCCGCGATCTTTTCAACTATAGTACCTACTTTATTTCGTCCAAAATGTACTATCAAAAACCTCAGTCTCATAACACGTGCTATTTACAACCTTATTTCATTGAAATAAAGGCTTATATACGAGTCTTTTTATGTTGAGTTTAGTTTCACAGTCTCTTCAATCGAGAAATTTTGAACCCTATTCGGTTGTACTTAAGACTTTTTGAAGAGTCTTGAAGTATTGAAATAAACTTTTTGGACACGGAACAAGAAATTCTAAAGAACAAAACTATTTTGAACTTTAAAACTTTAGTAATAAGGACGGTTCTTACTAGAAGCTTTAGTTTGTTCCGTGTTTAGAATAAACCTCACCACTTCTTACCGAAGATGTCGTGCGAGACGACTAAGGGATAAGATTGGCTGTGATTTGTCGAAAATACAGGGTGTTAACTTAAATGAGTTGCATATAGATTTTTTTTGGACCTTCCATACAAAAGTGCGATCTATTTTCTATGTGAGGTCCAAATTTTTTTAGGGAAAGTTTTTAAGTTCATAGTATAGCATATGCTCAGGACTATATCCCGAGGGGGTAGTCAGAGATATTCTGCAACCTCAGAACATCCACGTTTCACCAGTAGTACCGAAACTCTGTCCAGTGTGACGGGGGGTGAGCCCGTCGCCACTTATAATAGACAGTGGGTACAATACATGCCTCGAAATTGAAGCATGCAGGTTTCCTCACGATGTTTTCCTTCACCGAAAAGCCAGTGGTGTTACAAATCGTACATAAATTCCGAAAAACTCATTGGTACGAGTCGGCCTGGACGGGGATCGAACCATCGCCTCCTGCACGGCAGGCAAGGTTACTCGCCACTGGACCACCACGGTTAAGTTCATTATCTTCTGAATACACCCTTATGAGGATATGTGAAAAAAATAGGATTCTTCAAAGCGTCATATATCATGAAGTACTAACAGTAGGAGTATGATTTGCGGATATGTGTAAATTGAACATATAATTGAAGTTTTGATTAGAGCCAAAACACGATTAAGAGACATTTTCTCGATAGAAAAATAAGCCAAAGTAGCCTCCGTCTTTATCGATAAACGCTTGGAACTGCTAAACGGTGAATAATAGAAACACGAGACTTGATTTAAAAAAAAGAGATTGATATTTTATAAAGTTTGATTAGAGCAGAAATGAACTTACATAAATAGTACAATCACAATTAAATAAAGTTTGTTTTACGCTTGTGTCGTTTCAGGCGCGCGCGCCGCCCTGTCTCTTTCTCTCGCATCAGGCAGTAATATAAGCTATCACACGCACATTTTGCTTCAATTATTTTTCGACATAGACCCTTGAAAATGTTCTAGTTATTATAAAAAAACGTGGATTTAACCTACTTTTATCTGTTTTAAAGTCGGTTGGATCCCTAAATACAAAAATGGTTTTCCCACCCTCAATATTTTTAAAAGACCTATCCAACGGTACCCCACACCATGGGATAGACGAGAAAAAAATTGCATCCCTACTTTTCGTGTAGGGGAGGTACCCTAAAAAAATATTTTTCAAGATTTTATTTTACCACTTTGTCGGCGTGATTAATATGTAGGTATACCTTTGACTAATTATTATAAGGACTAGCCTTGCGGTAGCATTTCCCTTCTGCCACGGTATAAGCACAATTGATCTTGTGCATTTACATTCAATTTTACACCTTATCACTAAACGAGACAGCCTATAATTGCGAAATAATAACTTCGAACTTAGAACGTTTGGGGTTCACACGAGACTACTTTTCATGATTTTTAACATTCAAAATTAGAATCTAAAGTTATGGGGAATAAAATCCAAAGCTGCGGATTTCATGTTACCTCGCCCCCCGCAAAAAGTGGCAGAAATGTTTGTTAGTAGAATTACACGCGTAACCAGTCCACATATAAATAGTCAAAGAGGTATACTCGTGTCAAATTACAGCATTCTTTTACTAAGCGTCTCTGAGCTAAGCCGCGGACAGACGGACGGACATGACGAAACTATAAGGGTTCCTTGTTTTCTACGGAACCCTAAAAAATTTTAATTACTAAAAAAGGCGTGGATTTAACCTACTTTTATCTGTTTTAAAGTCGGTTAAAAAGTTGCAGGTAAATTACGACAATAAATTCACGCCTCCCGCAGACTATTTCTGAATAAGAAACACCAACTAGGTATTTTAAACTTTAAAACTTCCTGCATAAGTACAATTTTTCGCAAAACTTTTACTTTGAAAACTTTTTTAAGTCCGGAGGCCTGAAACGGTTTTGCGCTCCGTTCGAACTATTTTAAACTTTATAGAGCTAAAAATAGAGCTATTGGAGCTTTATTTTTGTGCTTTGTCTTGAATAAAATGTATTTTTTAGAGTTCCGTACATAAACGGGTGAAAACGAGACCCTATTACTAAGCCCACGTTATCCGTCCGTCCGTCCTACCTATTTAGGGCTGTAACTTTTGAACCGTAATAGCTAGACAGCAGAAATTTTCACAGAATTTGCGTTATTATAGCGGATTTGTTAACAAATACTAAAAATGTCAAAAAGTTAAAAATTAAGGGGGACCCCCCTTATCCAAGAAACTAGTTTTTATCAATGTTTTTCTTCTCGCTCTATCGTAAAAATGGTAAAACATACAAGTGTCAAACTTGGTGTGATTATAGAGAAAACTCTACAGTATAACAACAAATAATAAAAACCGGCCAAGTATGAGTCGGTCTCGCGCTAAAGGTCCCGGAGATAAAAAAACATTTTTGTATTTTAATTAATATGTGTGTGGTGGTGTGGTACGGAACCCTCGGTGCGCGAGTAGCCCTACTCGCACTTGGCCCGTTTTTTATTTATTCTTGTTGAAACAAAAGCTCGATTTGACTTGAAAAGGATAGTATTTCATGGTAACTTTTCCTTTACAGTTATAGAAACGAATCTTGTTGTGATCTACAAGGTGTTACAAAAATACAAATAAACATTTAAGGGTGGTTAAGACCATCAAACTGAACAACTTTCACTATGGAACCAATATCGCGAATAAAAAAAATCTGATAACACTACAAATTTACTCGAGCTAAATGTACGGCAGATTTTTTTTCGCGATTTCAATGTTGGTCTCATAGTAAAAGTTATTCAGTTTGATGGTCTAAAAAACCCCCTTAAAAGTTTTAAATGTTTATTTTTACTTTTGTAACACCTTGTATAATATAATGTGTTGTAAGATAAATAATAAAATACTTAAGTATAAATTTCGAGTAGGTCTGCATTTTTCAAAATCGGCAATCGTACCTGAAAAGAAAACAATAAATTGTTAATAGTGTATAGTCAACTTAAGCTATGGAGCCAAAATCGAAATCGCAAAAAAAATCTGCTTCGTAGAAAAAGTTCGTGACTCGAAAATGTATGGAACAGTTGAATTCGGTAACTATACTAGTCGGGGAAATCTACGGATTTTTATATGGAGAAGGTTGCATTAATTGCACTTTTGGTGATAATTTGGAATATAGTAGATAAATACCTGAAAAACATAAAGTCTCGATAATCCCCAATTTTTTATTGTGTTTTATTGAATAATTAAGACATTTACAAAACATTAAATCTTGGTATGAACAAAAAATGGAAAACTGGTGATTTTGTACAGGATGGCTTCATTCAATACGTTTTACTTATTACAATAATAATCCCCGGTTAATATCGTAAATTTGAGTAGATATTTAATATTTTGTAAGTCTTCATAAATTATAACCTCAAAACTAAATTATTTACAGTTTGTTTGTACACATTAAATTTGCCTTGTGATAATTAACTGTCTCTTTTGCTAGTATGCTGGAAGAAATATCTTTCGAAATAAGCTTGCCCTTTGTCCATTTATATCGATTTTAAGGTATTTCTCAGGTTCCTGTGCCAATATAACCATGAAATCTCGACAAAAGTGTTATAAACTAACAGTAATATTATTTCAAACACAATTTACTAAAGTGTCTTTAATGCAATCTCAAAACTTATTTTTCCTAGACTATACTCCATTCAAAATAGCAACGAAATTTTAAGGCTATTTTGCATTACAGAAACAGAGATTTGGAACACTTCCTCTCACTTATTCTTAGAACAGCTTTAGTAGCGTCCAAGATATGTCGGATAGTATATGTATCCAATAAACTAATTATATTTGGTAATCAGAATTGGCCAGAATGCTAAATAGGAATCCGAAAATCTCGTCGTCTTTATTTGGAATGAAGTATAATTTTGATTTATCCAGTTTAACAATATAAATTTAATTATTAACTGTTAATCTCTAAATGGTAAATGGTTGCGAGAAAATAATTCGAACTTCGTGGAGAAAAACCTTTGCTTAAGGGTATATTACTGTTGGCGCCTTCCATACAAACGAAGTCTGGTGATATTTTCAATACTAACCAATTAAACTCAATGAAATTTTGCAGGAACAATCTAGAAACAAATCTCTATGCTTGTATCGTGTCAGTTTTTGCGTTAAAATATACAGTATGTAGAAACCATGATAATTCGATTCTGCTCTCGATTCTAAACAAACTACTTTCTAGTTTTGCGTTAATTCATTAAGAGGATATAATTCGGAGCGCGCTCCATACAAACGTAATATGATGATATTTTCAATACTAACCAATTAAACTCAATGAAATTTTTCAGAATCAATCTAAAAATAAATTTCTATGCTTCTATAAAGTCAGATTTTCGTTAAAATGTATTGTTTTAAAGTTACAGTGCCTCAAAGATTTCCATACAAATCTTAAATTAATCCTAGCATTGAAACTGTATATTTTAACGAAAATCTGACTCCATACAAGCATAGATATTTGTTTCAAGATTGTTTCAGCAAAGTTTCATTGACTTTCATTGGTTAATATTGAAAATATCACCATAGTACGTTTGTATGGAGCGCGCTCCGAATTATATCCCCTTTACACGTCGTATTTTACATTCTGTCAAATACCCTATTGCCTCTACGCCATGGAAGTGATACCAGGAACGCAGGAACGGCAGGATAGCGTGCGATAGCGTGTCTATGTGCCGACATCGCGTGTTGAGACCCACACCGCACGCCATCAACCAGCCATCACAAATAATTACACGCGCCTCACTATTATTAGGTACTTCTTTTTGGTCTGTAACAAAATTAACTGTACATTTGTAATAATCATAGCATATGCTCACGACTATATCCCCGAGGGGGTAGTCAGATATATTCTGAAACCTCCGAATATCCACGTTTCACCAGTAGTACCGAAACTCTGTCCAGTGTGACGGGGGGTGAGCCCGTCGCCACTTATAATGGACAGTGGGTACAATACATGCCACGAAATTGAAGCATGCAGGTTTCCTCACGATGTTTTCCTTCACCGAAAAGCTAGTGGTGTTACAAATCGTACATAAATTCTGAAAAACTCATTGGTACGAGTCGGTCTGGACGGGGATCGAACCATCGCCTCCTGCACGGCAGGCAAGGTTACTCGCCACTGGACCACCACGGCTTAATAATAACCAAAGAAGGTAATTTTACGATTTAATTTCACTAATAAACCATTCTAAACATAATAAACAATTTCTGTTCTAAAGAACTGAACGTCGCTACAATGTTGCGTCAGTGAACCCTTTTTCTTTTTTAACACTAGGGATGTAACCCAAAAAAAATCGAAGTTAAACGTAGTTTCAACAAACGGCGATATTCACATATAATTCGATTCACGAATGTTTGAAATCCGTATCGATTCATTCACTTTAATCGATGTTTTTAAGCAGGTCACCTCACTACGATGCTAAAACTGACAGATGTCAAATGTGGCCCGACTTTAATGATATCAATTTTACTCTGTAGATTTGAATTGAGATTTCACCAAAACTGCGCGGCGCACAAAGGTACCTCGAACTCGAAGTGAACGTAAAATATCAAGAAGGTACCTTATCTGCGAGCTCAAAGTGAATAGTAAAGCACAAAATAAAGGCTCTGGCACATAATCGACTATTACTTCGTATAACTTTGGTCACGAATAGACCGCCTGCTGGGACTAGTGATGGGAAAAAATGATGTTATCGATAATTTTCGTTTTGAGTTTTATCGATATCAACAATTTTGATAGTAGATGTGAGTGTTAATTTTATCGACTCCGATTCTAATTTTAATGGTGACTTTTACTAGTTTTAAACACTTTTAAATACAGGTCAATAAACTGGCCCTAAGATCGGACTTTAGATTTTCAATTCAATTCAATTCATTTATTGTCCTCGTTCTCGATGCATTATGATCGTTTTTGTCTGAACTTCTTGGAAACAGAGGTGTCTTTTGAACCAAAATAATAAGTAGAGAGTGAATATTGTTGTAATAAAACTTTACATTATTATTGTAACTTCGCTTATTCTGTCCTTAAACTGAAATATTCGTCTTTCATCAATCTAGGATTCTTCTTCTAGGTTTCTGTTCGTAAATAAAGAAATTTTCGTAAGTAAAAGACGAAAATTCATGGCAAACCCTAGATTTTGATACGTAATAAAAAAACTACGATAAAAACGTAAGTTATTTATTTCGATAAAATAAATAATTAAAACAATTGACAGTCGATATCGATAGCCCACATCGTCGCATCACTACAGACGCTTCTAACCGATTGCCTCGCTCCTCGCTTAGATTCGCTTTCTCCAATATCTCAATGAAACTGACTAGTACCTTATATACTTACCTAACTAACTATAGTACCTATATATATAGCTCGGTAGATAATAGTTCATAGTTCACAAGTTCCATCCAACAGTTAATCAATTATATATCCTTTCTAGCGTTCGTTTAGTAAAAGGAATGAATGAATTTAAGAGGATATAATTCGGAGCGCGCTCCATACAATCGTACTATGGTGATATTTTCAATACTAACCAATTAAACTCAATGAAATTTGGCTGAAACAATCTTCAAACAAATATCTATGCTTGTATGGAGTCCGATTTTCGTTAAAATATACAGTTCCAATCCTAGGATTAATTTAAGATTTGTATGGAAATCTTTGAGGCTCTGTAACTTTAAAACTACACATTTTACCGAAAATCGGACTCTATACAAGCATAGAAATTTGTTTTTAGATTGATTCTGAAAAATTTCATTGAGTTTAATTGGTTAGTATTGAAAATATCACCATAGTACGTTTGTATGGAGCGCGCTCCGAATTATATCCTCTTAAGGTGGTTGCAGAGTTGTCAATTTCATACAAAAGTTCGACGCGTAATACGCGTTGACGGTACAATTATTAAAAGTAATAATTTATACATAGAAAAATAGTTTAGAACATCTACACTTCATTCCAAATAAGGACGACGAGATTATCCGATTCCTATTTAGCTTTCTGGCCAATTCTGATTACCAAATGTAATTAATTTATTGGATACATATACTATCCGACATATCTTGGACGTTACTAAAGCTGTTCTAAGAATAAGTGAGAGGAAGTGTTTCAAATCTCTGTTTCTGTAATACAAAATAGCCTTAAAATTTCGATGCTATTTTGAATGGAGTATAATCTGGACATCTAGATTTTCTAAAGTATTTTTCCATAAAATATTACTTTTAATTGTACCGTCTACGCGTTTTGCGCGTCGAACTTTTGTATGAAATTGACAACTCTGGAACCACCTTAAGAGAAGATTATTCCGAATGCGTAAATGCGCGCTGCATACTAACGAAGTCAGGTGATATTTTCAATACTAACCCATTAAACCCAATGAAATTTTGCAGAAACAATCTAGGAACAAATCTCTATGCCTGTATCGTGTCCGATTTTCGTTAAAATATACAGTTTCAATGCTAGAATTAATTTAAGATTTGTATGGAAATCTTTGAAGCACTGTAACTTTAAAACTGTACATTTTAAGGAAAATCGGACACGATACAAGCATAGAGATTTGTTTCTAGATTGTTTCTGCAAAATTTCATTGAGTTTAATCGGTTAGTATTTAAAACCTTTTCGGTTAGTATTTACCCTTAATGAACAATTTGTACAAAATAATACATCGGTTCTACGGGTTAGGAGTCTACGGTTAATAGTTAGCATACGGGTCCTTCTTGTAGTGCGTTCAAAATGTACAGGGTGTTAGGGTAAACTGTTGTATTACTTTAAGGGGTGATTGTACCCTTCATACTGAACAGCATTCCCTAAGAAACCTACAGAAAATTCGCAAACATAAATTTGGACTTTCCATACTAAACGCTATCAGCTGATCGAACGTTTGTATGAAAAGTCGAAAATTGTTGTTGCTAATTTCCTATGTTTCTCAGGGAAAGTTGTTCAGTATCATGGGTCCAATTACCCCTTAAAGTAATGCGACTGTTTGCCCTAACACCCTGTAAAATGGTTCCGTGATTTTTGACAGGCGATTTAAGAGATATTATTTTACTTTTTAAAGCTGTTTGAGCTGTCAAAATCTTATAATATACTAAAAATATTTCATTTATTCCTAAGAGGAAGGAGCTCTCTTTAAGACTAGAGTGAGATATACCAATTGTAAAGTGTCCACTTTTTTGACGGTTAGGTTTGAGTGTGTGGTGTCAAGTAGTATGGACAAAAGGCACCAAGTGACATATGGCCTTATGTTTACAGTCACTTTTCACACACACTAGCTCAAAAAAAAGTGGACAGCCGCATAAACAAATATCAATAGTTCCATCTCCTTCTACTATTAAAGGTTCGTCATAAGACAACAGAGACCAACTACAATCGTAAATTTATGCGGACTCTATGGAGATCCTTCCTCTTAGCTTACAATACACTAAAAATATTTTATTTATTCATATAGACAACAATACATCATACATTTCACATCTTACAATTGGCTATGTGCACGACACTAGCGCCCCCAGCGGTGTCGGACCGCCGTGAATTAATTCAAGTAACATGTTAGTTAAAAGTTTGTTATTTTTATAATAAAATAATGTAAAAACCTAAGAGGAAGGATCTCCATAGAGTCCGCATAAATTTGCGATTGTAGTTAGTCTCTTTTGTCTTATGACGTACCTTTAATAGTAGAAGGAGATGGAACTATAGATATTTGTTTATGCGGCTGTCCACTTTTTTTTGAGCTAGTGTGTGTGAAAAGTGACCGTAAACATAAGGCCATATGTCACTTGGTGCCTTTTGTCCATACTACTTGACACGACACACTCAAACCTAAACGTCAAAAAAAGTGGACACTTTTCAATTGGTATGACTCACTCTAGTCTTAAAGAGAGATTCTTCCTCTGAGGTAAAAGAGTGATAAATGATAATAGAAAAGCTAGAATACTAAAAAAGAAAAAAGTACTTGTCTATGGAATAGATGGCTAGTGAAATACAATATTTAAAAAAAAACATAATAAACCCAAAAAGATAAAATCTCTTAATATTCAAACCATTCTCATTCAATGCCGGCTAAACAATATGGTGAAATTAGATTGTCCAAGTAACGCCTCTCAACCTTTCAACGTGTTCGATCAAGATGTACTCAACACTTTCTAATACAACGGACAGACAGACGGACGAGTTGATTGATGAATGTAACCATAGACATAGTAATGGACAACGCTGGTTCGTGTGAATATTTTTTTGAATGAAATATCTCCAATAACACGGTTACTAAAGAATTTGTAGGTACAATATGGCATTTTCTGACAGCCAAACCAGCCATAGGTACGAGTCGGTCTGGACGGGGATCGAACCGTTGCCTCCTGCACGGCAGGCAAGGTTACTCGCCACTGGACCACCACGGCTTCATGATTTTTAGGAATTACCGACCGCCATGGTCAATTTTCGTGTTTCCATGCTTCTAAGGAGTTGATGGATCCATGGTTTACAAATCTAGGTTTGAGCGTAATCTTGAGAGCAATAGTCAATATAATTTATTCAATATAGGAGCTTGCAGCACACTTATCAAACGTCAAATCTTTTTTAAAGCTACCACCGCGTCGGAACGTGTTGTCGCTGTAGAGAAGATGCGGCCAGAAACTCTACAACATAACACGACTTAATAACTATTACAATATAAAGAGCCAGGTTTTATACCTTGTACGTAGTTTAAGAGAAGTTTATTCCGAATGCGTAAATGCGCGCTGCATACATACAAAGTCTGGTGATATTTTCAATATTAACCAATTAAAATCAATGAAGTTTTGCAGAATCAATCTAGATTAAAATATCTATGCTTGTATCTTGTTCGATTTTCGTTAAAATATACAGTTTCAATGCTAGGCTTAATTAAGGATTTGTATGAAAATCTTTGATGCACTGTAACTTTAAAACTATACATTTTAACGAAAATCTGACAAGATACAAGCATAGAGATAACTTTCTAGATTGTTTGTGCAAAATTTCATTGACTTTAATTGGTTAGTATCGAAAATATCACCAGACTTCGTTTGTATGGAGCGTTCCAACAGTAATTTACCCTTAATAGCTTGCGACGTCTGTTGTATACTACATCTGTGAACGTAACCTTTACAAATTCCCCCTACGACAAGTAAACGAAGTGTGAAAACATCCTGATTTTGATAAATTGTCGTAGAAAATTTTGCGCATTTTTGTTGTGACTTTATTTTGTATCTTTTGGATCACTCCATCTCACATACAAAATTGCTTGGAGGTCGTAGAGGCCTACAGTAACAGGATAGTGAAAAAAAATCTGCTGTCCCATACATTTGAGACGAGTAGGTTTGACAAAGTCAAAGTTAAAATAATGTATTCAATATAGGAGCTTGAAGCACAGTTATTAAACGTCAATTCTTTTTTAAAGCTACCACCGCGACGGAACGTGTTGTCGCTGTAGAGAAGATGCGGCCAGAAACTACAACATAACACGACTTAATAACTATTACAATATAAATTCTTAAGCTAAAGTTATGTATACAGTAATACATAGTCTATTTAATTAAATAAATGATATAACTTTTTAGGGTTCCGTAGTTAACAACAAACCCTTATAGTCCGCGGCTTAGCTCAGAGACGCTTAATACTAGAAAGCTGCAAATTGACATGGGTATACATATTTATCACACCGACAAAGTGGTGGAATAATATTTTGCAAATATTTTTTTTAAGGGTACCTCCCCTACACGAATAGTGGGGATGCAATTTTTTTTCTCGTCTATCCCACGGTGTGGGTTATCGTTGGACATGTCTGTTAAAATTCGAACTCCATAAAAAAAACTACTTACTGCTTTTTAAAAAAAAAATCTTCTTTCTCTTTCTAACTTTATGCAGGAAACAGAAACGGCAATATCAAAATAATGTCAAATTAGTGAATATTGTTTTTTTTTACGAAGGAGTTCACAGGTTTTCCAGTGAAGTCACTGGACGGAACGAAAAACTAGGTTATTTTATTAAAAATATCTGTAATCCTTTCATTTAAAAATGTTTGACAAAGAAAATATTATTATTGAGCCTATTATCTCGAAATGGTTTTCGATTCAGCACTCCAAAAAAAAAACTTGTCATACCGAATTGACAATTGATTAAAAATATTTTGTTAGTAGCAAGTGATGCACTGAATACCCCAAAAGTGATTACAATCATGAGTTAACGTTATAATTTGAGCAGTTAATGAAAACACTGCAGTATACTTTAACTTCGGCAATAAAATGTTAATTACTTAACCATAAAAGTTAACGACGCGTTATAAATGTCGTTTAAATTAACGAATGCAAGTGTTTAGGATGATTGATTTGTATTACTGAAGTAATGCATAACACCATCCAATGAGGGGTTTCTTGACAGCCAGCTTTAAAGTCATAAATAAAAACGGTCAAGTGCGAGTCGGGCTACCTGCGCAGTTAACTATTATTAAAACCGCGAGAACCAATTAAGATACTTTGCGATTGCGCGCAATAATGATCTGCTTCTATTGGTCGATTGATTTCGCGCCTGACGCATGACCGATGCCATCTACAATCGGACATTAGACTGCACAGTAATCAATCAACAAAACAGCGGAGCCATAAGGTTTATTATACAGGGTGTTAGGGTAAACATTTGCATTACTTTAAGGGGTGATTACCTCGGTACGGTCACAAAAACTTTACCCTCCATCTTCACCGCAGTCGGCAAACCATGATTGAGAACTCTTTCAATAAAATCGAACAAACCACAGCGTAATATTTCAGATTGTCACAAACTTGAACACTTTATGAAACGCCATGTCGCGTAGTTTGACAGCTAGACAGGCGCCATTTTGAATATTTCCTTTATTTGGCGGGAAAACTCTGGAGTGTTGCAAAATTATACATTACTTAAGTTTTCCCGCGACTTCGTTTGTCCTCACGGGTTCCCGTCGTCGTATAGCGAGATAAAATATGCAGGGTGTAAGTGACAGCCTAGCGAATACTGAAACGATGAATTCAGACCATCAAACTGAACACTTTCACTAACCTACCTCAGGAATCGTGAAAAAACTGTTGTTTTGTATGGAGCAGCTGATTTTTTTTCACTTTTTCTAAGGGTGGTTCCATAGTGAAATTTGTTCAGTTTGATGGTCTGAATTCACCGTTTCAGTACTTGCTAGGCTGTCACTTACACCCTGTATAAATACAGTTCTTAAATTTTATCAAAAATAAAATAAATCTGTCGAGTCGATTTTGCATGATGCTCAATCAAAAATCAAACAAATTGGTAATTTGGAGTCAGGGAAATTGGTATTTCATTCATTTTGGGTTTGGGTCGAGTAGCCATTGAAGTTTTATATGGAACAACAACAAATGTTTTTAACGCGTGTAAGATGTTAGCTCCATAATGAAAGTTGTTCAGTTTGATAGTAAAGTAACCCCCTAAAATATGTAACGCATTAAATTAGTCACTTTGTAAAAGTCCTCTCAAAGAAAAATAAAACCGGTCAAGTGCGAGTCGGGCTACTCGCGCACTGAGGGCTACCACACCACCACACAACATAATAACAAAAAAAACGTTTTTTTTGTCCTGGACCACGAAACAGACTCACACTTGGCCGGTTTGTATTATTTGTTGTTATACTGTAGAGTTTGCTCTATAATCACACCAAGTTTGACGCTTGTATGTATTACCGTTTTTACGATAGAGCGAGAAGAAAAAATGTTGATAAAATCTAGTTTCTTGTATGAGGACCACCCTTAAATTTTAACCTTTTGATATTTTTATTATTTGTTAACAAATCCACCGTAAAAACGCATATTCTGTGAAAATTTCAACTGTATAGCTATTACGAGGATACAATTCGGAGCGCGCTCCATACAAACGTACTATGGTGATATTTTCAATACTAACCAATTAGGCTCAATGAAATTTTTCAGAATCAATCTTGACACAAATCTCTATGCTTGTATAGAGTCAGATTTTCGATAAAATGTATAGTTTTAAAGTTTTTCATTTCCATACCAATCTTAAATTAATCCTAGCATTGAAACTGTATATTTTAACGAAAATGTGACTCCATACAAGCATAGATATTTGTTTCAAGATTGTTTCAGCAAAATTTCATTGACTTTAATTGGTTACTATTGGAAATATCACCATATTACGTTTGTATGGAGCGCGCTCCGAATTATATCCCCTTAAGGTTCTAAAGTAACAGCCCTAAATAGGTAGGAGTAGGACGGACGGACGAACGGACGGACAACGTAGGCTTAGTAATAGGGTCCCGTCTTCACCCTTCGTGTACGGAACCCTGTAAAGAGAAACCTGATAAGGATTTCTTCGAGCCCTTTTAAAAACACGGAGAAAATATTTTCCTTAATTTTGTCCATCGAAAAAGGTTTATCAAGTCCCCCGGCATAATGCACGTAATCCTTCGCCCGTCATAATGAAGCCGCCATTTTGAACTGACAGCTGTCACTTTCCCCGCTTTTTTGCGAAACCGTTCCGTTTCACGCTATGACTGATTGATAATGTTTTTTTGTTTTTCTTAACTATTATAAAACTGTAACAGAAGTGTGTCTGTACTTTGAAGATATTTACATGAAAAAGATTACGATATGGTTTTTAGGTTTCCCGGACTCCAAATCAGCCTTTTTTTAGAATTTTTGTCTGTTTGTTTGTTTGTTTGTATGTTTGTAACAGCATCACGCAAAAACTACTGAACCGATTTTGATGGAACTTTTTTGTTTGATAGCTTATGATCTGAGTTAAAATCCGGTAAGTATATAATTTGTGCGGACGAAGTCAAGGGTAATCTCTAGTAGACTTATAAGTAGGTAGACATTTTTTGATTTCGGGGTGACCAGAAACGTTGCTTTTTGCAGCTAACCAACAACAGCATATTCGTGGAATTTATTTCAAATTACTACTACCGCGATACTTTTAAAACTGGAGAAATATCCCTTAGTCGCCTCGAAATGACCAAAATGTCTGGTCTTGACAATGTTACACTATGTAATTTAATATTGAAATTATGTAATTGTACTTTGTATATTTTGTTTTGTTTAAAAGAAGTGTGTTGTAGAGTTTCTGGCCGCATCTTCTCTACAACGGAACACCTTCCGACGCGGTGGTAGATTCAAAAACATAACGTCAAAAAGTTATCTATGTGATATTATTTTGAATAAACAATTTTGAATTTTGAATTTTTTGAAAGTACACATTAAAAGCCGGTTTATTCTGGGATTGGGAAAAAAGAATTACATTCTTTTCTGAGATCCATTAAATATTTTTTTACGAACGGTAGGTACAGGAAAATATGTCAGAAATGTATAAGTAGTAACTCAATTCCTGTCTACCTCGGGGATTATTTTTAATAAAAATCAACATTTATTTTATTTTGTGAATGTTAATATTACATTAAGGCGCAGTAGTAGACCCTTGGAGGCATCTTTTACTTTTTATTTTTTATTTCTACTACAATATAAGTTGACTACATAAAATATATTTTAGTTTTAACTGTTCAGTAAATAAACCGTTTGAAAATGACGCTTAAGGGTATATTACTGTTGGCGCGCTCCATACAAAAGAAGTCTGGTGATATTTTCAATACTAACCGATTAAACTCAATGAAATTTTGCAGAAACAATCTCGAAACAAATCTCTATGCTTGTATCGTGTCAGATTTTCCTTAAAATGTACAGTTTTAAAGTTACAGTGCCTTAAAGATTTTCATACAAATCTTAAATTAATC
Source organism: Agonopterix alstromeriana (assembly GCA_963924505.1). Taxonomy (NCBI): domain Eukaryota; kingdom Metazoa; phylum Arthropoda; class Insecta; order Lepidoptera; family Depressariidae; genus Agonopterix; species Agonopterix alstromeriana. The sequence continues at coordinate 8,279,571 of OZ004690.1, read as the reverse complement.
CTAGCATTGAAACTATATATTTTAACGAAACGATAGAAGCATAGATATTTGTTCCTAGATTGTTTCTGCAAAATTTCATTGAGTTTAATTGGTTAGTATTGAAAATATCACCAGACTTCGTTTGTATGCAGCGCGCATTTACGCATTCAGAATAAACTCTCTTATCTCTTAACTCACATTTTCAGTACTAATGCTGTTGCTTGAATACTATTTTTAACAACTGGATTAACTATAAAAGTATCAAAACGACGACGAAAAACAATGACGTCACTATTCAATGTTTAGTACAATATTTCATACAAAGCTCGCGTTTTGACGTTTGATAAAGAGTTGTTAATTTGATTAGTTGGAAACTCGCGGATTTACCGAAACCAAAGTCATACCTCAGTGTTCTTGGATAGTTTATCTAGTGAAATCATAAATTGACTACACGATTGGAATTACTTCACTCGATAGAAAATCGTCACAAAGATGACGTATTTTCATGCATTTAAAAAAAAAAATCGTTTTAGAAGAACTTAAAATAGTTTCCGATTTTTGTATTTATACTTACATATACACCATTAGTTTATCTAGTGAAATTATAAAAAATCTATAAAATGTACTTTTGTTAATAATTTTTAATCGAAAATACGGCACACGCACGCACTTTTCGGAGTGCTGGGCAATCGCGATTCTCATAGAAAATATTCGCCTGAACCTATAGCGCCTTAATTCACTACGGAAAAGTCTTTCAACAAAGAATAACACGGAGACTTGACACTCTAATGACATGGCAAAGAGCAGCTTCTATTCAACCTATTCAAATAAATATGGCGGGTTTTGATGCTAGAACATTTTAATGGGCGCTTCAGAAAAAAACGCGGGTAGGTAACTGATTTGATAATGTAGCTTTGACTAATTATTATAAGGACTAGCCTTGCGGTAGCATTTCCCCTCTGCCACGGTATAAGCACAATTGATCTTGTGCATTTACATTCAATTTTACACCTTATCACTAAACGAGAAATAATAACTTCGAACTTAGAACGTTTTGGGTTCACACGAGACTACTTTTCATGATTTTTAACATTCAAAATTAGAATCTAAAGTTATGGGGAATAAAATCCAAAGTTGCGGATTTCATGTTACCTCGCCCCCCGCAAAAAGTGGCAGAAATGTTTGTTAGTAGAATTACACGCGTAACCAGTCCACATATAAATAGTCAAAGTAATGTTGTTTTGATATAAAACTGCAATAAAAACTCCTCCTTTCAATTTTCGTCGTTGGATTAGAAAGGGACGAACCAACAACGACGATGAAAACGTACGAAGAAGGTTCAACATTACCGACCGCCAAGGAGTATTTTCATGTTTCACCGATTGTAAGCATGGAAATACGTAAGAGTCTAGGTAAGAGTCTACTAAAGCCTAAAAAAACTACTGCCTACATTATTTCTTTTCATAGTATACAGGTTTCCTGACAAATTGATGTTTTAAGGGATTTTACTATTCGTGCGCTCCATACGAACGAAGTCTGGCGATATTTTTGATACTAACCAATTAAAGTCAATGAAATTTTGCACAAACAATCTAGAAAGTAATCTCTATTCTTGTATCTTGTCAGATTTTCGTTAAAATGTATAGTTTTAAAATAACAGTGCATCAAAGATTTCCATACAAATCTTAAATTTATCCTAGCATTGAAACTGTATATTTTAACGAAAATCGGCAACATACAAGCATAGAGATTTGTTCCTAGATTGTTTCTGCAAAATTTCATTGATTTTAATTGGTTAGTATTGAAAATATCACCAGACTTCGTTTGTATGCGGCGCACATTTACGCATTCGGAATAAACTTCTCTTAATGTCGGCAGTTTGTGTAGCCGTGGTGTTCCAGTGGCGAGTAACCTTGCCTGCCGTGCAGGAGGCGATGGTTCGATCCCCGTCCAGACCGACTCGTACCAATGAGTTTTTCGGAATTTATGTACGATTTGTAACACCACTGGTTTTCTGATGAAGAAAAACATCGTGAGGAAACCTGCATGCTTCAATTTCGCATGTATTGTACCCACTGTTCATTATAAGTGGCGACGGGCTCACCCCCCGTCACACTGGACATATTTTCGGTACTAGTGAAACGTGGATGTTCTGAGGTTTCAGAATATCTCTGAATACCCCCTCGGGGAATATAGTCGTGAGCCTATTGCTATGCTATGCAGTTTAAGTAAAAAAACAAAATGTTTTTTGCTAACCCTTTCTGTAAAAAAAAGTGGACACTTTACAATTGGTATGGCTCACTCTATTAGGTATAATCTCTTTGATCGGACCCTAAAGAAGAGCAGCCTACTAAAGCCTAAAAAAACGACAGCGTACATAATATCATTTTCGTATCGTATACAGGTTTCCTGACGATGAGATGTCTTTATGTCGGTAGTTTATATAAATGTTACTACTGGCTTACAATACAATTTACTGCACTAATGACGTCCCAGCGTTACCGTAATTACACAACAAAGAATAATTTAGGTACAGATAAGTCGTTGGAACGTTTTTGTGCCGAGAGCTTTGACTAATTATTATAAGGACTAGCCTTGCGGTAGCATTTCCCTTCTGCCACGGTATAAGCACAATTGATCTTGTGCATTTACATTCAATTTTACACCTTATCACTAAACGAGACAGCCTATAATTGCGAAATAATAACTTCGAACTTAGAACGTTTGGGGTTCACACGAGACTACTTTTCATGATTTTTAACATTCAAAATTAGAATCTAAAGTTATGGGGAATAAAATTCATAGCTGCGGATTTCATGTTACCTCGCCCCCCGCAAAAAGTGGCAGAAATGTTCGTTAGCAGAATTCCACGCGTAACCAGTCCACATATAGTCAAAGGCCGAGAGGAAAGTACGAAATAACACGGATTTAAATTATTACTGATTATGAATTTGTGAATATTATCGTGTGATAGAAAAAAAGCCGTGGTGATCCAGTGGCGAGTAGCCTTGCCTGCCGTGCAGGAGGCGATGGTTCGATCCCCGTCCAGGCCGACTCGTACCAATGAGTTTTTCGGAATTTATGTACGATTTGTAACACCACTGGCTTTTCGGTGAAGGAAAACATCGTGAGGAAACCTGCATGCTTCAATTTCGAGGCATGTATTGTACCCACTGTCCATCACACTGGACAGAATTTAGGTACTACTGGTGAAACGTGGATGTTCTGAGGTTTCATAATATCTCTGACTGCCCCCTCGTGGAATATAGTCGTGAGCATATGTATTGTATGTATGTAAGCTACGTCAAACATAGAGACCAGATGTGATAATTATGATTATAACAAAATGGCAACACAAACAAGGAAATTAAATTATCATATCTACTCAGTGACACATCGCGTGTTTATTTTGCATGTTGGAATTAGATGACTCATCGTTATCCATTTTCTACTTTAATCAATATTACATTATGATTCATATTAGCTTATTTATTGAATATAAGGCCTTCGTCACAGAATAGATAATAGTATATAGTTATACGACGTGTTAATGAATTAAGAGGATATTTGAAAAAAATTGGATTTTTCAAAGCATCATATATCATGAAGTCCTAACAGTAGGAGTATGATTTGCGGATATGTGTAAATTGAACATATAATTGAAGTTTTGATTAGAGCCAAAACACGATTAAGAGACATTTTCTCGATGGAAAAATAAGCCAAAGTAGCCTCCGCCTTTATCGATAAACGCTTGGAACTGCTAAACGGTGAATAATAGAAACACGAGACTTGATTTAAAAAAAAGAGATTGATATTTTATAAAGTTTGATTAGAGCAGAAATGAACTTACATAAATAGTACAATCACAATTAAATAATGTTTGTTTTACACTTGCGTCGTTTCAGGCGCGCGCGCCGCCCTGTCTCTTTCTCTCGCATCAGGCAGTAATATAAGCTATCACACGCCCATTTCGCTTCAATTATTGTACGTTCGTATCGTACGTACGTTGTAGTGTATCCACGTTGTATATACAGAACGGCCACTCCCCGTCCCCCTTTGACTTCAGATACCCCACCTCACCTCACACTTGAGAGGAAACTTGAGGGAAGCCGAGCAAGGGAATGCAGTCAGCCGCGCGCACCCGTAGTATTTGACTACATTAAATTGTGTCTTTTCAGTACTCAAATACTATTTTTAGTCGAGTAGAATTGACGTTTTCTATGGAACAGTAGATTTCTTTCATTATTTATCTGTTAGTTGCCTTGCAGGGCACAGGCCTACCCTCAGGGAAGTCCACCACGCGTGCACAATGCGGATTGGTAGACTTCACATACGCATCGGAATTTCTTCTTCAGCGTATGCAGGTTTCCTCACGATGTTTTCCTTCGCAGTTATTTGCAATTAATTTGTAATTTGAATGACGTAGTCGTGATCACGTTCGCGTTTTTTAAAGTAAATTTGAGCAAGTTTAAGGGTATATTACTGTTGGCGCGCTGCATACAAACGAAGTCTGGTGATATTTTCAATACTAACCGATTAAACTCAATGAAATTTTGCAGAAACAATCTAGAAACAAATCTCTATGCTTGTATCGTGTCAGATTTTCCTTAAAATGTACAGTTTTAAAGTTACAGTGCCTCAAAGATTTCCATACAAATCTTAAATTAATCCTAGCATTGAAACTGTATATTTTAACGAAAATCGGACACGATACAAGCATAGAGATTTGTTTCTAGATTGTTTCTGCAAAATTTCATTGTGTTTAATCGGTTAGTATTGAAAATATCACCAGACTTCGTTTGTATGCAGCGCGCCAACAGTAATATACCTTAATTCAGTTTAGTTCTGTTAATCATTCGTTTGGGGGAGTCAGTTTTGAATCTGCCATTTACGCATTAGAATTATTTCTTCTTCAGCAAATGCAGGTTTCCTCACGATGTGTTCATTCGCTCGGTATGTGTGTGTTTATTTAAACATTTTTTAATTGCACAAACAGACGTAAATCAATTAGAGCGGCAAATTGTTCCTACTTTCGCATCTACGCCAACAACACTATCTTCACAATGGTAGCGTTCAGAATACCGCACCAATTTGTATTTTATTACATTTCCGAACGAAGCGTTCCAAATTATTAATGCTATTTTGTAATGTGATATTTTCCTAATTATTAAGGTACCTAAATATTTTACAATCTATGTAATATCTTCTACTATATAGGGTCCTTCTTAATATGCTGACACTTTTTAAGGGCACGATCTAACCGTCAAACTGAACAACTTTCTATGTGGTACCAATATCGAAATCACGAAAAAAAACTATTCTTCAATACAAAACTGCAAACTTACTCGAGACACATTTTTTTTTGCGAGATCGATGTTGGTCCAATAGAGAAAGTTGTTCAGTTTGATGGTCTGATCATCCCCTTAAAAAGTGTCAGCATATTAAGAAGGACCCTGTATATTATTCGAATAATAATCATTATAAGAAGCGCTCGTTTGGCGTAGTGGAGCTTCGGTATTGGAAACGATCACCGACGTTAAGCAACGCCATGGCCGGTCAGTCTTTTGGATGGGTGACCGTTTAGTGGTATTTCATCTGGAGCGTTTCCGTTCTTCGGAAGGCACGTTAAGCAGTTGGTTTAAGAGTTTGCTTGGCGCCATTGCTCTTGTTGTGTTTCGTCGTATTTGAAATTCGTAAAAAAATGGTTTTAGTGATATTTGTGACATAATTTCGTGCGGATTGTGTACCAAACTGTTGCGTAAAGCGACCGACGTAACAGGAATCTCAAATAAATACGATAACAGAACATAAGAATTGGTTCAAGTTAACTCGTACATGGTCATTTTGGCGGCAACGCGCGAGCTTACGAAATCGACCACAGATTCATCGTCATCTATGATCCCATCATCAAAATAAAGAATATAAAGAAAAAAAATAACGAATGGCTCAAAAATACTAGTATCCAGAGCCGTTAAAGTCCTTATAACATCATGCTTTTTTAATGTAAAAGGCAGACGAAGCCACGGGCAGAAGCTAGCAAATAAATAATAAAATAAGTAAAAATAAAATGATGTTCAATCCCAGAGGGCCGGTTATCAAAAGTTTCCTCGTTACAAAACTTCCAAAAGTTAATTTTGCGCACCCTCCGAGAATAGAAGGGTACAATTGATTCCTTTACTCTTGTTTCAGAAAACTTTTAACTTTGTTACAATGTTATCCTTAAAGATTATGCTTTACCATTAATATTATTTTTTAATTAAATGTGAGCCACAGAATAGATATTGTACCAGAAAAACAGCTTCATACAAGCTCGCTGCGGTCGGTACACTCCTACTTGCGCGGGAGGCAATACGTGAACGTACATGCATGAAAATGAGCGGCAATTAGGTGAAGAACTAAAATGCGCCTTATGTCAATGCGCGGCAGCCTGTATCGCGTGCGATACGCGGCACCTTAGGTACTTATCGCAGCTGTCAGAGATATTGCCTCTTTGACGAAATGTCAGATACCTACTTCAAATACGTACCAAGATGACAGACCGAGGTAGGTACGAAGTCACGTTGCAAGTTCCGACCCGAGCACTTGTCTCGCGTTGTGATCGCGCATCGGGTTTTTGCTTGCCACGAGACTCCGCAATCCTCAATTTCTTCTTGTTCTTGATCAAAAACAATCCCTGAGATTGGGATAGATACTCCCACAAACTACCTACTTGGCATTGGAGGAAATGCAGTGTTAACGCACAAACAAGAGTCCATTAATTATAAATAAAAATAAAAAAAGTGTAGGTAGGATAGGTGTTGTATGGACCAAGTGCCTTTTACTTTGTCTGTTTCAACTAAATGCGCTTTGGACCCTACCATTTATTATACTTTGATCGAAGTGTGGTCAGAGGCCTACTTGAAGCGGCTTGAAAATTATCTGGCAGCAAGTTGACCACTATCTTACCTCCACCAACACGGACTGGGCCCGCGTTATCTGTGCCCGTATGGTGGAGTGATCCGCTCCCTCACCATTATTTGCCTTTGCCCTGCAGTGGGATCTTTCACATCATAATGTTCTTACGTTACGATACAAAAGGATATTAGTCTACACCTAAAAATGTACTAGGAATGATTACGTACGCGAAATTAATAGGAAACTACGGTAATATACAATTATTACCTGTCCAAAGTTTGGAGCAATTTTGGTGTCCAAATTCAACTTCATTATGCGCTCGCGCCGAAAGTAAGGCTGAGATTCAGAGACGTTATTCAAGTCTTAGTTCAAACTCCCGTATATCAAAATCCATACATTTACGCCCTACTTAGATCGAACTATGACTAAAAAAATCGTCTCTGAATCCTGGCCTAACTCTCCTTTCCCTAGTGCTGTTCCTTACACCGTTGTTTAGAGAGGTAACGATTCGACATTTTCCGCTTAACAGCAGTTATATCAAACCTTCTGGCCACCCCATAACTCAGCGTGTTTATCTACGTATGAACTTATGACCGTTATCTGTCCATCAGTTCATTTCCTGACGTCACGGCTGGCTGACGTCACTGTAGCTACTGATGATATTTGACACTTTTTTGATAAGAAGTTTGTATGGAGCGCGCTCCGAATTATATTCCCTTAAGTCTGGTGGACAAAGAAAGCTTCCTCTCGCCTCGCACTGAACCTCTGATATGTCCGACGTGGGCCTTCAGTGACCATCTAAGCCACGGTTTATACAGAAGAGACGTGCGGCGGTGGTGGATAATGTAAGTAACACAATATAAACCTTATAGTATGCAGCATTTTTTTTCGCGATATTTCTGTTGGTGCCATAGTGAAAGTTGTTCAGTTTGATCGTCTAAACCATCCCCTTAAATGTTTATTTTTATTTTTGTAACACCTTGTATCCTATATATTTTTTAAGTATAAGAATAAGTATAAGCTCACGACTATATTCCCCGAGGGGGTATTCAGAGATATTCTGAAAACTCAGAACATCCACGTTTCACTAGTAGTACCGAATCTTTGTCCAGTGTGACGGGGAGTGAGCCCGTCGCCACTTTGAATGGACAGTGGGTACAATACATGCCTCGAAATTGAAGCATGCAGGTTTCCTCGCGATGTTTTCCTTCATCGAAAAGCCAGTGGTGTTGCAAATCGTACATAACTTCCGAAAAACTCATTGGTACGAGTCGGCCTGGACGGGGATCGAACTATCGCCTCCTGCACGGCAGGCAAGGTTACTCGCCACTAGACCACCACGGCTTTATATTTTTAAACTGTATCATAGAAGTAAACATTAACAGAAAACAGAAAAAATTTGAAAATAATGATCTCCCCCTCGTTCAAACGGAAGTGGAGACAGTAATTGCAGTAACGGACGTCACATCCGGTCACGGTTCGATGCCGGCATCGTGAACTGAGCTATTGGGGTACTGTTATAAATTTTGTTGCTTAAATTAAGATCTATTTTATAGAAGACATTCGTTAGATACCTATCAATCGTGCAGGAGGCGATGGTTCGATCCCCGTCCAGACCGACTCGTACCAATGAGTTTTTCGGAATTTATGAACGATTTGTAACACCACTGGCTTTTCGGTGAAGGAAAACATCGTGAGGAAACCTGCATGCTTCAATTTCGAGGCATGTATTGTACTCACTGTCCATTACAAGTGGCGACGGGTTCACTCCCCGTCACACTGGACAGAGTTTCGGTACTAGTGAAACGTGGATGTTCTGAGGTTTCAGAATATCTCTGACTACCCCCTCGGGAATATAGTCGTGAGCATATGCTTACTTAAATATTAAAATAAATGTTAACAACAGTTTACAGTTTGTCGCGGCGGTATTCGGTAATTTCTCCCCATCGAAAACTTTTAAGGTAGAGTTATAGTGGAAAGCGAAGGCGTTAGTCCATACATCCATATTTTTTAGGGTTCCGTACCCAAAGGGTGAAAACGGGTCTACTATTCATAAGCCTACGTTGTCCGTCCGTCCGTCTGTTCTTCCTATTTAAGGCTGTAACTTTGGAACCGTAATAGCTAGACAGTTGAAAATTTCACAGAATGTGCGTTAATATTGTGGATTTGATAACAAATAATAAAAATGTTAAAAATTAAGGAGGTCCCATACAAGAAACTAATTTAATTGTAAGAATTTTTCTCGCTCTACCGTAAAAACGGTAATACATACAAGCGCCAAACTTGTTGTGATTATAGAGTAAACTCTACAGTATGACAACAAATAATAAAATCGACCAAATGTGAGTCGGTCTCGCGATAAAAATCCCGAAAAAATCAAAACATTTTTGTAAGTTAATAATACAGGGTCCTTCTTAATATGCTGATACTTTTTTAAGGGGATGTTCAGACCATCAAACTGAACAACTTTCACTATGGGACCAACATCGAAATCGCGAAAAAAAAATCAGCTCTTCCATACAAATTTGCACGAGCCAAATGTATGGGACAGTAGATTTTTTTTTGCGATTTCGATGTTGGTGCCATAGAGAAAGATGTTCAGTTTGATGATCTGATCATCCCCTTAAAAAGTGTCAGCATTTTAAGAAGAACCCTCGGTGCGCGAGTAGCCCGACTCGCACATGACCGGTTTTTTTTAATACCTCACCCCCGCTACCCCCATCACCTTACCGCACCCTATACCGGACACGGAAACAGATTTACGCGGGAATGTCGCCTCCACTTGATTTATGCTCCGTGCGCTTTTACACGGCCATTTGTTAAGCTTTTTATTTTTACTGCTTTGTCGTTGACTCTGCCCAGTCCCTGTTCGTGATAGGCGTGATGTTTATGTGCAGTTAGACTGAGAAAATGGCAAGATAGAACCGAACGAGTGTTGTGTAAGAAAGTATTCTGGAAATCAAATCCACCGGCGTGGTTCCGGATACACGGAGAAAAAAGTCGGTGACAATAAATTATTTAGTGACTATTGGCTATTTGACAGTTTTCGGAAAGTTATTTTAAAATATGCGTAGTTTTATTTTATACCTCTTACAATTATAATTTTCTTAAAAAAAGGTTTTTATTCGAAAAAATATATATTTTTAGCATATGCTCACGACTATATTCCCCGAGGGGGTAGTCAGAGATATTCCAAAACATCAGAACATCCACGTTTCACCAGTAGTACCGAAACTCTGTCCAGTGTGACGGGGGGTGAGCCCGTCGCCACTTGTAATGGGCAGTGGGTACTATACATGCCTCAAAATTGAAGCATGCAGGTTTCCTCACGATGTTTTCCTTCACCGAAAAGCCAGTGGTGTTACAAATCGTACATAAATTCCAAAAAAACTCATTGGTACGAGTCGCCTCCTGCACGGTAGGCAAGGTTACACGCCACTGGACCACCACGGCGGTAATAGGTATCTAGAATTATTTATCGGTACCATTTTATAATTATTCAAAATTCAAAATACAGGATGTAACATTAATTACGTAACATAGTTAAGAGGTGCTTTCAGTTCAGACTATCAAACTGGACTACTTTTACTATGGGACCAAATTCGAAATCACGAAATAAACTGCTGTTTTGTATTAAAAATTTTGGGATCAATATGGAAAGCGCAAAGCAAAAAATCTGCTGTTCCATAGAAAATGTGAATAGCTAATCGAGCTATGTACCCACTGTCCATTATAAGTGGCGACGGGCTCACTCACCGTCACACTGGAGAGTTTCGGTACTAGTGAAACGTGGATGTTCTGATGTTTCAGAATATCTCTGACTACCCCCTCGGGGAATATAGTCGTGAGCATATGCTATGCTATGCTGTGCATGTTTCTGTTTGAATGTGAGTTTAATTGTCTCCATACAAGCTGCACCATGGTCAAAACTATTAAAAGTGGGCCAATTTGTATGAAAAGTAAAATGTGTTGAAAGTTTAAAGTACGAGTACCTTACTTACTGCCAGTTGCACGTACGTTCATTAAAGTTAATCCTCCGTTAAATCTCTTGCTAGCTTTTACTACGTCAACAAGACATAAATTTACAGCAAGAGATTTAATGGAGGATTAACATTAATGAACGTACGTGCAACTGTCAGTTAGGTACCTATACTTCATTCCAAATAAGGACGACGAGATTTTACGATTCCTATTTAGCTTTCTGGCTAATTCTGATAACCAAATGTAATTAATTTATTGGATACATATACTATCCGACATACTCGTATCTTGGACTTTACTAAAGCTGTTCTAAGAAAAAGTGAGAGTAACTGTTTCAAATCTCTGTTTCAGTAATGCAAAATATCCTTAAAATATCGTTGCTATTCTGAATGGAGTATAAGTACATTTTATCTACAGTTGTATTAAAAGATAGAACCACTTTTACAATTTTCAATTTTACCCTGTATTTTGAACTTTGACTAATTATTATAAGGACTAGCCTTGCGGTAGCATTTCCCCTCTGCCACGGTATAAGCACAATTGATCTTGTGCATTTACATTCAATTTTAAACCTTATCACTAAACCAGACAGCCTATAATTGCGAAATAATAACTTCGAACTTAGAACGTTTGGGGTTCACACGAGACTACTTTTCATGATTTTTAACATTCAAAATTAGAATCTAAAGTTATGGGGAATAAAATCCAAAGTTGCGGATTTCATGTTACCTCGCCCCCCGCAAAAAGTGGCAGAAATGTTTGTTAGTAGAATTACACGCGTAACCAGTCCAAATACAACGTGTTAATGAATAAACGCAAAACCTCATACACCCCAACTGATTTATAACAAAATAATTAGTTTGAAACAATAATTTAATTATTTTGATAGTTAAAATTTAAAGTTATTCACAGTTTAAGTTTTCAGGCAAAAATGATTTGATATCATTTCAGCAATGAATGAAAGCGCTAGCTTGCTCGTTGATACATTTTACGAATCTTGTTTTGGTAGTAAGTAGTGTGAGTTGTTAAGTTAGGTGTGTTGAGATAGATTTCAGTAAATTTTAAATTTTACAAACAAATTATTTAATATTTTGAAAAAAATTACCTATGTTGAAAATATGATAATTCGATTCTGCTCTCGATTCTAAAAAACTACTTTCTAGTTTTGCGTTAATTCATTAACACGTTGTATAAATAGTCAACGATTTTGAATCAAAAAGATAAAATAAAAACAGGAAAAACATTTCAAAACCATTAGATCGACAAAACTATTTTAATGTATTCAAGATGGCGGCCCCACACCTGTCACGGCATATGGCAGGTATTGCAAACTAATGCTATGCTAATATCAACTTTAATACCTACAAATAAGGTGTCACTTCTATTTTGGAAGATTATGATTTCGTTTTATAGGAAATTGAATTCTATCGTCGTTAAAATAAGATATCAGTTTGGAATTTTTGTCAGAGATATCGAATTCCATTGTCTTGAATTGAATTTTGAATCGAAATATTTTTAGAAGGCATCTTATTGGATTCGAACTTATGATTTGTAACACCACTGGCTTTTCGGTGAAGGAAAACATAGTGAGGAAACCTGGAAAATTTCGAGGTGTCCAAGAATAATCTAAGGCAATCAGCTGATCGAACGATTGTTTGAAATGTCTTTTTTTTTGCGAATTTCCTATTGGTTTCTTAGGGAAAGTTGTTCGGTATTAGAATCACCCCTTATCCAACTGTTTATCCTAACACCCTGTATACCATCTACAGGGTGTAATTGATATCATTAGCATCCTGTTAAACTAAGAGTTTACCCAACAACTTTATATCAAAATATTTAAAAATCTGATGTTCCATACTAAATTACAAATCTACTCTTTTTCGCGATTTCGATGTTGGTCCCATAGTGAAAGTTGTTCAGTTTGATGGTCTAAACAACGCCCTTAAAAGTTTTAAATGTTTATTTTTAGTTTTGTAACACCTTTATACTATAAACTATTGTCACAGTATAAGAAAGAGTATCTAGTACTACAAACAGTATGGACACTCCCTACCTCCCACCAATTTTAACCTAACCCCCGCTTGGTAGGAAGCGTGGCGGAAAATACAGGGTGTAAGTGACAACCTAGCAAATACTGAAAAGGTGAACTCAGACCATCAAACTGAACAACTTTCACTATGGAGCCTACCTCAGGAAACGCGAAAAGAAATCAACTGTCCCATACATTTGAATCGGGTAGGTACAGCAGTTTTGTATGGGACAACTGTTTTTTTTTTTCGCGTTTGCTGAGGTAGGTTCCATCGTGAAAGTTGTTCAGTTTGATGGTCTGAGTTCACCGTTTCAATATTCAAAGTCAATATAATTTATTCAATATAGGAGCTTGCAGCACACTTATCAAACGTCAAATCTTTTTTAAAGCTACCACCGCGTCGGAACGTGTTGTCGCTGTAGAGAAGATGCGGCCAGAAACTCTATTTGCCAGGCTGTCACTTACACCCTGTATAGGCAATGGCGTATTCCTGCCTCGCTCGCACTCGCTCAGTATCGAGCCTCCTCGAGCGATACCTCTTCTTGTTGTTTCCCATTTGTATGAAATGACAGCTAAGTGTCCAAGTCAAAGGTGTGGTAGTGTGTCCACTGTCCATTTAATAGTGTCGACGGGCTACCTGTCACACTGGTCAGAATTAGGGCACTAATTTGTGAATATTCGGCATAATTAGCCTGCCTCACTTTGTAAACTTTCTCTTTGTCATGGGTCTGCTGGAAGAAATCTCTTCAGAGATAAGCTCGCCCTTTGTACTTGTCTATTATGCTGTATTCATCTGTATTTCCGTGTGTACAATAAAGTGTTAAAATAAATAAATAAATAAATAATTGGAATATTAATTTTTAATTAATATAATTCCGAAATTAATTTAGGTTTATAGTCGTGAGCATAATTATGCATTTTAAAAGAAAATTGCATTAATTAGCTAAAAATATTTTTAGTAAAATTCTAAGTAATGAGCAAAGATTTTCATGAAAACTTATTTTACTTTCATTTTCCTAACCACAAACCCTAAATTACCATTCTAATAAAGGTAGGTCAAGCGCGAGTTTGATATTTTTGCATGGGTTCTGTACATAGTTTAATCATTACGACCTTAGATCAAAGTAAAATTATGGGATCGGCCTTACGCGAACATTTCAAACCAGAAAAAGAAAACATGTATACTTCAGGTATGTACCGAGTTGACAGACAAGTGTGCTAGTTTGTATGGACCAAGTGTACTACTTGTGTGCTTCAACTAAACGCGCTTTGGGCATATCCATTTACTTTCATCTAGGATTACCAAATTAACAAAAACAACAGTTTTTAATGACTTTGTCGCAATTTTACAATACACTAACTATTTTTTAATCAGACAAAATTTTCCAAAAGTATAAGAAGCCCATGCCCTCAGTCAAGTGACTGTGTGTGTGATTAGAAAGAATTGGTTTCAACAATTCATTATTTTTCACACGGAACCCTACAAACCTTTTCAACCCTTAAATTTGTTATTATAATTCAGCATCTAAAGCAACAGACTCTGGCCGGTCTCCTGTGTACGAGTCATGAATATTCTTCGTTCAAATGAGATCGGGCAAGAATAACAAGTCGAACTGTATGCTCACGCTATCGCAGATAAATAGGGGTGAATATACATACCACATACAGACAGAGTCATTCTGAAATTATGTACAACATTTTCAGCGTATAACAAGACCAAATCAGGAATGAGGTGATACCATATAATAAATACTAGTACCTACCGGTACAGAAGGATCACTTTGAAAACAGATTTAAATAAATAACGACTCTCTCTGCACGGCAATAAGGTGCAAAGTTATTCGCACCCGTCCTATCGTACAATTCGCGAATAACCTACCAAGCGTCACAACGGCGCGCGCGCAAACAAAAATGAACCGAGTCATTAGACACGAAAGCTTCCTTTTGATAGTCTCCCTCTTTCATTCTTTCATGTGCTGGTAGCGTGACATCGCTAGGGTTTTCAAGTCTCGCATTGACCACTCACAAAATGGCGGCAAGTCTAATGAGATTTGACCAAGAAGTTTACACGGTATACCTAACCTATTGCCATTCATAACTTAGTGGGGATCGCCGTCAAGCATACCTGAGCTGTGGAGTGAAACAGGCCTGGTCAGGCATCAGAAAACTAAAATGGTTAAGGTTCTCAGAAAATTTGCAAGCTGAAGTGGCAATGAGCTGGTCCGATCTGTCGAAGAACTGACAACCGATGGGGTGCCAGAGTTCTGGAGTGTAGACCACGAAATGGCAGGCGTAGTGTGGAACGCCCTGCTGCTCTCTGGACAGACGACCTAAAAAAAGTAGCGGGGAGCGAGACTGGATGAGGGAGGCCGAGGACAGAGTTTTCACAGAAAATACAAAAATGTTCCGAATAGTAATTATATTCCTGAAACTCTTTGGTACAAGACCGATCCAGGTAGGGGAATCGAACCTCTGCCTTCGGTATGGAAGGTGGAATTATAGAAATAGGTACTTACTTGTTTATGATAAGGTAGGTTCTTCCATAGGCTTCTGTAATAGTCGGGACCTCGGTCCAACTGTTCTTACCCAGTTGTGTTTTATGTTGATTACCTTATGATAGGGTTTTGTTCAGAAGTTGCATGTACATACCTGAAACAATTACAGATTTTTATTAATATTTTATCGGGTATATTTTTATTTATTTATGTTCTTAATTTTTTATTTTGACTTGTTTCGGTTCCTTATTTGGTTGTATAGGTGTCGTATAGTCGATCATTAAACGCATAAAGCCCCATTATATGACGAAAAGTATCTAAGTTTACAGTAATATAACTTTTATAACTCAAAATAGTCATATAAATGGGGGCCTAATACGACCAAATTGTTTGCATGTTGTGTATTTATAATAAATTACAAAAGTAGCTTCATCACTTAATCAATAACATGATTTCCATACATTCAACAAAATTTAACTTAACAATCTTGTGAACCAATACTAATTACATACTGACGATTTTTTAAGAGGATCATCAGACCATCAAACTGAAAAACTATCTATGGGACCGAAATCGAAATGGCGATAAAACAAATCAGCTGCTCGATACATTTGGGTCGAGTACGATTGCAGTATTGAGAATTATTTTGTTGCGATTTTGACGTTGTTCTCATAGAGAAAGTTGTTCAGTTTGATGGTCGGATCATCCTCTTAAAAAGCGTCAGCAATAGTCAGCATAGTAAGAAGGATCCAAAGAAAAGTAGCTCCTAAATGTCTCCATCTCTCACTTCAATATTATCTGTTTCTAAGGAGAAATATCTTGGAGGCATCTTTTATTTTTCATTTTTCAACTAGATCATATCTCATATCTCAGTATTCTTGGATAGTTTATCTAGTGAAAACATAAAAATTGATTACACGATTGGAATTACTTCACTCGATAGAAAATCGTCACAAATATGACATATTTTCATGTATTTATAAACATTTTTCTCGTTTTAGAATTACTTAAAATAATTTCTGATATTTGGTATTTATACTCACATATTCACCATTAGTTTATATAGTGAAATCATAAAAAAAATCCATAAAAAGTACTTTTGTTAATTCATTTTAATCGAAAATACGGCACACGCAAGCACTTTTCGGAGGGCATTCGCGTTTCTCATAGAAAATATTCGTCTGAACCTATAGCCCCTTAATTAACATTCACAACAAATTCAATAATCCTCAACTAAATAACAAGACAACACTTCCAAGTAATATAATTCAACTCGAAACGGTAGACAATGGCGATGGCATGGCGTAGCGGTGCCATTTTATGTAACGCGAAGCAATTCTTATGCAAATATCTTTCTATCACATGCAGACACGTTTGTCGTTTATACACTTGATATTGGTGGGCGAGTGGCAACCACAATTTTCGCATTTGCATCAAATTTTAACAGAAAATGTAAACATACCACCTTCAAATAAAATAAAAAATCGCATGCTAGCTTCCTTTGACTATTTATATGTGGACTGGTTACGAGTGTAATTCTACTAACAAACATTTCTGCCACTTTTTGCGGGGGGCGAGGTAACATGAAATACGCAACTTTGGATTTTATTCCCCATAACTTTAGATTCTAATTTTGAATGTTAAAAATCATGAAAAGTAGTCTCGTGTGAACCCCAAACGTTCTAAGTTCGAAGTTATTATTTCGCAATTATAGGCTGTCTCGTTTAGTGTTAAGGTGTAAAATTGAATGTAAATGCACAAGATCAATTGTGCTTATACCGTGGCAGAGGGGAAATGATACCGCAGGGCTAGTCCTTATAATAATTAGTCAAAGCTAGCTTCGCAAAAAAGAAATCAGCTATTCCACACTAAACTGCAATGCCTACTCTACTCAAATAATATGAAAAAGTTATCTATATCCTGTCACTGCAGGGCATAGGTCTCCTCTCTCGGCCAAATAATACAGAATGCTAGTAAAAGTATCATTAACCTTTAAACCACATACTCTACCCATCACACTGAACAACGAGCGCTCCCATCTTCTGATCGTGTGGGCAAGCCCTGGTGTCAGAGTTTGTCAGACCGCCTTACGGCCTCTGACGTGGTTTTTATATAACGACTACTACCACCAGATATATAGTAGATACATTTTAAGGAATCTCTGACACGATACAAGCATGGAAATTTGTTTCTAGATTGTTTCTGCAAAATTTCATTGAGTTTAATCGGTTAGTATTGAAAATATCACCAGACTTCGTTTGTATGGAGCGCGCCAACAGTAATATACCCTTAACGAGCCATCCGAAGCACGAAATCATCTTTCTTTTCAGACAATCGGGTGATTCAGCCTGCAATGTCCTAACCAACTGGGGAAAAACGCACAAAGTGATATATCACTAGGTGTCCCCCGTGGGAATCGAACCCACGACCTCCGTGTCAAGAATCCAATGCTCTTAACCATTAGACCACGGAGGCAGCGCTTCCATAATAAATATTGTTCAGTTTGATGATTTACACCCTGCATGTCGTTTTTTTTTGCGATTTAACGTCTGCTCCCATATTGAAAGTTGTTCAGTTTGATTGTCTGTACCACCCCTGGAAATGTTCAAGTTTGTCAAAAATCACACTGTATAAGAACATTAATTTGTTTTACTGGAGTCACTGTCAATCCATCATAAAAGTCCAACATCCAACAACACGTCTGTAATTCCTAAACCGACTGGAGTTATTCAGGCCTGGTCCATCCCCATCACAGAGATGCTCTTCACCCTGTGAATACTGAATCAGCCTTGGAGCGGATGACAACAAAAAGTACGTCTATCTCTTATACTAATTTAAAAAAAAAAAGCAACAAAGTAGTGGACTATTAAGTCAATTTCAACTATTATTGATTATAAATATGTTACAGACATGATGTGCTATTTCCTTTGACTAATTATTATAAGGACTTGCGGTAGCATTTCCCCTCTGCCACGGTATAAGCACAATTGATCTTGTGCATTTACATTCAATTTTACACCTTATCACTAAATGAGACAGCCTATAATTGCGAAATAATAACTTCGAACTTAGAACGTTTGGGGTTCACACGAGACTACTTTTCATGATTTTTAACATTCAAAATTAGAATCTAAAGTTATGGGGAATAAAATCCAAAGTTGCGGATTTCATGTTACCTCGCCCCCCGCAAAAAGTGGCAGAAATGTTTGTTAGTAGAATTACACGCGTAACCAGTCCACATATGTATAAATAGTCAAAGGCTATTTCGAATCAAATTAAAGATTGAAAATGTTGTCTCGGGCGGGACTTGAACCCGCATTCTTCCAAACCGGGGAAGTGCGTTATCCAATTTCGCTACCGAGTCCACTAGCCAGAGAACTACTCTACTCTATAGTTTGTAATAACTGCCAGTGGATGGCGCTCACGTAAGGGGTCGCGCAATAGATTGAAAATTTCTTTCTCTGGTTAAGTAGCGAAATTGGATAGCGCACTTCCCCGGTTTGGAAGGGTGCGGGTTCAAATCCCGCCCGAGACAACATTTTCAATCTTTAATTTGATTCGAAATAGCACATCATGTCTGTAACATATTTATAATCAATAATAGTTGAAATTAACTTAATAGTCCACTACTTTGTTGATTTTATTTTTAAATTAGTATAAGAGATAGACGTACTTTTCGTTATCATTAGCTGCAAGGCTCTCTCAATCTTTAATTTGATATTCAGTCAATGTTAACCAAAAGCTCTTTCAGTGTTTTAGAATAGTTGTAACAAAATGTATGGCAACCCCCAGAGTAATAATTAAAACAAGCATAAAGTGGAGTTAGTTATGTGCTGTATATCTCTTTAAAACTGCCAGCAACCAGGTCACAGACATACAAGATGCCAGCGCAATGAGTCATGCAATAATGCGACCTCATTTGTATGCGCTACGGTGCCTTTTGCTTTGTTTCGATGTTAGCAAAGTTTTTAGGTAGGTTTTGAATATAATTCGGAGTGAGCTCCATACAAACTAAGTCTGGTGATATTTTCAATTGAAACTAATCTCTATGCTTGTATGAAGTCCGATTTTCGTTAAAATGTATAGTTTTAAAGTTACAGTGCCTCAAAGATTTCCATACAAATCCTAACACTAAAACTGTAGGTATATTTTAACTAAAATCTGACTTCATGTGACGCAATGCCACTCATATTGCGACTAAGGAAATTAGGCGACGGGGGCTCAATTTATGCGGTCCATGCACTTTAGGCCAGTCACCTATCTTCCTGTTTTAATTTAATCAAAGCGTTTACGTAAGTTAGTATGGGACACTTTTATCGAGAATTTTGTACGAAACCCGGCGTCCATTAGTTTGGAAGTCAATGGCAAAAATAAAAAATCCCTAGAGATATGACTTTAGGCTATATTTAAAAAATATTGGAGGCATGTGTATCACTAAATAAATAAATATTTATCTTGGACATTGTCACACAAATTATCTAGTCACATTTAAAGTACCAGAATCTAGCCTGGACTTGTATTATGATGACTAGACAACGATATAGAATACATATATAGATACAAACGTCCATGACTCGGGTACAAATATTCATATTCATCATACAAATTTATGTCCCTTACGCGATTCGAACCCGCGACCCTCGGCACAGCAGGCAGGTTCACTACCGACTGTGCTATCGGGCCGTCAAATCATAGATGGATTAAGAGGAAATAATTCGGAGCGCGCTCCATACAAACGTACTATGGTGATATTTTCAATACTAACAAATTTAACTCAGTGAAATTTTTCAGAATCAATCTAAAAAAAATTGTATGCTTGTATAGAGTCAGATTTTCGTTAAAATGCATAGTTTTCAAGTTACAGTGCCTCAAAGATTTCCATACAAATCTTAACTTAATCCTAGCATTGAAACTGTATATTTTAACGAAAATCTGACTCCATACAAGCATAGATATTTGTTTCAAGATTGTTTCAGCAAAATTTCATTGACTTTAATTGGTTAGTATTGAAAATATCACCATAGTACGTTTGTACGGAGCGCGCTCCGAATTATATCCCCTTAATTATAAAAAACAATAAATAAAATTGACAGATTCATTTGCAATGTACCCAAAGGTCGTGGAAGACACGAGATATGTGAATATTTACTTGAAAACGTTTAATTCAGACCACTGAATCGGTTGAGTTGGTCTCAACATTATTACCTGACCACAGTGCATTGTACCCACTCGGCTAAGTGTAATACCATTGATGAGCTATGAAGGATGTCTCTGTTTCTGTTTGAGAGCATTCCGCTCGATTAACTGATATATGAGATGATTATAATTAATTACTTACAATTTACATACGTAGGTATACAACGTGTTAATGAATTAACGCAAAACTAGAAAGTAGTTTGTTCAGAATCGAGAGCAGAATCGAATTATCATGGTTTCAACATAGGTAATTTTTTTCAAAATATTTAATAATTTTATTGTAAAATTTAAAATTTACTGAACTCGATCTCAACCCACCGCTTGGGCACTCTCACCCTACTTACTAACAAAACAAGATTCTTAAAATGTATTCATGAGCACGATAGCGCTTTCATTAATTGCTGAAATTGATAACAAATCATTTTTGCCTGAAAACTTAATATGCGAATAACTTCAAATTTTAACTATCAAAATAATGAAATTATTATTTCAATCTAATTATTTTGTTATAAATCAGTTGGGGTGTATGAGGTTTTGCGCTTATTCATTAACACGTTGTATACTATATAGGTACTATACACACATACAGGGTTCAACTTAATATGCTGACGGTTTTTGGGGTTCCGTAGTCAACAAGGAACCCTTATAGTTTCGCCATGAATATTAAGCTTGAATATTTTTGTTAGAGTCAAGTGTCCCCCCCCCTGCCAGCTAAACGGTTGTTTCTGGATACGTGAAAAAAATCACGGTAGTAGTGTATACAGGGTCCTTCCATGATGACCAGACCATCAAACTGAACAACTTTCTCTATGGGACCAAAGCGAAATCGCGAAAAAGAAATCAGCTATCCCATACAATTGGGTCGAGGAAGATTTCAGTTTAGTATGTCAAGTCAAGTCAAGTCAATATAATTTATTCAATATAGGAGCTTACAACACACTTATCAAACGTCAAATCTTTTTTAAAGCTACCACCGCGTCGGAACGTGTTGTCGCTGTAGAGAAGATGCGGCCAGAAACTCTACAACATAACACGACTTAATAACTATTACAATATAAATTCTTAAGCTAAAGTTATGTATACAATAATACATAGTCTATTTAATAAAATAATTGATACTATACAGTAAAGTAAATAAACTATAAGCTAGTGACCTCAGACCCAAGCATTTTGATCATTTAAATAATCATCCAGTTTATAATATGCTTTTTTACAGAGGACTTTTTTGATTTGAGTTTTAAACATGTTTTCGGAAAGATTCAAAATGGTCTCGGGGATTTTATTATAACAACGTATAGCCGTATATACGTAAGCCGAAAGTGTGGATATATCAGTTTATTGGAACATCAGATTCTTTTTTCGCGATTTCGATATTGGTCCCATAGTGAAAGTTGTTCAGTTTGATGGTCTGATCATCCCCTTAAAAAAGTGACAGCATATTAAAAAGGACCCAGTATGTTTGACTACTTCCGTAGTTTCGTAGTGTACCAAATGTATGGGAAAGCTGATTTCTTTTACGATTTCGATGTTGGTCTCTCAAAAAAAGGTGATTTTTGAAAGTAGATGTAAAGTACCTATACACGTAACTGTGACGTCATCAAGGCGTGCCTCTCACGAAGGAAGGCTTTTAGTTCAGAGAGTGAGTGGAACAGAAAACAGGGGACGTGAAAACGTTTCAAGTGGCCATTTTCTCTGATGGTGACGTCGAGTGTGTTACGTTCTTAGTTCTACTATTTTTAACATGCAACACATAATATACAATATATAACGTGTTAATGAATAAACGCAAAACTAGAAAGTAGTTTGTTTAGAATCGAGAGCAGGATCGAATTATCATGTTTTCAACGTAGGTAATTTTTTTCAAAATATTAAATATTTTGTTTGTAAAATTTTAAATTTACTGAACTCAATCTCAACCCACCGCTCGGTCACACTCACCCTGTGAGCTAAAAAGTTATTGAAACAATAATTTCATTATTTTGAGTTAAAATTTAAAGTTATTCGCATTTTTAGTTTTCAGGCAAAAATGATTTGTTATAATTTCAGCAATGAATGAAAGCTCTAGCGTGCTCATGGATACATTTTAAGAATCTTGTTTTGGTAGTAAGTAGGGTGAGTGCGGTGGGTTGAGATCGAGTTCAGTAAATGTTAAATCTTACGACCACATTAGTTATTATTTTGAAAAAAAAAAGTTTTTGAAACCATGATAATTCGATTCTGCTCTCGATTCTAAACAAACTACTTTATAGTTTTGCGTTTATTCATTAACACGTTGTATAGAATTACAACCTAAAAAAAGATTTAATTATTTGAAAACAGCGAGATCAATCCACCTTTGATCAAAACCAATATCAATGAAACTATTAACATAAAACAAAGTTTTTGTATGTCTGTTTGTGTCCGTATTTAGATATGTTTTTAATGCGGAGTGCACTTGGAGTGTTGCCAGGTTCAGAATAAACAAAATATATTCGTGTGGTCAGCATTGAATGGAGCTTTCGGTAGGAATGCATTGAGGCGTTCATCAAGATTGGTATGGGAAATAATCTTAGACTTCTTATATGACGTGGTAATGAATAAGCGCAAAACCTAATACACCCCAACTGATTTATAACAAAATAATTAGATTGAAACAATAATTTCATTATTTTGATAATAATAATTTAAAATTATTCGCATTTTAAGTTTTGAGGCTAACATAATTTGTTATCATTTCAGCAATGAATTAAAGCGGTAGCGTGCTCATGGATACATTTTAAGAATCTTGTTTTGATAGTAAATAGGGTGTGAGTGCCCGTGCGGTGGGATGAGATCAAGTTCAGTACATTTAAAATTTTCCAAACAACTTATTGAATATTTTGTAAAAAAAAATCCTATGTGAAAACGTTATAATTCGATTTTGTTTTCGATTCTAAACAAACTACTTTCTAGTTTTGCGTTAATTCATTAACACGTTGTATGAGGACAAGTTACGCGTGTAATTCTACTAACAAACTTTTCTGCCACTATTTGCGGGGGGCGAGGTAGCACGAGATACGCAACTTTGAATTTTATTCCATTAGTTTACATTCTAATTTTGAATGTTAAAAATCATGAAAAACAGTGTCGTGTGAACCCCAAACGTCATAAGTTCGAAATTATTGTTCCGCAATTATAGGCAGTCGCGTTTAGTGATAAGGTATAAAATTTAATGTAAATGCGTTAGATTTTTTGATCTAGCACGTTGGCAGAGGGGAAATGCTAAGGCGAGGCGGGTCCGTTTATAAATCGTCTAAGGAAATAATCGATAGATGGCGGTAATGTCGCCACTGACTGTCATTCCATCATCATCATCAGCCTCAACAGCCTATACAAAGTGTTACAAAAGTAAAAATATACATTTAAAACTTTTAGGGGTCGCTTAGACCATCAAACTGAACAACTTTCACTATGGGACCAATAACGAAATCATAAAAAATATATATATGTTAAAAAAAAAAAAATGTACGGAACATTCAGCATGAGTAGATTTGCAGTTTAGTATGGAACAGCAGATTTTTTTTTGCTCTGATCGATTTGCTCCCATAGTAAAAGTTGTTCAGTTTGATGGGTAGACTCTTAGTTTAAAAGGATGCTAATGGAAGGATGTCAATTTCACCCTGTATAATTTTAGCACGTCTATCCAGAGTATACGAAACAAAAAATAAATAAAAAAGCAGTATAAAGTAAAGGCAGACGACCTCGTGGGCGCGGGTTCGACTCCCGTCTGAGTCACGAGTGGGAGGAGATTATTTTCTTCGGTTCATTGCGTTTTAAGCTAGAGCTCTTTGTCTGGCTTTTAGGTATGATAGGAGAGAAGCATGGCGGCGTAGTGGAGCCATATAATATACAGGGTGTTAGAAAAATACAAATAAACATTTAAGGTGGTGGTTTAGACCATAAAACTGAACAACTTTTAATATAGGATTAACATTAAAATCGCGAAATAAATCTGCTGTTTCATATACTATAGGGTCCTTCTTACTTTGCTGACGGTTTTTAAGGGGTTGATCAGACCATCAAATCGAACAACTTTTTCGATGGAAGCAAACCTGAATTCGTAAAAAAAATCGTTTATTAATTAACACATTTTATAGCTTTCTGGCCAATTCTGATTTGCAAATATAATATACTATATCCACTGGACAGAGTTTCGGTACTACTGGTGTAACGTGGATTTTCTGAGATTTCAGAATATCTCTGACTACCACCTCGGGGAATATAGTCGTGAGCATATGCTTATGCTATGCTTATACTATCCAACATATCTTGGACGTTACTAAAACTGTTCTAAGAATAAGTGAGAGGAAGTGTTTCGAATCTCTGTTTGTGTAATTCCAAATAGCCTTAAAATTTCGTTGCTATTTAAAATGTAGTATTAGAATTTATTTAGAATATTATATGCTCACGACAATATTCCCCGAGGGGGTAGTCAGAGATATTCTGAAACCTCAGAACATCCACGTTTCACCAGTAGTACCGAAACTCTGTCCAGTGTGACGGGGGGTGAGCCCGTCGCCACATAATGGACAGTGGGTACAATACATGCCTCAAATTTGAAGCATGCAGGTTTCCTCACGATGTTTTCCTTCACCGAAAAGCCAGTGGTGTTACAAATCTACACTAATATTATAAAGAGGAAAGATTTGTACCTATTTTGTATGTTTGTAATGAATAGGCTCAAAAAGTACTGGGCCGATTTAAAAAATTATTTCACCAATAGAATGCTACATTCTTCCAATTTGACATAGGCTACATTTCATTTTGAAAAAAATTAGGGATCCTTGGTAAAATTTGAACAATGTAACCGAAGGTGTAGAAAAATGAGTCTTAAAATTTATTTGTCTACCCCGTGCGAAGCCGGGACGGGCTGCTAGTCGTACATAAATTCCGAAAAACTCATTATTCTATTATCATTAATTATCATTTTATTTAGAATAATTATTCTCAACTGAAACTAATTGGATTCGAACTGAAACAACAATAGATCCGTTATAAAACAAAGTGCATTGCACTGTTGGTCGTTCACCCCTCTACAAGGGTGCAAGGGGTAGTTACGATATCTAGACAGGGGCGGTACTTAAGTCTAGCTGCTATCTACACGATACAGCCAACTTAGGTTTCAAGCAGGTATCTACAGTGAGTTAAACTGTGGTGGTCCAGTGGCGAGTAACCTTGCCTGCCGTGCAGAGGCGATGGTTCGATCCCCGTCCACGCCGACTCGTACCAATGAGTTTTTCGGAATTTATGTCGGATTTGTAACTAGGGATGTGACTTTGAGAACGAAAAATCGATTTTTAAAATAATCGTTTTCATGATACCTCATAATAATCGATTTATGGAAAATCGATTATTTTACTTAATGCATAAAATCGATTTTTTTTATTTTTTTCCGAAAATATGACAGACGGAGCTACTTCGTCATTTATCTACAAACCGGTAAAAGATAAAGAAAACAAACTTTTTCTAATAAATCTTTTATTAAAAATTCAGATTTCGCCTCAATAAAGCGTGGTGGTCCAGTGGCGAGTAACCTTGCCTGCCGTGCAGGAGGCGATGGTTCGATCCCCGTCCACGCCGACTCGTACCAATGAGTTTTTGGAATTAATGTACGATTTGTAACACCACTGGCTTTTCGGTGAAGGAAAACATCGTGAGGAAACCTGCATGCTTCAATTTCGAGGCAAGTATTGTACCCACTGTCCATTATAAGTGGCGACGGGCTCACCCCCCGTCACAATGGACAGAGTTTCGGTAGTACTGGTGAAACGTGGATGTTCTGAGGTTTCTGAATATCTCTAACTACCCCCTTGGAGAATATAGTCGTGAGCATATGCATGCATCTACGATGGGGAACTTGCACCAAAATTAAAACGAGAAATTACAACATACTCCATTCAAAATAGCAACGAAATTTTAAGGCCATTTTGCATTACAGAAATAGAGATTTGAAACACTTCCTCTCACTCATTCTTAGAACAGCTTTAGTAACGTCCAAGATATGTCGGATAGTATATAGGGTTCTTCTTAATATGGTGACACTTTTTAATGGGACGATCAGACCGTTAAACTGAACAACTTTCTCTATGGCACCAACATCGAAATTGCGAAAAAAAATCTGCTATCCCATACAAAAGTGCAAACCTACTCGAGCCAAATGTATGGGACATCGAGATTTTAATGTTGTCCCATAGATAAAGTAGTTCAGTTTTATGGTCTGATCATTCCCTTAAAATAGTGTCAGCATATTAAGAAGGGCCCTATATGACTGTATCCAATAAATTAATTACCTTTGGTAATCAGAATTGGCCCGAAAGCTAAGTAGGAATCAGAAAATCTCGTCGTCCTTGTTTGACTACGGAACCCTAAAAAGGTTTATTTGTAGTCAGTGACGTCTAAAAACCACATCGTCATCTTTTGTTTGTAAATATCTTCAATGTACAGACACACTTCTGTTGCAGTTTTATAATACAGGATGTTTCGTTACACCTTGTATTTTTCAGTCGTAGAATTTGACAGTAGGTAGGTAATTTTCAATCTAGATTTCAATTTGTCGGTTCAATCTCTCCCCTTTCATGTCATGTCTATTTCTCACTAGAATGGTGCTAGAAATTGGTTCACTGAGCTCTCATAGATTAAGTTCGTTCATACATACAGACGGGACAGTTTGGACGCCGAGTTTGTGCCTAAGTTGTTAATTTAATAATAAATTTAGATTAATTTTGTATGTATGTATGTATATGCTCACGACTATATTCCCCGAGGGGGTAGTCAGAGATGTTCTGAAATCTCAGAGCATCCACGTTTCACCAGTAGTACCGAAACTCTGTCCAGTGTGACGGGGGGTGAGCCCGTCGCCACTTATAATGGACAGTGGGTACAATACATGCCTCGAAATTGAAGCATGCTGGTTTCCTCACGATGTTTTAATTTGTGTATTATTTTAATTAATTTTGTAGTGTTTATATTTGTGTACTTGTATTCTAAATGTTGTAAATAAAGTTTTTACCATAGAAAAAAAACATTTTTTTTTAATAACATGTAAATAAAACCAGTCAGGTGCGAGTCGGGCTACTCGCTACTATTTTTTGTTATGCTGTAAAGTTTGCTCTATAATCACACCAAGTTTGACGCTTGTATGTATTACCGTTTTTAGGATAGAGCGAGAAGAAAAGCGTTGATAAAAACTATAGTTTGTTGTATGAGGACCCACCTTGCATTTTAAATTTATGCCATTGAAATTATTTGTTACCAAATCCGCTATAATAACGCATATTCTGTGAAAATTTCAACTGTCTAGCTATTACGGTTTAAAAGTTACAGCCCTAAATAGATAGCATCTGTGCGGACGGACAGCGTAGGCTTATGAATCGGGTTCCATTTTCACCCTATGGGTACGGAACCCTAAAAATAGCGGTTAAAATTGTCACAACAATAGCATATCATGTTATCCCCGAGAAAGCGACAAAATCGTGACGTGCATTTGTCTTTTTTACTTTTATATTTCTCTATGCAAGCGCGGATTTCGCTCTCCGGAAAGCGGGAGAAGAGGCCGTTTTCTATGCTGCGAAGACGCGTGCCGCGTGTAGAGAAACCATACAATACTACCCTCTAGCAGCACGTCTAATATGATTTCTCTAAACGCGCGCGACGCGCCTTCGCTGCATAGAAAACGGCTATTTTTTGTTTTCAAATTAACAACTTAGGCACCTTACAGACGAACGGCAAGTTGTGAACGGCAGAGGCTACTTCAGCCGTCGCCACCTGTCGACGGCAGCCGTCAACGCGTCGGCGGCAGCCGTCGACGTATTGACTGCTGCCGCCGACGCGTTGACGGCTGCCGCCGACGCGTTGACGGCTGCCGCCGACGCGTTGACGGCTGCCGTCGACAGGTGGCGACGGCTGAAGTAGCCTCTGCCGTTCACAACTTGCCGTTCGTCTGTAAGGTGCCTTAGGCATAAACTCGGCGTCCAAACTGTCCCATCTGTATGTATGAACGAACTTAACCTAATAACCTTTACCCGCGCTTTTCGGAGAGCGAAAACCGCCTTGTAAAATCCAAAGTTGCAGATTTCATGTTACCTCGCCCCCCGCAAAAAGTGGCAGAAATGTTTGTTAGTAGAATTACACGCGTAACCAGTCCACATATAAATAGTCAAAGTTCCCACGACACATTCAGCGAAAACCGCCTTGTATTTTGGAAAAAGCCGAGTCGTGCGCAAGGTCTCTTTTGTTATAGCAATATTCAGTTAGAGATATACCGATTTTCAGATCTTATTCGCTTGGGGGCAGTTTTGGACCTGCAATTTTTGGAGCGATTTATTAGGTTTTTATTCTGAGCAAAGTCTGCAGTTCTGCGGTTATCTACTCTTTGCCGGTGTACGTACAGACATGACTCACGTCAGAGGCAGTGACGTCGCGACGCGGCCGGAATATTGTCGAGTCTCTTTATATGCTAATGTCGCTTAGTCTTTGTTGAGAATTTTAACAATTCTGCGGTTATGAAGATTGTTTCGGCTCGAGACTATCTTACTTGAAGGTTCTACCGCGACTCTGTCAGTGTTTTTTAGGGTTCCGTACCCAAAGGGTGCCAACGGGACTCTATTATTGAGCCTACGCTGTCTGTCCGTCTGTCCTTACTCTAAAGGGTTAATATCTTTTGAACCGTAATAGGTGGAGAGTAGAAATTGACACAGAATTGTTGTGTTATTATTTTGGATTTGTTCATCATCATCATCACAGCCTATACAGGGCGTAAGGAAAAGTATCATTAACCTTTAACCCTTGAACTCCCACAGACGCGTTATTATTGAACTAACCATTGTTTATCTATTGTTATCATAAACCTGGGTTGCGAGCGTTGGGGGGTTAAACCACATAGTCTACTCATCAAACTAAACAACTTTTACTATGGGAGCAAACGTGTCCAGAACAAAAAAAGAAAAAGAAATCTGCTCCTAAATACATTTGAGTTATGTAGGCATTGCAGTTTAATATGGAACAGCAAATTTTTTAGAGTCAATGACAGTTCTGAGTTATTTGAAATAAAATAAATGTTTTTTTTTTATTTATAATGCGTTTCCCCTTTTTTTTCGAGCATAGGCCCACCCTTTGACTAATTATTATAAGGACTAGCCTTGCGGTAGCATTTCCCCTCTGCCACGGTATAAGCACAATTGATCTTGTGCATTTACATCCAATTTTACACCTTATCACTAAACGAGACAGCCGATAATTGCGAAATAATAACTTCGAACTTAGAACGTTTGGGGTTCACACGAGACTACTTTTCATGATTTTTAACATTCAAAATTAGAATCTAAAGTTATGGGGAATAAAATCCAAAGTTGCGGATTTCATGTTACCTCGCCCCCCGCAAAATGTGGCAGAAATGTTTGTTAGTAGAATTACACGCGTAACCAGTCCACATATAAATAGTCAAAGGGCCCACCACACATTCCCACCGCTGTAACTCCTGTGACCCAGGAGCAACAGCGGCGACCATTCACAACACTAGACAATGAAGTCCAGCGAGCCCGGGGGATGACTCTAATCTGTAGCGGAACCCGCAATGAATTAAACAAAGAAGATAAGAGGAGTAGGAAAAAGAAATATCCTGAATACCTGATGGAAAGTGTAGATGAAGATGAGGATGAAACGGACTCACCCAGAAAAAGTCTGATTCATATTGATTGAAAATCTGTGAAACGCCGAGGTTAAAAAGCGATATAATAATAATAAATAGCATTAAAAGCCGTGGTAGTCCAGTGGCGAGTAACCTTGCCTGCCGTGCAGGAGGCGATGGTTCGATCCCCGTCCAGGCCGACTCGTACCAATGAGTTTTCGGAATTTATGTACGATTTGTAACACCACTGGCTTTTCGGTGAAGGAAAACATCGTGAGGAAACCTGCATGCTTCAATTTCGAGGCATGTATTGTACCCACTGTCCATTATAAGTGGCGACGGGCTCACTCCCCGTCACACTGGACAGAGTTTCGGTACTACTGGTGAAGCGTGGATGTTCTGAGGTTTCGGAATATCTCTGACTGCCCCCTCGGGGAATATAGTCGTGAGCATATGCTATGCTATGCTATGCATGCTATTAAAAGTCAGTTACTCGACATTGAAAGAAAGAGGCGCATTGTTTGAAACTGTTACTAATCTACAATGGTTAATTGTTAACATTTTGACCGATTAGTCGCGGATTCGATTCCCGTTTGTTATTTAAAGGTCAATACACAAGTTTAGAACTATAAAGATTAACTGTTATGTTTCGACCCAGAATAGGTGATAGTACATACAACGTGTTAATGAATAAGCGCAAAACCTCATACACCCCAACTGATTTATAACAAAATAATTAGATTGAAACAATAATTTCATTATTTTGATGCTTAAAATTTAAAGTTATTCGCATTTTAAATTTTCAGTCAAAAATGATTTGTTATCATTTCAGAAATTAATGAAAGTGCTAGCGTGCTCGTGGATACATTTTAAGAATCTTGTTTTGGTAGTAAGTAGGGTGAGTGTGCCCGTGCAGTGGGTTGAGATCGACTTCAGTAAATTTTAAATTTTACAAACAAATTATTTAATATTTTGAAAAAAATTACCTATGTTGAAACCATGATAATTCGATTCTGCTATTGATTCTATACAAACTACTTTCTAGTTTTGCGTTAATTCATTAACACGTTGTATAGTTGTACATACAGAACGGCAACTCGCCCCCCCCCCTGACTTCCCTTCACCTTCTACCCCCTCGGGGAATATAGTCGTGAGCATATGTATATGTGTGTATGTATGGAAAATATATTCTATTTTTATCCTCTCAGTAAAAATAAACGTTGGAAAATATCGCTAACTTAACATTTTCATTGATTCTTTAGCTTAAATACTATTTTCAATAACAGAATGAACTATTAAAAGTAACGAAATGTATAATGATGTTCATACGATGCGTGGTAAGACAACCCTACACATATGTCATGCACAATTTGCACCAAGAGCGCATTTGTGAACGTCATCATGTCAAATCTAAAACGTTGTTTGAAGTGCCGGGACCTGTGGTTGTTTGAAGTGCGGTGTACATTTTTGACTCAAGTAGGTTTGCAGTTTTGTATGGAAGAGCTGAAATTTTTTCGCGATTTCTATTTCGGTGCTATAGAGAAAGTTGTTCAGTTTGACGGTCTGATCATCCCCTTAAAAAGTGTCAGCACATTAACTTTGACTATTTATATGAGGACTGGTTACGCGTGTAATTCTACTAACAAACATTTCTGCCACTTTTTGCGGGGGGCGAGGTAACATGAAATCCGCAACTTTGGATTTTATTCCCCATAACTTTAGATTCTAATTTTGAATGTTAAAAATCATGAAAAGTAGTCTCGTGTGAACCCCAAACGTTCTAAGTTCGAAGTTATTATTTCGCAATTATAGGCTGTCTCGTTTAGTGATAAGGTGTAAAATTGAATGTAAATGCACAAGATCAATTGTGCTTATACCGTGGCAGAGGGGAAATGCTACCGCAAGGCTAGTCCTTATAATAATTAGTCAAATCAAAGCACATTAAGAAGGACTCTGTATACACACTTACACTCAGTTGCAGAAACGCTTATTAAAGTTAATCCTCCATAAAATCTCTAGCTTTTACTACGTCAACAAGACAAAAAGTGACAGCAAGAGATTTAATGGAGGATTAACTTTTCTGCAACTGAGTGTTAGTCAGTAAGATAAAGATACCTACCTACTACACATTTCCCCAAAGTCGTATAAAATGTATTTTCAAAAACAAACGTAGTCGGCGCCAGGAAGCGAGATAAGACCGTTGTTTTATTTTCTCTGCAAATAGCTTTAGGAGCAATATTTTAACATTTCGCTCGCAAGCCTCCATTAGAACACGAAATGATGAGAAATTATTACTCTACGCAAGAATTATGAAAACTGTAGTGGAAAACTGTGGTCTGTTTCAGTTTTTAGTGCTTTTTTCGCTGGAGGAAGTTAGGTT
This sequence comes from Agonopterix alstromeriana, assembly GCA_963924505.1. Classification (NCBI taxonomy): domain Eukaryota; kingdom Metazoa; phylum Arthropoda; class Insecta; order Lepidoptera; family Depressariidae; genus Agonopterix; species Agonopterix alstromeriana. Next base: position 8,246,974 of record OZ004690.1, on the reverse strand, counting down.
AGGTTAGGTTAAGTTCCCGTGGCAGGTGGGTCTGCTATCGGGCGCGTCCCCCGGGTGGTGGATAGGGGAATGTCCCCCAGAAATGGGGGTACCGGCTTGCCGGCGTGAACCAACCCTAAGTGGGGTGGTCGCATCACTGAGATGTGACCACAGGAGGCGACCACGTGTCCCTCTGTTTATCGGAGGGCACTGTGGTGGAGGAAGGGCGGGCTTTGTGTGTACTCACCCTACCGCAGAGCAGGCCGGGAAGGAATTCCTTCCCCGCCACCGCCAAGCGGTATAACGTTATCGTCTGACCTGTTTCCAGGCGACCGAGGGCCTTGCCTTCATTGGCCGGGCCGAGACAAGGAAAAGTCAATAACAACTGACAGTGAAGTCGTTAAAACCGACGGTGGCGGTTGGCAGCTGCTTCACCGCAGCCGCCTTCAGCCTTCCAGTGGTGAGTAGCGGGCGATAGGTGCGGGGGCGCCTTCGCCTGCATTGCACTACTCACCACCCTTGCGGGAAGACATTCTCTGGTGGGCCAGCCGAAAGGCAGGCGATCGCCGGTGGGGGACTGGATGTAAAGGCTCTGCCGGTCTCCCAGTTCCCTGCCATCCTGGCGAAGCGGGAGTGCCGCTGGGTTATTTTAGTGGGTATAACGGTGACTCGCACCGGGGAGTCCCACATCCACATACCCCTCCCGTCCCCCAACGGGGGGGGATGCGTAATGCATTTTTTCCCAGCGTCAAAAAAAAAAAAAAAAAGTTAGTGTAGGTAGTACCTTTGCAGCATATGCTCACGACTACATTCCCCGAGGGGGTAGTCGAAGATATTCTGAAACCTCGGAACATCCACGTTTCACCAGTAGTACCGAAACTCTGTCCAGTGTGACCAGTGTGTAGAGAAGATGCGGCCAGAAACTGTAGAGTTTCACACTTCTTTTAAACAAAACAAAATATACAAAGTAAAATTACGTAAATTCAATATTAAATTACATAGTGTAACATTGTCAAGACCAGACATTTTGGTCATTCAAATAATCATCGAGTTTATACAAGACAGCTGGTATTTGTAACATTTCTGACCACCCCGAAGTTATCCACAGTTGTGAGTATGTTGTTTATTACATTATTTTTCTAAGAATTAAAACACAAACGTGATAAGCGTACCAGGAAGTAAGAAATACGAGGAGATAAACAAAGTATTTAATCGTGGGAGTTACTTGTTTGTGACCGTTGCATTATTAACATTCATAATTTCATACCTACAGTACATACCATAAACTCTTTGACTCATTATTATAAGGACTAGCGTTGCGGTAGCATTTCCCCTCTGCCACGGTATAAGCACAATTGATCTTGTGCATTTACATTCAACTTTACACCTTATCACTAAACGAGACAGCCTATAATTGCGAAATAATAACTTCGAACTTAGAACGTTTGGGGTTCACACGAGACTACTTTTCATGATTTTTAACATTCAAAATTAGAATCTAAAGTTATGGGGAATAAAATCCAAAGTTGTGGATTTCATGTTACCTCGCCCCCCGCAAAAAGTGGCAGAAATGTTTGTTAGTAGAATTACACGCGCAACTTAATACAGGGTCCTTCTTAATATGCTGACAGTTTTTTAAGGCGATGACCAGACCATCAAACTGAACAACCTTCATAGTGGGACCAATATCGAAATCGCGGAAAAAAAATCAGCTGTCCCATACATTTGGCTCGAGTAGACCGATTTTTATTCGCGATTTCGATATTGGTCCCATAGAGAAAGTTGTTGAGTTTGACGATCTGATCATCCCGTTAAAAAAGTGTCAGCACATTAAGAAGGACCCTGTATATACTAGCGTAAAGTACATACCTACTACATTATACAGAGTGTCCAAATATAAGAGTAGGTACTGCGAGAGGAACCCGAATCACTCCCATGTATACAGGTTGACCAATATCTCAATCGTGAAAAAAAACAGTTGTTCCATACTAAACTACAAATTTATTAGATTCGGGGAATATAGTCATGAGCATATGCTATGCTATGCTGACACTTTTTAAGGGGGTGGTTTAGACCATCAAAATGAACAACTTTAACTAAAGGACCAACATCGAAATCCGAAAAAAAAACAGCTGTTCCATACAAAACTGCAACCCTACTTTAGCCAATTGTATGGGACACCAGATTTTTTTCACGTTTTATATGTTTATTGTTAGTTTTGTAACACCCTGTATAAGATAGTTAACTATGACGGTATATCGCAAACTATACAAAACGTTGAATAAAACTGACCACAGATAGTTCTGTCGACAAACGGAACCAGAATTGGCTCAATTTTGCGGCGACGGACGATTTTGAGGCGTACAGTTGGATTTTCATCAGTGGACCATTGTCTGGGTTTAGGGTTGGGACGAACGTTTTTAGTTATTTTTATCGATGTTTAGTTTGGTTAATCATTGACGTATTTTAAAGGCAAAATGGGTAAGTTTTAAGGGCAGGTTTGTGTGGAGAGGGGGTTGTAGGGACTCGTACACTTTGAGAAAATATTGGTGCACAGTGAAAATTATATCAAAGCTCGTAGAACACCGAGTGCGATTTTTAAAACTCACACGTTCAAAATCATGATCGAATGACGCATAATCTCCAAAGTTATTCAGACATTTCCTATCGTAGATTTTAATGATTAACTTTCAAAAATACCACTCCTGGATACAGCCAAAGGCACGACAAGCGGGAAATTCAAAAACGCATTACCAAACATATATAGGCATGCATCGCGAAGCATGTATAGTACCCACTGACCATTATAAGTGGCGACGGGCTCACCCCCCGTCACACTGGACAGAGTTTCGGTACTATACTGGTGAAATGTGGATGTTCTGAGGTTTCAGAATATCTCTGACTACCCCCTGGGGGAATATAGTCGTGAGCATATGCTTATGCTTATGCAAACATATATAAATAAAATAACAAAGAATTACGAGTTTGATTGTGTGTAATCAGATCCAATAAAAAAACATTCCCGCGGCCGTAGCATGGTAGCGCAATATAGCGTTATCGCGCACTATCTCTCTTTCTATTTGCGCGCGAACGAAAGAAATAAAAGGCGTGATATAGCCTTATCGTGTGCATCATGCTACGGCAACTTATATTTATATTTTCTTATTTTCAAAATATACAGCAGTAAAATTGAAAAAAACGCCTAAAATCTCAGTTCATCCATCAAAAAGGCGTACCTAACAACCGTTACATTACGAACAATGACGTTTTGTCTATCCGTAAGTCACTACAATACAGGCATCGTTTGAAACTCATTACCGCTGCGTGTGGGAATACAATGAACTAACACTGTGGTGAGTACTTTACTTACGTGTATAGAGTTGTTATGTCATTTTGAATGAGAGAAATACCTGCATGTCTAGTATGATTTTTTACACGCGCGCGACGCGCCTTCACTGCATAGAAAATATCCTGTTCCCGCGCTTTTCGGAGAGCGAAAGCCGTGCTTGCCGCGACAAGTAGTATGGAAAAAAGCCGAGTCGCGCGCAGGTAGAGAAATCATGCTAGAAGTACTGAACCACATTTTTGAACACATTTGGTATCACGCTAATCATTTGACAGCCGTTAGAGCCGTTTTGACAGATCGCTCAGACGTTAAAGGCTGTCAGTCCCATGTATATTAAATAAGTCAAGTTTAGCGCGATATGGAATTCAGCCCAGTTGAATAGTAATTGGATTTCAATGTGATTAGAACTGCAATTGGATTAGGATTACTTCGATGTTTTAATTTAACACGATCGGGGCCCTGGTGAACATTTTAGCTATGTGGATTACAATATTCCAAGATATTATTATTCTTATTCCTGTTGCAGTTGGATGCAAAAATGTTGCTCCTGTTGACTAACAACAATATTCAATCAATAACATTCTATACACAAGGACTTGGCTTCAGTGCGCTATTAACGGGACCACTAAGTTATGCCTAATTGTTTTACATTACTGTGTTGTGACCGAATACATTTGAAAGGACTGGAATGTCAGCGGCAATGTATGACAGCCGAGCATAACTGAGGCATACAAAGGTGACATTAGAGACATGTGTCATTTTTTGGTTCTGTAGTGACATTACGTCATACCACAAACGGATGACGAGGCGTAACGAGCAGCGACTGGCGGTTCGATCGGCAGTCGTTCCCCGTCACGCCTTCAGTATTTTCTCTAGTAGGTTCTCCTAATATTTTCTACGAATGTAATATCGTGTTCATAAAGATCAAATAAATTTGGAGTCAGAAAGTTTACCAGTGTATCATTTAATAGCGACGAACATTTGGACATTAATATATAAACATTATAGCAATAGGACATAATCATTGCTAAAGTTCTGTTATTGTATGACGTGGTGAAGTCTTATGTATAGAATGTCATTGCTTGTAATTGCAATGATATTATATTGCCGCAGTTCTTCTTATAAGAACTGTTTGACAAGTTGAAGTGGTTTGTCTGGAAGAAATCGCTTTTATGGCTGTTGCTGGTGTGCAAATTGTGTTTGATTTTGTTTATTTTGTTCAATTATTCGTAATTAATTTTTCAATGATATTGCATGAATGCTACCCACCATTGTATGCCCATGTGGTGGAACATAGCTGAACTGTACCATAAGTAATAATGTCATCAATTATGTATACCTATGATTCACAATAAAGAATATTTCTTTTTCTATTACTAAATATACAAAAAATTGTGTTATTTTATGTTGACTTAATAAGATATGTGCTCATTTATCGATACATTTTTATCGACAAAGCACATCACTACGAAATTATGTCGCTAAACTGATTTGGAAAATTCTCTGAAGAGACGAGATAGTCGTAGATGACATTTTTACCTTTCTTTCCATGCTTGAGACTTAACTCAAGTACGTAGGTACAAATTTATTTGAATGAATTGAATTTAGGGTACAATACTGTTGGCGCGCTCCATACAGACGAAGTCTGGATATATTTTTAATATTAACCAATTAATGCCAGTGAAATTTTCTGAATCAACCTAGAAAGTTATATCTACGCTTGCATCTTGTCAGATTTTCGTTAAAATGTATATTTTTAAAGTTACAGTGCCTCAAAGATTTCCATACAAATTTTAAATTAATCCTAGCATTGAAACTGTATATTTTAACGAAAATCGGACAAGATACAAGCATAGAGATTTGTTTCTACATTGTTTCTGAAAAATTTCATTGACTTTAATTGATTAGTATTGAAAATATCACCATACTACGTTTGTATACAGCACGCATCGGAAAAAAATCATCTGTAACGGTATTGAACAGCAGGTTTATTTTTGTTCTGATAATTTTGCTCCCATAGTAAAAGTTGTTCAGTTTGATGGGTAGAGTATGTGGTTTAAAGGTTAATGATACTTTTCCTTACGCCCTGTATAGGCTGTGATGATGATGATGAACAAATCCAAAATAATAACATAACATTCTGTGTCAATTTTAACTCTCCACCTATTACGGTTTAAATATAGCCCATTAGAGTTAGGACAGACGGACGGACAGCGTAGGCTCAATAATAGGGTCCCGTTGGCACCCTTTGGGTACGGAACCCTAAAAAACACTGACAGAGTCGCGGTAGAACCTTCAAAGTTCAAGTAAGATAGTCTCGAGCCGAAACAATCTTATTCTTACACATGATACTTTTCCTTACACCCTGTAGTAAGGAGACAAGAAGAACTATAGCGTTATTTGACGGACAATTCACCACGCGTCCGGGTTACGCCCGGATATTGTCCGGTGCCGGACGAGTCCGGCATTTGTTCCGACGTAGGGAACGGCCATTCTTATTGAAATTCCTGAATAGAGGAATTCTGTAGGTCCAATGTTCTCAAGATTGTTTCCGAATAGTTTCTTTTTTTGGGTTATTTATTTATTACAACGATTATATTCCAGATATTTAATATACAGGGTGACCTAAATAAGAATTACAAGGGTTCCGTCCCTGTTTCATATAAAACTGCAAACCTAAAAAAATGCCTGGGACAGTTAATTTATTTTTCGCGATTTCGGATTTGGTCCCATAGAGAAAACTGAATATGTTTGATGGTCGAATCATCCCCTTAAAAAGTGTCTGCATATTAAGAAGGACCCTGTATACAATTACAGCAAACTAAAGCAGCCTGTATATCAAACGTATACAAATAACTCATAAAACACTCGTATATTTTGACTTCAAGTCATATAGTGGCTATATAACAGTAAAATAAGGGTGTTCAGATTAGGAAGGAAGGCAATTTTGATGATATACGACCTCGGTGCGTGTCTCGGAGTGCCTTAACGTGCTCGCGCAAATATAAAACGGAGAAAAATATTGTCAAACCTGTGTATGAATCATGTAAGTAGGCTACAAGAAGCTACTAGCTAGTATAAAATACTATTTTGAATGAAATATTACTTAAGTTGTCCAGTCTTTGACTAATTATTATAAGGACTACCCTTGCGGTAGCATTTCCCCTCTGCCACGGTATAAGCACAATTGATCTTGTGCATTTACATTCAATTTTACACCTTATCACTAAACGAGACAGCCTATAATTGCGAAATAATAACTTCGAACTTAGAACGTTTGGGGTTCACACGAGACTACTTTTCATGATTTTTTACATTCAAAATTAGAATCTAAAGTTATGGGGAATAAAATCCAAAGTTGCGGATTTCATGTTACCTCGCCCCCCGCAAAAGTGACAGAAATGTTTGTTAGTAGAATTACACGCGTAACCAGTCCACATTTAAAAAGTCAAAGTGTCCAGTACAGTCATAAATATACTATAGATCTTGTATCTATGCAACGAGTCGCAGAATCGAATTATCATGGTTACAACATAGATTTTTTTTCTGTTCAAAATTAAAACAATTTGTTTGTAAAATTTACTGAACTCGATCTCAAACCACCGCTTGGGCACTCTCGTCCTACTTACTACCAATACAAGATTGCATGCTAGCGCTTTCATTCATTTCTGAAATATTATTATTTCATAAATGAATGAAAGCGCTGAAGAGAAATGAAATTGAGAAATGAAAGAAATCATTTTTGCCTTAAAACCCAAAATTCAAATAACTTTAAATTTTTGAATCTACCACCGCGTCGAAAGGTGTTCTGTTGCAAAAAAGATGCGGCCAGAAACTCTGCAACTCTTTAAAAAAATATAAATACATAAATATAAAGAACATTTACAAAATACAATATTGAATTACATAGTGTAACATTGTCAAGGCCAGACATTTTGGTCATTCAAATAATCATTGAGTTTATAGTAACCTTTTTACAGAGGACTTGTTTAACATGGGACTTAAACTTTTTGTCCGACAAGTTTATAATATCCTCTGGTATCTTATTATAATAACGTATACAGTGCCCCATGAAAGATGTGTTGACTTTACTGAGTCGAAAATTTAAGATTCGGTCTACAGATATTATAGTATTGTACATCATCATCTCAGCCGATGGACGTCCACTGCTGGACATAGGCCTCCCCCAAGGATCGCCATAACGACCGGTCCTGCGCTGCCCTCATCCAACGGGTTCCCGCCGCCTTCACCAGGTCCTCGGTCCACCTTGTGGGGGCTCACTGCCTACCCACGCCGCGCTTTCCGGTACGCGGTCGACATTAAGAGAAGTTTATTCCGAATGCGTAAATGCGCGCTGCCTACAAACGAAGTTTGGTGATATTTTCAATACTAACCAATTTAAGTCAATCGAAATTTGAAATAATCTAGAAACGAATCTCTATGCTTGTATGAAGTCAGATTTTCGTTAAAATATACATTTTCAATGCTAGGATTAATTTAAGATTTGCATGGAAATCTTTGAGGCACTGTAACTTTAAAACTATACATTTTAACGAAAATCTGACTTCATACAAACATAGAGATTAGTTTCTAGATTGTTTCTGAAAAATGTCATTGATTTTAATTGGTTAGTATTGAAAATATCAACAGAGTTCGTTTGTATGGAGCGCGTTCTGAATTATACTCGTATTCTTCGCCCTCATCGGCCATCGGTTCTGCGAGCAATGTGTCCCTTATCACTATGACAATAAGAGTGTGAAATTACTTCTATGCAATGTATATTTCACACACATAAAGTGTGAACGGCCCCAGTTGAAAACAGTAAATGTAGACAAAAACACAATAAATCAGTCGGTGATCTAAACAATGGCCGGTCACGGTTCCTGGACAGGTCAGTGCGGTGGTCACTGCTGTGCCGCCACAGAGCAAATAATTACTGGTGCTTACTGACAAGTGCAAGAAGCACAGTTGGTACACTACTAACTGCAACGTGTTAATGAATATGCGCAAAACCTCATACACCCCAACTGATTTATACAAAATAATTAGATTGAAACAATAATTTCATTATTTTGATACTTAAATTTAAAGTCCAACCCAGAAGTGAGAGCCGTGGTGGTCCAGTGGCGAGTAACCTTGCCTGCCGTGCAGGAGGCGATGGTTCGGTCCCCGCCCAGGCCGACTCGTACCAATGAGTTTTTCGGAATTTATGAACGATTTGTAACACCACTGGCTTTTCGGTGAAGGAAAACATCGTGAGGAAACCTGCATGCTTCAATTTCGAGGCATGTATTGTACCCACTGTCCATTACAAGTGGCGACGGGACCCCCCGTCACACTAGACAGAGTTTCGGTACTACTTGTGAAACGTGGATGTTCTGAGGTTTCAGAATATCTCTGATTACCTCCTCGGGGAATATAGTCGTGAGAATATGCTTAAAAATTTAACGTAATTCGCATTTTAAGTTTTCAGGCAAAAATGATTTGTTATCAATTTCAGCAATGAATGAAAGCGCTAACGTGCTCATGGATACATTTTAAGAATCTTGTTTTGGTAGTAAGTAGGGTGAGTGTGCCCGAGCGGTGGGTTAAGATTGAGTTCAGTAAATTTTACAAACAATTTATTTAATATTTTGAAAAAAATTACCTATCTTGAAACCATGATAATTTGATTCTGCTCTCGATTCTAAACAAAATACTTTCTAGTTTAGCGTTAATTCATTAACACGTTGTACTTGATCCATACATTCAGATCGAGTAGTTACCAGCCTACAGCTGAGTAAAAAATGATAATTAAAAAGTCGGTCAGACGACATAGATCTATGACAGTTAACCTGACAAACGGCGAACGGTACAAAAGTCCATTCAGTTCATCCTCGTGCCCACGGACGGGAACGAACGTTGAACCTTCGGAAGTACATGCAGATACCATTGTTACTGAACCATCGACGGATGAGACGAGGTATAAAGTTGACTGTGTGTCACTCCGAATAATCTCATCTGAGTGGAAGCGCTTTTAGTCACAGTGGGGCTTCGGTATTGGAAACGATCACCGAAGTTAAGCAACGTCAGGCCTGCAATCGCGGTAAATATTCGGTGATTGAACCGTGACTGGACTACGTCCGAACCATAATTTTTGACACATTTGCTATTGCGCTAATCGCGGTACAGCTCATGACAGCCGTTAGAGCCGTTTTGACAGATCGCTCAGACGTTAAAGGCTGTCAGTTACATAGAGTTTAGCACGATGCGGAATTCAGCACAGTTGAATAGTAATATACATACTACTATTCAACTGTAATAACATACCTATGTTGAAAACATGATAATTCAATTCTGCTCTCGATTCTAAACAAACTACTTTCTAGTTTTGCGTTAATTTATTAACACGTTGTATAGTACTATACTATATAGGCTCCTTCTTAATATGCTGACACTTTTTTAAGGGGATGATCAGACCGTCAAACTGAACAACTTTCTTTATGACACCAACATCGAAATCGCGAAAAAAATAACAGCTGTTCCATACTAAACTGAAATCTTACTCGACACATCTGATTTCTTTTTCGCGATTTCCACACTGGTACCATAGAGAAAGTTGTTCAGTTTGATGGTCTGATCATACCCTTAAAAAACTGTCAGTATATTAAGTTGCACCCTGTATAGTACATTTGACCAAAATATAGTACTATACTATACATATAATATAGTACGAGAGGCAACCCTATGTACAGCACTCACAATAATGTTCGTCTTGAACTCATACTAATAGTGTTGCAACTCATGACTGACCTACGAGGTAGGTAGGTACTAGAATGACCAATCGCACATCCGTTAACAAAGGTTGCACCACGCACCATGATCCATGATGCATTCAGCTATGATTCAGATAACTGTATACCTAACTATACTGTGTAGGTATACATAGCATCCGAGTCATTTTAATATGATTCAGATGATCTTGTATCGTGTTTACTGGATACCGGAAAGGTTGTTCAAGGTTGTGGGGAATTTCTGTAGTTTAACTTTAAGGGAATATAATTCGGAGCGTGCTCCATACAAAAGAAGTCTGGTGATATTTTCAATACTAATCAATTAACATCAATGAAAATTTTCAGTAACAATCTAGAAAGCAATTTCTATGCTTGTATCTTGTCAGATTTTCATTAAAATTTATAGTTTTAAAGTTACAGTGCTTCAAAGATTCCATACAAATCTTAAATTAATCCTAGCATTGAAACTGTATACTTTAACGAAAATCTGACTTCATACTTACGAGATTAATTTCTAGATTGCTTCTAAAAAATTGCATATACTTTAATTGGTTAGTATTGAAAATATCACCAGACTTTGTTTGTAACACCACTGGCTTTTCGGTGAAGGAAAACATCGTGAGGAAACCTGCATGCTTCAATTTCGAGGCATGTATTGTACCCACTGTCCATTACAAGTGGCGACGGGCGAGTAGCTTTATTTGCTATGAAGTAAGTAGGTAGTAGTGATAGATTGTATATATCTTATTTTTCTTTAAAATACATATGAAATATGAGTTGAAAATATTGGAAAGAATTTGTATTATGTGCATCTACTTTATAAGTTGAAGTCACTTTTACTTGCGACACACACCATTGTGTAGAAAATATTAAGATCTAAAAATGCTACGAAGTGAATTATTTTAAGACCTATATTTAATGAGTTAATTAGATCAAACCAGGATCAGACTACCCAATGTCTATAATAAAACAAAAATTTGTTCTCTATTTTGGAATAAAATCGAAATACCGAATTCTGTATCGATAAAAACAAATTGCCGTTAAAACTGCAAACGAAGCTAACTTCTTGCTCCAAATAAAGCTAAAAATAAAACCTTTTTTTGAGCTCGACCTTCGTTCAAACAAAAACAATTGCACAAACTTATTTGCAAACTCTACAAGACAAATTGCAGCAAAAACTGCAAATAATTCACTACCTACTGCCTTTGACTAATTATTATAAGGACTGGCCTTGCGGTAGCATTTCCCCTCTGCCACGGTATAAGCACAATTGATCTTGTGCATTTACATTCAATTTTACACCTTATCACTAAACGAGACAGCCTATAATTGCGAAATAATAACTTCGAACTTAGAACGTTTGGGGTTCACACGAGACTACTTTTCATGATTTTTGACATTCAAAATTAGAATCTAAAGTTATGAGGAATAAAATCCAAAGTTGCGGATTTCATGTTACCTCGCCCTCCGCAAAAAGTGGCAGAAATGTTTGTTAGTAGAATTACACGCGTAACCAGTCCACATATAAATAGTCAAAGCCTACTGCAGTCCCTCGAGTCATTCATGATGCAACTTATTTTACTTCTAATTTTGTTGATTCACGGTCGAATGCTGCGTAAATACCTTGTCTTTTATTTTAAGAAAAAGAAAAAAAAAAGCCGTGGCGAGTAACCTTGCTTGCCGTGCAGGAGGCGATGGTTCGATCCCCGTCCAGACCGACTCGTACCAATGAGTTTTTCGGAATTTATGTACGATTTGTAACACCACTGGCTTTTCGGTGAAGGAAAACATCGTGAGGAAACCTGCATGCTTCAATTTCGAGGCATGTATTGTACCCACTGTCCATTATGTGGCGACGGGCCCACCCCCCGTCACACTGGACAGAGTTTCGGTACTACTGGTGAAACGTGCATTTTCTGAGGTTTCAGAATATCTAGTCCGTGAGCATATGCTATTCTTAAACAACGACAGCTGTATTCACAGTAACATCTACTGCATGATATAACTATTTCGACCCAGAACTTGACCGTATGTTTACACATTTCTAACAACCGTTTAACCTTCCGTTAATAATAATAGTTTATTTTAGTTTAAGTTTTAACAGACCTACCTCACAGTTTTATGTTCAACCGTATCCAGATGTCGCTACCTTACTCCTGCGTTTATAGAGGGTGCTTTAAGATGATTAAATTTTATCTATTCTACACTCCACATACAGGGTCCAACTTAATATGCTGATAGTTTTTAAGAGGATGATCAGACCGTCGAACTGTACAACTGACGAAATTGCAAAAAAAAATCAGCTGTTTCATACAAAACTGCATCCTACTTGATTCAAATGTATGGGACAGCTGTTTTTTTCGCGATGCTCGGTAAAGGTTGCCGCTTAAGGTGGTTTCAGTGTTGTCAATTTCATACAAAAGTTTGACGCATAATACGCGTAGACGGTTTTCATAACAGTAATATTTTATAAATGGAAAAATAGTGTAGAAAATCTAGATGCAGCGTATCAAATAACATTTGCAATTTATAATATAATTAAAAATATATGTATAGCTTTGAAATTTTCTATGGATAAGTTCAAGGCTTTGCAGTTGCAGCGCAATAAAGTATTTCAAATTTGAAGCTTTATATCTTCATAATTATATTATAAATTGCAAATGTTATTTGATACGCGGCATATAGATTTTCTAAACTATTTTCCATACATAAAATATTACTTTTACTTGTACCGTCAACGCGTATTATGCGTCAAACTTTTGTATGAAATTGACAACTCTGCAACCACCTTAAGAAATCTTCTGCCTCATCGGCTATTTCATTCTGCGAGCAATTTTGTGGATTAATTATGAGGCCAATAACATTATGAGCATTTTTATGGGTAAAAGAAGAAATTTTAGAGTTTCTTGCCGCATCTTCTCTACAGCGACAACACGTTCCGACGCGGTGGTAGCTTTAAAAAGATTAGACGTTTGATAAGTGTGCTGCAAGCTCCTATATTGAATAAATTATATTCACTTTGACTTTGAAATTGGTTTATCAATTGTAAACCAAATTATTGTTTAGTAATTCTAAAACGGGAAGCTATTTACCAAAACCAAAACCAATCAAACACAAATAAACTGAACGCAGCCTGTACGACAATACGGTGCATTTACTGTAAATATTTATGTAAGCGGCATAGCTTGCTTCGTAAACATCACGTTATGTTACCGAGAGAGTTGTCTATGGTTACCGCTTTAAAAAATAAAAGAAGAACAAGAGCTTGTCGGACTCGCCCATGGTAGGGTTCCGTAGCCATTATATACGTAGAAAAAGAGGAAAAGTTTTTAACCTATTTATATCTTACCTGAGAGACATATTCCTACGTCCTATTCTTACCCGACTGCGCCAGAAGGAGGGTTATGGTTTTCGAGCGTATGTATGTATGTTTGTATGTCTATTTCTTTGGCACGGACTACAGCCTACACTATAATAATATAAACTAATATAATTTGAATGTTATTAGGTAGGTATTGCAGGCGGGGACAAACCAATAACCAACCAAAAATCGTCTTTGTCCCCGTTTGCGATACCTACCTAATAACATTAAAATTATATTAGCTCAAATAAAGCTGTTATAGTTGATTAGTGATTATAGAGCTTGTTTTTCTCTTTTCAGTTAATAGGTTTTTTATTGTCTTTGGATATCTCGAGACAGAAGAATTATATCGATTTAGTTTCTATCGGAGTTGTATTCCATTGGACTAGACCTATCCAACGACACCTCACTCGATTTAAAATATACAAGGTCTAACAAAATTAGCTGAAACTATTTAAAGGGGATGATCAGACCATCAAACTGAACAACGTTCTCTATGGGACCAATATCGAAATAAAAATAGACAGCAGCATAACTTGTACTTTTAAGCAACTGTAAAGCTGCAATTGACAACATTTCAATTTAAGAAAGGTACCAAAATAAGAAAACCATTTGGAGATTATGTGATTCAAAGCTTATATCAAAATTATCAGATTTTTCTATCCATTATTTCACGAGTTATTTGAAAAATACTGAAAAATATAATAGAGGTTGAATGAGATTTTATTGCTTTGCCTGCTTTGCTTTTCTATTGTATTTGACAGTTTTTATTTTTAATATTATTGCGGTTAAGGTATCTTAGCCATAAATCTTACGTGTATCAGAAAATTCAAAAGTAAATTAAAAATAGAAATATCGGTCAAAAATAAAATCGGAAAAATACGTATCTCTTATTTTTTAACCTATTTTTATATTAAAAACAGGTGGTTAAAAAATTTTATGTTTTCAATTTCCGAAAAACGAAGTAAGTAAAACAAAATTGAATTTAGCTAGCGAGAAACGATCGGCGTTTAGTTTTAAAAACTTGGGAAATGATTTGTAATAGGTTACGTAACCGGAGTTTAATAGGAAGTGATCCAAGCTAAATGAAGCTTTTCACACTTATTTTCAAACGGAATCATTTTGTCCGGCAGAAAACTTGTTCCGTTCAAATGAAAGCCTTAATCGAATCCGTTCAACTTTTACTTCTAACTTTTAAAAGTATTTCTGCCTTTGAGTTCTTTTCCTACAGATTTTGAATTGACACTTTATTTTCAATGTAATATGATCTATCCGATAGATTAGTGGGTAAACCTGCTTGGACCTTCAATGATTGAAAACCCATCGATCCCTGCGTAGAGTTTCTGGCCGCATCTTCTCTACAGCGACAACACGTTCCGACGCGGTGGTAGCTTTAAAAAAGATTTGACGTTTGATAAGTGTGCTGCAAGCTCCTATATTGAATAAATTATATTGACCTGCTACCCAATCCGCGTAGCCCCAGCAACGCCCTATGACTAAAGGTCCGTATCTCCTCTGGATGCCTTTAGGTAGGTCGTTTAAGGCGTAGTTCATACAGAAGAGACGTGTGGCGGTGGCGGATAGTCAAAGTAACACAATTATAAACCTTATAGTACGTAGCATAGCGTCGTTTGGAGAATTACGCGCGCGGCTCCAGGTGACGTCACCCGGAGGCGCGGGCGCGATTCTCCTTTCCAACAAAAACGACGCTATGCTACGTACTATAAGGTTTATATTGTGTTACTTAGATTATCCGCCACCGCCACACGTCTCTTCTGTATGAACCGTGGCTAAGAAGATATTCCTGATAAAGCGCTCCATACAAAACAAAGTTAGGTCCTAGTTTGGTTATATTCTATACATATAATAAAATTGTAAACTTAGCGTTGATGTACACATTGAAGATACATATTGGGGGCGTTTTTAGAATTTTTGTCCGTTTGTCTGTCTGTCTGTTTGTTTGTGCACGCAATACTTAAAAACTACTGAACCGATTTGGATGGGGTTTACAAAAAAGCGTAGGTTTTAGTTTGGATTAACATTTAGGCTTTATTTCATCGCAATAGGTTAAGGTCACGCAAGGTCGCATAGGTAAAGTCTGAAATAAACGTTTCTTTTTTAAGGAAAAAGTCGGTGGTCTTCTGCGCGTACGAAGTACCGGGCTTCGCTCGCTCGATCTGCACACCAAAGGAACCCTAATTTAGTAAAGAAGGTGGAACGGAACGGAAGATATTGTTTACATTATCGATATTTCGATGACGGAGTAAAGTTGGCGGGAATCAGGTTCAAAGTCACACACACATCGATAAACTCACGTTTGTGTTCCTTTTTGGAATCATCATCATCAGCCTATACACCACTAGTTTTTAATTACTGTCATAACTTTAAGGGTGTATTCAGACAATGAGACTTAACAACTTTCCAAAAACGAAAACGTAATCTTTTTAATAAAGAATATTTGAATTGATTTTATTTTATCTAATTTGAACTTTTCCTAGAGAACAAATGGTTCAAAAAACATTTTTTTTTGGGATCTTATATAGAAAATCGTTCGGCTGATCCGCGACTCGACTTTTATAAGGGAGTCCCAAAAAATGTTCACGTTTTTCGACCCATATTCCCGACTAATAGACCATGTCAGTTTTTGTACTGTTCGCATACCTACAGTGCATATTACAATTATACCTGCATATTCATGCATATTCATTTTTAGCAACCATACCATACCTTTGAACGTCTGTAATTCTTAAACCGACTGGAGTTATGCAGGCAGACCTGTCCATCCCCATCACAGAGACACTCTAGCATAAGCATAGCATATCCTCACGACTATATTCCCCGAGGGCGTAGTTAGAGATATTCTGAAACCTCAGAACATCCACTAGTAGTACCAAAACTGATAAGTGTGACGGGGAGTGAGCCCGTCGCCACTTGTAATGGACAGTGGGTACAATACATACTTCGAAATTGAAGCATGCAGGTTTTCTCACGATGTTTTCCTTCACCGAAAAGCCAGTGGTGTTACAAATCGTACATAAATTTCCGAAAAAATCATTGGTACGAGTCGGCCTGGACGGGGATCGAACCATCGCCTCCTGCACGGCAGACAAGGTTACTCGCCACTGGACCACCATGGCTCTAGAGATGCTCTACACCCTATGAATACTGAATCAGCTTTGCAGCTGATGGTTACCAAAATTCCTCTCTTATACTATAATCTTATCATTTTACAACGTTCTTGCTCTAAAACTCTCGTTATAACAACGCCACTCAACTCTCAAAGTTTCCTTAATTGTGTTGTCTCGAGTTTAAGTTTAACGACATTGTTTTCCGAAATTACAAAATAACAAAATAAGTAGAGAATTTATGTAAAATGCTTTTTCGTTGTTTAAATAAGTTATGATAAGAGATTTTATAAAATAAACAACAAATTTGTCGAGTCCAAAACTGCGAGTTCCTATTTTATTTACCTACCAAAAGGTAATGTTTTTTGAGTAGACAGGCCACATTTTCTTTGATGATAGCATACTTTGACTATTTATATGTGGACTGGTTACGCGTGTAATTCTACTAACAAACATTCTGCCACTTTTTGCGGGGGGCGAGGTAACATGAAATCCGCAACTTTGGATTTTATTCCCCATAACTTTAGATTCTAATTTTGAATGTTAAAAATCATGAAAAGTAGTCTCGTGTGAACCCCAAACGTTCTAAGTTCGAAGTTATTATTTCGCAATTATAGGCTGTCTCGTTTAGTGATAAGGTGTAAAATTGAATGTAAATGCACAAGATCAATTGTGCTTATACCGTGGCAGAGGGGAAATGCTACCGCAAGGCTAGTCCTTATAATAATTAGTCAAAGATAGCATATCGTTGGCTAAAGTGTCAAACCTCGTAACTCCATTTTATTTTTCAAATTACATTTTATACAATGTTATTACTAATTTCTGAACGCATCCATGGCACAACTCTTAAATCCTTTTAAAAAGCCGTTACAATTTAAAATTATAAATAGAAAACTACATAACTCTGGGGGTCACATTTTTCGTGGTGACATTTTTTGTGTATCCTGTAAAATTTGATCTAATGGAGTTACGAGGTCTGACAGGTTAGTCGACGATATGCTCACGCCTATATTCCCCAGGCAGAAATATTCTGAAAACTCAGAATATCCACGTTTCACTAGTAGTACCATAATTCTGTCCAGTGTGACGGGGAGTGTGCCTGTCGCCACTTTAAATGGACAGTGAATACAATACATGCCTCGAAATTGAAGCATGCAGGTTTCCTCACGATGTTTTCCTTCACGGAAAAGCCAGTGGTGTTACAAATCGTACATAAATTCGGAAAAACTCATCGGTACGAGTCGACCTGAACGGGGATCGAACCATCGCCTCCTGCACGGCAGGCAAGGTGATGACGGTTTCCAAGGGGATGATCATACCATAAAACTGCACAGCTGTATCTACAGTGTGTAAGTGACAGCCTAGTAAATACTGAAACGGTGAACTCAGACCATCAAACTGAACAACTTCCACTATGGAGCCTACTACAGCGCCTGCGGCATGGTGCCTCGATAAACATTTTATCGCGCCTACTAACTCGTTTGTTCGCGCGCAAAAAGAAAGGGAGCTAGGGAGCGATAGAGCTTTATCGCGCCATCATGCCGCGGGCGCAGGAAACGCGAAAAAAAATAAGCTGTCCCATGCAAAACTGCTGTACCTACCCGACTCAAATGTATGGGACAGCTGATTTTTTTCGCGATTCCTAAGGTAGGCTCCATAGTGAAAGTTTTTTTTTAGAATGTTTGTCTGATGTTTGTGTGTTTGTTTGTGCGAGCCACGCAAAAAATTCTAAACAGAATTTTTTTAAATCTTTTTTTGTTAGATAGCTTATAATCTGACTTAAAATCTGGTATATAATTTGTGCGGACGAAGTCGCGGGTTTACTCTAGTATTCAAATAATAGGTACCGCAAATCGTGGTAGGCCAGACTGACAGATAGGTAGGTGAGGTGACATTCAACCAAATGCACAGATTAAAATAATTAGTTACTTTACTACGTTGAGTCACGTAGCAGGTTCTGACCCGAGCACTTGTCTCGCGTGTTGTTCGCGCGTCGCGTTTTTGCCTGCCACGACGCTCCGCAATCCTCAATCTCTTCTTGTTCTTGATCAAAAACAATCCCTGAGATTGGAATAGATACTCCCACAAACTACTTGACATTGGTGGAAATGCAGTGCTAACGCACAAGCAAAAAGTTCATTAGTTATAAATTTAAAAAAAAGTTACTAAAGTCCGGCCGCTGAAAGATTGCGTTTGACAGTTACCATAAAATTGTAAAAAACTGAATGAAAATATTGTTTACCTGTGCTCACTCTAGTACACAGGGCACTAGCTGCCCTTTTAAGTTCAAAAAGCTACTAAATAATGATCGGCATTTATAGTTTTCATTCAGTTTTTTACAATTTTATGGTAACTGTCAAACGCAATCTTTCAGCGGCCGGACTTTAGGTACGTAAAGTCGGATTTTAGTCCAAGAACATTGTAAAAATGTCCCCATTTCGAGCACATTTTTAAAGTACTGCGTACTGCAGCGGAAGTCATTTAAAACCTCATTTACTTTCTAAAGCAGTTCAAAATACACTCACCTGTCACTGACGCGGCCATTAGCAATCCGAAAAAGGCGGGAAACACTGCCATCTTGAATCCACTTTTCAAATTTAGAACACAATTTTTAAACGATCCACTCACACAGGCATCTAGGCGATGCGTTCGAAAAACGGTCACTTTTTCTTATTAAAAATAAAAAACTGTATCCTTTCTTAACCGGTTCCTCTGGACACTTGCTGTCTCGCTCTCACTCGCGCGTTGGGTTGTGAAGTCTCGCTCACTCTGCAACAAAAAACGCAACTATGTAGGTTGGGAGTTTTTTTAGGCAAAAGGTGTTTGGAATGGAGGGATTATGTAATTAGATGAGTCCAGAAATTATTGAACTGTGTCAGTTTTATAGTTAAGGCATTTTGGCTTGGAAAGTTACGCGTCGGATTTTAATGAGGCGTTTTAATTTAAAAAAATAGTTGAAAGACACTAGTAGAATGGCGTTAAAATCGTGCTCATTTAGCTGTCAACTCCAAAGTGTTCAGTGTTTTTCTCGATTCCCTATTTTAAGGGAGCAATTTTTTGATTTATTAATATGATTAAGATGGTTTTTATATGAAAGATGTTGTGATACTTGAATTCATCGAGTTTTTGTACAGTTAATGTTCATTTTTGTATAACAAACTAAAATTTTCGGTATTATTGCGTATTTATTGGTAGTGAACAATGTATCCATTGGCAACACCACCTGTCAGAAATGATGCAAACCAAAGACAAACAGCACTTTTACTGTGAATGTGATAGGTTTTTCTGAACTTTTATTATTGCCATCTAGTGATTTTTCGTATTACTAGTCTTGGAAAACGACTTATTCAAAAATACTTTTATTTTTGTTTTCCTGCCCCTCTATTACATGATTTCTCTACTCACGGGCGACGTGTCTTCGTTGCATAGAAAACTTACCGCGCTTGCCGCGACAAGTAGTGGGGAAAAAACCGAGTCCTCTTGTATGATTTCTCTAGTCGCGCAACTAGAGAAATCATACAAGAGGTGCTGGTCTGATCATGCCCTTAAAATAGTTTCAGCTAATTTTGTTAGACCTTATATTATATTATTATTATTTTGTTGATTTTTTTTTTAAATTATTTTTTTTGTTTTTTTTTTAATTTTTTTTTCTTTTTAGTTATTTTTATGCTTGTATATACGACCAGCCATAAAGGAGGTACCTTTTTATGTGAATTTATACATGATAATGAACCACAGATAGGTTATCAATGAACACAATAGAAGCGGTACTTCCAACGTAGGTTATTGAAAGAGATAATTACCCTATAACTATTTTAACACGCTTTCGTTTGGAAACGTGAAATCATTCAAGTTATCTAACTTCAAAGGTCAGTTGATTCAACTTTCGACTGATCTTTGTGTAAACTGACAGTTTTCTATGGGATTTACTATGTCATAGCTATTTCTGTTCTTTTCCATTTAAGAGGATAGTTCCTGCAGAGCGAGCGTGCGTGCTGTATATCGGGTCCTTCTTAATATGCTGACACTTTTTTAAGGGGATGATCAGACCGTCAAACTGAACAACTTTCTCTACGGCACCGACATGAAAATCGCGAAAAAAAATCGGCTGTTCCATACAAAACTGCTACTATTCGAACCAAATGTATGGGATAGCAGATTTTTTTTTTCGCGATTTTGATGTTGGTGCTATAGAGAAAGTGGTTCATTTTGATGGTCTGGTCACCCCTTAGAAAAGTGTCAGCATATTAAGAAGGACCCTGTATAAACGAAGTTAGCTGATCCTATGTTCAAAATTTGAAAATTTTTGTTGCGAATTTCACTTATCTTCCTAGCATATGCTCACAACTATGTTAGTCAGAGATATTCTGAAACCTCAGAACATCCACTTTTCACCAGTAGTACCGAAACTCTGTCCAGTGTGACGGGGGGTGAGCCCGTCGCCACTTGCAAGTTGTTCAGTATCTGAGTACAATTACCTATTTAAGTAATGCAACTGTTTACCTTAACAACCTGGATACAGGATCCTTCTTAATATGCTGACACTTTTTTAAGGGGATGATCAGACCGTCAAACTGAACAACTTTCTCTATGGAACCAATGTCGAAATCGCGAAAAAGAAATCAGCTGTCCCATACAATTGGGTCGAGAAATATTTCAGTTTAGTATGGAACAGCTGATTTTATTTTCGCGATTTCGATATTGGTCCCATAGAGAAAGTTGTTCAATTTGATGGTCTAAACCACCCCCTATAATTTTGTATTTTTGTAACACCTTGTATACCGTTTCTAGTCATCATAACACAAGTCCAGGCTAGATTCTGGTACTTTAAATGTGACTAGATAATTTGTGTGACAACGTCCAACATATTTATTTATTTATGTATAACTTTCATTTTAAATTAATTTAAACAATAAACCCATAAGTACCGCAGTTGTGAAGACGTGTGCTCCGTACTGTTTCAGTTTGACACAAAGCGCCGCGCTATTTGCGTCGCGCCGGATGCGCGGGCGCATCGCGGCGTACCGTCCGCAGGATCATTACTTTTATTTCATTTAAAAAAACTTTTTATAAGCAACAAGGGAATATAATTCGGAGCGTGCTCCATACAAACGAAGTGATATTTTCAATACTAACTAATTAAAGTCAATGAAATTTTTATGAAACAATCTAGAAACTAATCTATATGCTTGAATGAAGTCAGATTTTTGTTAAAATGTTTAGTTTTGAAGTTACAACGCCTCAAAGATTTGCATACAAATCTTAAATTAATCCTAGCACTAAAACTGTATATTTTAACGAAAATCTGACTTCATACAAGCATAGAGATTAGTTACTGGATTGTTTCTGAAAAATTTAATTGACTTTAATTGGTTAGTATTGAAAATATCACCAGACTTCGTTTGTATACAGCGCGCATTTACGCATTCGAAATAAACTTCTCTTAACGCCAACTATCGAGCCATTTTGAACTATTTTTTTTTTTTAAATGCATAAGCATATGCTCACGATTATATTCCCCAGGGGATAGTCAGAGATATACTGAAACAACAGAACATCCACGTTTCACCAGTAGTACCGAAACTCTGTCCAGTGTGACGGGGGGTGAGCCCGTCGCCACATGTAATGGACAGTGGGTACAATACATGCTTCGAAATTGAAGCATGCAGGTTTCCTCACAATGTTTTCCTTCACCGAAAAGCTAGTGGTGTTACAAATCGTACATAAATTCCGAAAAACTCATTGGTACGAGTCGGCCTGGACGGGGATCGAGCCATCGCCTCCTGCACGGCAGGCAAGGTTACTCGCCACTGGACCACCACGGCTTTCGGAAAATACCTCATTAGTCCAGCTATATCCTTGTTGCGTATGCGCACCGTACATTCCCCGGCGTGTGAACGGGAGCATCGCAGACGCACAAACAAACGAACAAAATTAACGTAAATACACATTCCTGTATGTATATAATATATTTATAGAGAGAGGAGATATATTTGGAGTTGGTTTGTGTTGCTTTCACAAAGATTGTTCAATTTCTTTACCTGAAAGAAATCATATCGTCTCGCTCGCACGACTCAATCTCCTATATCCCCTTTTTGACAATTTGAGTTAGGACAACCATTAACTTCCTGATATTCTTTTCTTTAGAATCACCTACAACGTGTTAATGAATTAACGCCTTTGACTAATTATTATAAGGACTAGCCTTGCGGTAGCATTTCCCCTCTGCCACGGTATAAGCACAATTGATCTTGTACATTTACATTCAATTTTACACCGTATCACTAAACGAGACAGCTTATAATTGCGAAATAATAACTTCGAACTTAGAACGTTTGGGGTTCACACGAGACTACTTTTCATGATTTTTAACATTCAAAATTAGAATCTAAAGTTATGGGGAATAAAATCCAAAGTTGTGGATTTCATGTTACCTCGCCCCCCGCAAAAAGTGGCAGAAATGTTTGTTAGTAGAACTACACGCGTAACCAGTCCACATATAAATAGTCAAAGATTAACGCAAAACAAGAAAGTAGTTTGTTTAGAATCAAGAGCAGAATCGAATTATCCTGTTTTCAACATAGGGAGTTTTTTTCAAAATATTAAATAATTTGTTTGTGAAATTTATAATTTACTCAACTGGATCTCAACCCACCACACGGGCACACTCACCCTACTTACTAACAAAACAAGATTCTTAAAATGTATCCACGAGCACGTTAGCGCTTTCATTCATTGCTGAAATGATAACAATTCATTTTTCCCTGAAAACTTAAAATGCGAATAACTCTAAATTTTAACTATCAAAGTAATGAAATTATTGTTTCATTCTAATTATTTTGTTATAAATGAATTGGGGTGTATGATGTTTTGCGCTTATTCATTAACACGTTGTATATGTTTCTCAGGGAAAGATGATCGGTAATCACTAGAGATCGAATAATGGGATGCATATTTACCTAATGTTGAGGAGTTGGCTATTATGGAGTGCACTTTTGTATCGAAATTTTTATAATTTTAAAAAGTCGCCTCCCTACTATGCATCCGAGTAGTTATGCATTCCCGAACTTCCTGACATACCGGAATATATTTTACCGAAAAAATTTTTTTTTTCTTTTTTAAATCAAATAGTTTTAAGAAGTCGCTTCAAAACTATGCATCCGATTAGTTATGCATTACCTGATTTCCTGGTATACGAAATTTCTTTAACAAAAAAATTTTTAGTAGTCGCTTCCACAATTTCATAGCCAAAAATGAAGTTTATTTAAGTTAAATATGCATCAGAATGTCCGATCTCTAGTAACCACCCATTAAAGTAATGCAATTTGCTCTAACACCCTATATATTCCACCCTAGAACTAGCCCAAACGACCACTGAAAAGGCCGAAACATTATTAATAAAATTCAAAATATTTTAAAGCGCGCAGTTGGTGGTATCGAATAACCTATTTTACCAACACAATTCAATGTATTACCTCATAATTACACAATACAATACAACACAGTTATGTATATATAATCATTAGTTTTTACATAAAGCCGTAGGGTTGAAGACCTGGATCAATGGTTGCCTGGCAGCGGAGTGACAACAGTAACTTGACGGCGGGGTGGCGCGATCGGGCGAACAAAATCTAATCTCACACCGATGCGAACCGAAGTGTATTGAGAGAAGTTTATTTCGAATACGTAAATACGCGCTTCATAGAAACGAAGTCGGATGATATTTACATTACTAATCAATTAAAGTCAATGAAATTTCGCAGAAACAATCTAGGAACAAATTTCTATGCTTGTATCGTGTCCGATTTTCGTTAAAATATACAGTTTCAATGCTAGGATTAATTTAAGATTAGTATAGTAGTATTTAAGGTTAGTATTGAAAATTGGCTGCAATCGCGGTGAATATTAGGTGATTGAACTGTGATTGGACTACTTACGAACCATAACTTTTGACACATTTGGTATTGCGCTAATCGCGGTACTGGTCATGATGATTTATGGTACCATTTTTTCTACAGATCTGTTTGGGACGTAAATGAGGTGCCATCTTAAGGAGACCAATCTAAACAACTGGAAAAACTAGGGTTGCCACCTCTCTGTCTGCCACAACTAAGGGTTAAAAATGACTTCTTTGATTCTGGCAACCCTACAGTTGTGGCTAGTTTTTCCAGTTCTTTAGATTGGTCTCCTTCACATGGCACCTCATTTACTTCCCAAACAGATCGGTGGAAAAAATGGTGCCATAAATAATCATGGTAAAGGTACTGGCGGCAATATTTTGCTAGGCAACCCGGCGGCGTTGTATGAACCTCTGTATAAACATTCACTTAAATCACATTTCGTTCACCAAACAAATAGGCGCATAATTTTGCGGTTGGAACTTGTTATACAACGGGTTAATGAATTAACGCAAA
This sequence comes from Agonopterix alstromeriana, assembly GCA_963924505.1. Classification (NCBI taxonomy): domain Eukaryota; kingdom Metazoa; phylum Arthropoda; class Insecta; order Lepidoptera; family Depressariidae; genus Agonopterix; species Agonopterix alstromeriana. Next base: position 8,221,976 of record OZ004690.1, on the reverse strand, counting down.
ACTAGAAATTAGTTTGTTTAGAATCGAGAGCAGAATCGAATTATCATGGTTTCAACATAGGTAATTATTTTCAAAATATTAAATAATTTGTTTGTAAAATTTAAAATTTACTGAACTTGATCTCAACCCACCGCTCGGGCACTCTCACCCTACTTACTACCAAAACAAGATTCTTAAAATGTATTCATGAGCACGCTAGCGGTTTCATTCATTGCTGAAATGATACCAATTCATTTTTGGCTCAAAACTTAAAAATTCGATTAACTTTAAATTTTAAGTATCAAAATAATGAAATTATTGTTTCAATCTAATTATTTTGTTACAAATCAGTTAGGGTGTGCTTATTTATTAACACGTTGTATACAGCCAGACGCATTTATAATATTTAATTAAATATTGATTTTTTAATTCATATTGTTTATTACGCTACGGTGTAAAGGCATCATCGATTAGAACTAAATGGGTTTTTCACACAAAGTCACTTGTGCATTCTATTTTAGAATTCCTTTTTTTATACTTGAACAACATTTTATTGCTTTCAATTTCATGGTATAAAAACTGGATAAGTAAATATTTTTCTGCTTGTTATTTACAAGTGTATGTATGTATGTATATGCTCACGACTATATTCCCCGAGGGGGTAGACAGATATATTCTGAAACCTCAGAAGCATCCATGTTTCACTAGTACCGAAACTCTGTCCAGTGTGACGGGGAGTGAGCCCGTCGCCACTTGTAATGGACAGTGGGTAAAATACATACCTCGAAATTGAAGCATGCAGGTTTCCTCACGATGTTTTCCTTCACCGAAAAGCCAGTGGTGTTACAAATCGTTCATAAATTCCGAAAAATTGCCTAAAAGTTGGGATTTTCGAAAATATACCCTTAATGCGACAATAACTATAATTTAATACAAAGCATTCACTAATGAGATCTGTAATTCCATATTAAAATAATGATATCAGATCCCAATTACAATAACTCGCAACGTTAAAATTTAATAAAAAAAACATTGAATATTATTTCATCAGAAACCGAATGAATAATTGAACGCAATTCGTATTGACTTTCTGAAAGTTATATTATTTTATGAGTTTTCCGTTTTACAGGGACGGATTTAGTGTTTTAATGGGGCTTTTAAACTTCACTTCATTACGGTAAAAAGTTGCATTACTTTAGGGGGTGATTGTATCCATGATACTGAACAACTATTCCTAAGAAACGTATAGGAAATTCGAAAAAATAAACCGTATTTTTTTCGAATTTCCTATAGGTTTCTTAGGGAAAGTTGTTCAGTATCATGGGTACAATTAAAGTAATGCAAATGTTTACCCTAATACCCTATACAAGGTGTAACAAAAATAAAAATAAACATTTAAGGGGGTGGTTTAGATCATGAAACTGAATAACTTTCACTATGGGACCAATATCGAAATCGCGAAAAAAAACCAGATTTTCCATACTAAACTACAACTACTCGAGCTAAATGTATGCTGAATTTTTTTTCGCGATTTCGATTTTGGTCCCATAGTGATAGTTGTTCAGTTTGATGGACTAAACAACCCCCTTAAAAGTTTTAAATGTTAATTTTTACTTTTGTAACACCTTGTATACGTCCCACTGTGAGGCACAGGCATACCCTCAGGTAGGATATAGGCGTTAGTCCACCACGCGTGCACAATGCGGATTGGTAGACTTTACATACGCATAGGAATTTCTTCTTCGGCGTATGCAGGTTTCCTCACGATGTTTTCCTTCACCGTTTGAGAGCAGTCGGTATTACGTACAGAAGTTGATAAACTCATTGGTACATGGCAAGTCATCCGTGCGGATTCTAACTCTCATGTTTGAGTGTATAACCCAGCTAGCACAAACCTTCTGAATAAGTTTTGTTTAACAGCATTCATAGAAACTAATTGCTGAATAAGAGTACTGTAATTAGCTGACTAAGCGCTTATTCAGACGTTATTCAAGCAACAAGCTGAGTATCTTCTGCATATAAGCATTTTGTTCTTTTATACAAGTATTACTGTATAAAAGAAGCCAAGCTCTGTTAGCCAGATGATGAATTAATGATGAATGAACTATGCTCAAGTACTTCAAAGCTCATATGATGTATTGTCATTAGCTTAATTTGATGTATTTGTAACTTTGACTATTTATATGTGGACTGGTTACGCGTGTAATTCTACTAACAAACATTTCTGCCACTTTTTGCGGGGGGCGAGGTAACATGAAATCCGCAACTTTGGATTTTATTCCCCATAACTTTAGATTCTAATTCTGAATGTTACAAATCATGAAAAGTAGTCTCGTGTGAACCCCAAACGTTCTAAGTTCGAAGTTATTATTTCACAATTATAGGCTGTCTCGTTTAATGATAAGGTGTAAATTGAATGTAAATGCACAAGATCAATTGTGCTTATACCGTGGCAGAGGGGAAATGCTACTGCAAGGCTAGTCCTTATAATAATTAGTCAAAGATTTGTAATTATGATGTATGAGCGTCATTTTGTAATTGGAATACTGTCCTCTTTCCTTAACTCCATTTGCAATACCTTAAAAAGTGGCTAAGTTGTAAGTGCAATGTAACAATATTTAAGAACTTATTATGTACACTTAGTACGCAAAATAAATATTTGATTTGATGTTAAGTACGCTTTTTAACCCAGCATATCTGACTCCATCTCTGTTAAAACCAATAATAATTATAAATTCAAAATTAAATCGTTCCCGTGATCAGTCACAGCGGAAACTTGGTTTCATATCACATCTGAACATCGTAATTGGATGCCATTTGGACCGTGTCATTTGATTGTTGAAAGCCGTGGTGGTCCAGTGGCGAGTAACCTTGCCTGCCGTGCAGGAGGCGATGGTTCGATTCCCGTCCAGGCCGACTCGTACCAATGAGTTTTTAGGAATTTATGTACGAGTTGTAACACCACTGGCTTCTCGGTGAAGGAAAACATCGCGAGGCATGTATTGTACCCACTGTCCATTATAAATGGTGACGGGCTCACCCCCCGTCACACTGGACAGAGTTTCGGTACTACTGGTGAAACGTGGATGTTCTGAGGTTTCATAACATATCTGACTACCCCCTCGGGGAATATAGTCGTGAGCATATGCTTATGCTTTCTACATTTGATTGTTCTTTACAGAATGTAAAATTAAATTCGTAACATAATAAACAGGGTGCTTCAGACGATCAAACTTAACAACTTTCTCTACGGCAAGAGCCGACAACGAAAAAGCGAAAAAAAAAACTGCTGTAAGTAGGTATACATATATGCAAGGTGAAATTGATATCATTAGCATCCTTTTAAACTAAGAGTCTACTCATCAAACTGAACAACTTTTACTATGGAAGCAAACCGATCGGAGCAAACAAAAAAATCTGCTGTCCAAGTAAACTGCAATGCCTTCTCGATTCAAATGTATGCAACAGCAGATTTTTTTTGCTCCTATCGATTTGTTCCCAAAGTAAAAGTTGTTCAGTTTGATGGGTAGACTCTTAGTTTAAAAGGATGCTAATGATATCAATTTCACCCTGTATATACTTATTTAGGTAGGTAGGTATTGCACATAATATACATGGTGTTAACTGGAATCGTTACATTATTTTAAGTGTTACCTACTTGTGCAACAGTCTTTGAACAACTTGTTCCATTTTTAGGATTCCGTAGTCAAACAAGGAAACCTTATACAGGGGTGCTTCAGACCATCAAACTGACCAATTATCACTATGGAGCCAACGTCGAGAAAAAATGCTAACACTTTTTAAAGGGATGATCAGACCGTCAAACTGAACAACTTTATCACCCCTCCCAAAAAAGTGTCAGCATATAAAGAAGGATTATTTGTATTTTTGTATTTTCGTCAAAAAACGGGGCCTTTTTTTCTTTTTTAAAGCTGCCTAAAACTCAAAAAGAAATGTGCCAAATCTTGTCAAGATTGAATTTTCTTTTTTTTCAAAGGCCATGGGATCGAGCCAATACTGCCATGTTAGACTTAAACAGTTTCAAATTCGTTATTGGAAAAGGAACTTTCTCTTGACAATAAAATTAAACTAAAACAATAAAACAGTAACATGTAACAGAACAGAAAGCAGGTAAGGTAAAGATATCGATAAGAAATGTAGGTAACTGCATTATTACGATTATGGCGTGAAGATAAACTTTATTGGTTCACTGTACGGTGCATTGACCTGGTTTATAATTTTGTAGGGCTGTCAGAAATTTTGCAAAACACTAACGAATATAATTCGATATAATTAGAGTCAAAAATGGCGTCAGAAAGCTATCCGTGTGATATTATTTTGAATAAAACATTTTGAGTTTTGATTCATATCGGGGTGTGGTCACAAACTTAACTACAGGGTCTTTGCTCCGATCGGTTTGCTCCTATAGTAAAAGTTGTTCAGTTTGATGGGTAGACTCTTAGTTTAAAAGGGTGCTAATGATATCAATTTCACCCTGTATACAGAGTGTAAACAGTTGCATTACTTTAAGGGTTGGTTGTATCCATGATACTGAACAACTGTCCCTAAGAAACCTATAGGAAATTTGCAATTCAATCAGCTGATCGAACGTTTGTATGAAGAGTTGACAATTTTTTTTGGCGAATTTTCTTTGGTACTTTGGGAAAGTTGTTCAGTATCATGGGTACAAACAATCACCCCTTAGAGTAATGCAACTGTTTACCCTAACATCCTGTACAGTATAATTACATAAATGGTTTCGGTTTATAATAGTATTGTAACAAGACGAGTGTCTATCTCAGCGGCTATGTTATGGACAGTTTATTTATGAAAACATTTTATATGTAAGAAAAAAATTGTCTTTATTTCCAAAAAATTGTGATGTCCATAATTACAACACTCGAAACAAAAATAAACGGATATTTCCACACTTTTGGCTTAGTAGGGTCAACACGTCTTTCATGGGTCACTGTATACGTTGTTATAATAAATTATGAATTATGAATCTTTCCGAAAAAATGTTTAAAACTCAAATCAAAAAAGTCACGGGCTCACCCCCCGTCACACTGGACAGAGTTTAGGTACTACTGGTGAAACGTGGATGTTCTGAGGTTTCAGAATATCTCTGACTACCCCCTTGGGGAATATAGTCGTGAGCATATGCTATGCTTTGCTCAAAAAAGTCCTCTGTAAAAAAGCATATTATAAACTGGATGATTATTTAAATGATCAAAATGCTTGAGTCTGAGTGTCACTAACTTATAGTTTACTGTATAGTATCATTTATTTAATTAAATAGACTATGTATTATTGTATACATAACTTTAGCTTAAGAATTTATATTGTAATAGTTATTAAGTCGTGTTATGTTGTAGAGTTTCTGGCCGCATCTTCTCTACAGCGACAACACGTTCCGACGCGGTGGTAGCTTTAAAAAAAAGTTTAATAAGTGTGCTTCAAGCTCCTATATTGAATAAGTTATTTTGACTTTGACTTTGACTAATACCTTCTGACTATCCTCAACATCTCTTCGACAGTGCATCTTTATTTTGTGCACACACTTATGCAAAAAATTAAGCAATATTTTGCTCATACATTGCAATTAGTTCGCAATAAACTCGATGACGGCAGCCCTAGCTATCGACGTGCACGGTTTTACGGTAATATAGTTGATAACTCAATAAAACACGTTTCATTCAACATGTTCCGGATAATGTCGTTATATGTAAATTTCAATTTTTCAACTTTTTTAAATTGGTACGTTTTAAATTGATTACTCATATCAATTTAAATAAACAACAGTCAAGTGCGTGTCACAACCTTTGACTGATTATGATAAGGACTAGCCTTACGGTAGCATTTCCCCTCTGCCACGATATAAGCACAATTGATCTTGTGCATTTACATTCAATTTTACACCTTATCACTAAACGAGACAGCCTATAATTGCGAAATAATAACTTCGAACTTAGAACGTTTGGGGTTCACACGAGACTACTTTTCATGATTTTTAACATTCAAAATTAGAATGTAAAGTTATCGGGAATAAAATCCAAAGTTGCGGATTTCATGTTACCTCGCCCCCCGCAAAAAGTGGCAAAAATGTTTGTTAGTAGAATTACACGCGTAACCAGTCCACATATAAATAGCCAAAGCACACAAAACATAAACTTACAAAAAAGTTTTGTTTTCTCTGGGACCTTTAGCGCGAGACCGACTCACACTTGGCCGTTTTTTATTATTTGTTGTTATACTGTAGAGTTTGCTCTATAATCACACCGAGTTTGACGCTTGTATGTATTACCGTTTTTACGATAGAGCAAGAAGAAAAAACGTTGATAAAAACTAGTTTCTTGTATGGGGACCCCCCCTTAATTTTTATCTTTCTTAAATTTTTATCATATCTTAACAAACCCGCCATAATAACACATATTCTGTGAAAATTTCAACTGTCTAGCTACAAAGCGGTAATAAATACAAGCGTCGAACTTGGTGTGATTATAGAGCAAACTCTACAGATATAAACGTCAAATAATAAAATCCGTCCAAGTGTAAGTCGGTCGGTAAAATATTAAATAACTTAATTGTAAAATTTAAAATTTACTGTTCTCGATCTCAACCCACCACACGGGCACACTCACCCTACTTACTACCAAAACAAGATTCTTAAAAAATGTATCCATGAGCACGTTAGCGCTTTCATTAATTGATAAAAAAACATTTGTGCCTCAAAATTTAAAATGCGGATAACTTTAAACGTTAACTATCAAAATAATGAAATTATTGTTTAAATCTAATTATTTTGTTATAAATCAGTTAGGGTGTATGCGGTTTTGCGCTTATTCATAAACACATTGTATAAAATGCACAAGCAATGCAATTCAACCTAACGAACGTTACCGCTGCGTGTGACCCACTGAGATTGTGCATGTTTTGATTACGCGACGCATTGTTACAATGCACCTCGTTGCACTTCGCAGTTTGCGATGCAATCGCTTTATACTTATACAGGTGTTTGAAAGTCATCAACAATTTCTTTGTTTTCAGAGTCAGTCTCCCCTCGTGGCATATAAGTGGTGCCGAGAGTTACATCACATGAGGGTGACGACGAGAGAGTGACTCTGTGAGTAGCGTTGCCGAGAGTTACATCACATGAAGGTGACAACGTGAGAGTGACTCTGTGAGCAGCGTTGCCGAGAGTTACATCACATGAAGGTGACGACGAGAGAGTGACTCTGTGAGTAGCGGTACCGAGAGTTACATCACATGAAGGTGACGACGAGAGAGTGACTCTGTGAGTAGCGTTGCCGAGAGTTACATCACATGATGGTGACAACGAGAGAGTGACTCTGTGAGTAGCAGTACCGAGAGTTACATCATATGAAGGTGACGACGAGAGAGTGACTCTGTGAGTAGCGCTGCCGAGGGTTACATCACATGAAGGTGGCGACGAGAGAGTGACTCTGTGAGTAGCGTTGCCGAGAGTTACATCACATGAGGGTTACGACTAGAGAGTGACTCTGTGAGTAGCGTTGCCGAGAGTTACATCACATGAAGGTGACGACGAGAGAGTGACTCTGTGAGTAGCGTTGCCGAGAGTTACATCACATGAAGGTGACGACGAGAGAGTGACTCTGTGAGTAGCGGTGCCGAGAGTTACATCACATGAAGGTGACGACGAGAGAGTGACTCTGTGAGTAGCGTTGCCGAGAGTTACATCACATGAAGGTGACAACGAGAGAGTGACTCTGTGAGTAGCGTTGCCGAGAGTTATATCACATGAGGGTGACAACGAGAGAGTGACTCTGTGAGTAGCGTTGCCGAGAGTTACATCACATGAAGGTGACGACGAGAGAGTGACTCTGTGAGTAGCGTTGCCGAGAGTTACATCACATGAGAGTGACGACGAGAGAGTGACTCTGTGAGTAGCGGCGCCGAGAGTTACATCACATGAAGGTGACAACGAGAGAGTGACTCTGTGAGTAGCGTTGCCGAGAGTTACATCACATAATGGAGGGTGACGATGAGAGAAATGAATCTTGGGCACAAGACGCACGAAAGTAGGATTAACAACGTGGAAATGCGCTCATCGAGAAGTATGTGTGGTGTAACTGTGATGGACAAATTGAAAAATTGTTGATGTAGAGTGCTGAAAGAGGATGTAGTGACAAAGATGGAGAAAAGTAGGTTAAGATGTTTTGGTCATATGGAAAGAATGGATAAGAGCAGATGGACGAGTGCAATCTATAATGCAAGCGTAAGTGGAAATGTTGGAAGGGCCTAGGCGTACTTCAATACGGATCAAATTGGCGTCGTGCTTAAAAAGGGGCAGGTCAGATCTACCCGAAACCGACGAGCATGCATGAAAGGACTGATGAATGTGGAGGTTGTTCTTCGGTGAGTGTGCCCTAGAGCTACATGAGATCATCCCGCCTTCCCTTTTCTACTATCGGACTTCCAGACGCACCGCGGGATACCACCCCTTCTTGGTTGACATCCCACATTTCCGCACCAAGCTCATTTCAGAATCTATTATAATGCGCACAGCCGAGGAGTGGAATGCCCTGCCTGCGTCAGTATTTCCCAACGGTTACAACCCGAATTCCTTTAAAGTACGAGTGAATAGGCTTCTTCTGGGTAAGCTCGCTACATCTTCGACCCCATCTTTGTCCTAAGGACTGGATTGAGGTCAAGAGCAAACCCATAAGTAATAAACAAAAAGAAAGAAAGGAAGCTAGAGAGGTTTGACAGGATCGTAGCAGGAGGCGTTCCATTGTCTCTGCCGACCTCAGTGGGAGACAGGCGTGAGAAGGCACATTGCTCGCAAAACCGATGGCCGATGCGGCCGAAAAGTTCTCGAGTGGCGACCGCGTACCCGAAAGCGCAGCGTGGGTGGACCGACGACCTGGTGAAGGTGGCGGGAACCCGTTGGATGAGCGCAGGACCGGTCGTTGTGGCGGTCCTTGGAGGAGGCCTATGTCCAGCAGTGGACGTCCATCGGCTGAGATGATGATGATGATTATTAGGTATTATACCTCTAATAGATGGCGTGCAAAACAAATGTTGATGTAACACCTAACCATTGAGTGTGTACATAGCTAAGATCATCGCAAGATCTGCCCTTACGAGTGAAAGGCAATACACGATGCTGCGCGCGCGCATTTTATGATTATTTGTTTGTTATGAACTCTATTACAAGACGGATAAGGGTGTTTTGATTATTGTAACAATAACCTTCAAGCTTCAATATCGAGACGTAGGTACACAGGATCCAACTTAATATGCTGACAGTTTTGTAGAAGGATGATCAGACCATCAAACTGAACAACTTTTTTTATGAGAACTACATCGAAATCGCGAAAAAATGACTCAGAATATCTAATCATTTGTTTTACCTACTTATGACAAGGCTGACTGTTGCAAAAATATTGATTACGATAGATAAATATAGTTCAAAAGATACTGCGGACAGACTGACAGACAACGTAGGTTGAATAGGGTCCCGTTGGTACCCTTTGGGCACAGAATATGTAATAGTATATAGTTCTACATACAGAACGGCCACTCCCCGCCCCCCTCTGACTTCAGATACCCCACCTCACCTCACACTTTCTGGGAAACTTGAGGGAAGCAGAGCAAGGGAATGCAGTCAGCCGCGCACCCGTAGTATTTGACTACATAAAATTGAGTCTTTTCAGTGCATAAAAAACGTTGAAAAATAACGCTAAATTTACATTTTCAGTAATTCTTTATCTCAAATACTATTTTTAATAACAGAACGAAAAATAAAAAAATAACGAAATTGTAGACGATGTTCATACGATGCGTGGTAAGTCAACCCTACACATATGTCAAAGGAAATTAGAACCAAGTGCGCATGTGCGAACGCCATTATGTCAAATCCAAAACGTTGTTTGCAGTGCCGGACCTGTGCTTTGGGTACAAAAGTCAATGATGTTTTTTAACACGATCTGGAAACTCCTTTGATTAAATTAAATTTAGTCAGAGCTCTGTGCAAGAACGTGTCAGATTTTCGTTAAAAAATTTTTTAAACAATTAATGGACTAATCGAATTTATTGATTCTACATGTAAGCCATGTTAGCTTAATCAAATTGAAGATTGAAAAAGTCGGTCGGCGAGCGGGATTCGAACCCACGACCTGCCTATCCAGGCATGCTCAACTCCAACAGAGCTGTCGGCGCCCCGCAAGCCACGACGAAATTTTCAATTTATATCATCGTCTTTAAGGGACGTCAGCGCCATCTACCAGAGTTATGTAAACTACTGAGAGTTTTTACAAACTACTGATTCACACGTCTAATGTTACAATTAGAATTCATGCGATATAGATGTCACACCTTACATACATGTCGTGGGTTCGAATCCCGCTCGCCGCCCGACTTTTTCAATCTTTAATTTAATTAATGGACTCTTGCTTGTGCGTTAGCACTGCATTTCCGCCAATGTCAAGTAGTTTGTGGGAGTATCTTTATTCGAAGAGATTGCGGATTGCAGAGCCTCATGGCCAGCAAAAACGCGAACCGCGCGAACACCACGTAAAAGAAAAGTGCTCGTGTAAATGAAAAAAAAAAGTATCTACTCGTATCCGCTTGCAACGTGACTCCTTTAAAATAATACAGTTGCTCAAATAAGTCCATATATAAATCTTAAATTAATCCTACCATTGAAACTGTATATCAAACGAAAAATTTTTATAAACGATTTATTTCCAGACACTATCACTAAAAAAACCAACTTAACTAGTTTTTTTTTAAATCTCTCTGGACCGGTCCCCGCTAGCCACAGACAAAAAATAATAAACCATAGGTTGTTAACCTCTTTCGAACTAGGATGCGTTCTTCGGAGGATTTAAAAAATTGATTGACATTTTGATATTTTACAGATGCGTTTTGAAATAATAAAGCTCCTAGTGTGATTTTCGTAGAGGGAGAAGTTATAGAGGTCGGAACGTGTTTCATCCTATTCCCTCAATAAGAGATGCACATAGCAATTTCGCTTGAGTTAAAAAAGAAGATCGCTACCTTATTGTTGTCCTTATCAACGTAACCACTTTTTTGTACTACGGCCACCTGACTCCAAAATGTCATTTCATATAAATTGTATAGGATTTTATGACTCTTGTTGTCTCATACGCGGTTACACTGACATTCTGTCTACAAGCGTAAGCGAAAAAAAATTGTCTGTGGTGATTTTGAAGCACATTTCTAAAGATTATTGATAGTTTTAACTGGCTATCCCAAAAGGTGGGTAATGTATGTTTAAGTTTAAGGAAAGAAAGAAAGAAAAATATTTAGTTTCAATGTGAAGATTAATTTTAAAATTTGTATGGACAGACAAAAAGTTTAAGTCCCATGTTAAACAAGTCCTCTGTAAAAAGGTGATTATTAAAAATATATATAAATATATAGAGAAAGTTGTTCAGTTTGATATAATATTAATATTAATAACGAATGTCTCAAAAGGTCTAGTATCCAGAGCCGTTAAAGACATTATAAAAAAAAACATTTACGGCACAAACCAAGTTAGCATCATCACAAGGGTACAATTGGAAAGTGGGTGTTGACCGCAAACCGTGGGCATCGTGGTATAGTACCTACTCTACTGTAGAGGCTATCCGATGGTCGAGCGGCCTGATTTCAACAGAGTGCTTTCCATAGACGTAGAACCAATCTAGAAGACGCTACGCTACTTTGCAAAAACATCTTAATCTCTTCTTCGGCATAAAGTCAGCATGATAAAGGATACCCTAAGAGGAAGGATCTCTCTTTAAGACTAGAGTGAGCCATACCAATTGTAAAGTGTCCACTTTTTTTGACGTTTAGGTTTGAGTGTGTGGTGTCAAGTAGTATGGACAAAAGGCACCAAGTGACATATGGCCTTATGTTTACGGTCACTTTTCACACACACTAGCTCAAAAAAAGTGGACAGCCGCATAAACAAATATCTATAGTTCCATCTCCTTCTACTATTAAAGGTATGCCATAAGACAAAAGAGACCAACTACAATCGTAAATTTATGCGGACTCTATGGAGATCCTTCCTCTGAGTACCTAACCCAAAAACAGAAATGAAGTACTTAGTTAAAAAAAAAAAAAATTTATCGACCTCGTATAAAATGAAAAGTGGGTTGAAAAAAAGTAGTTATTCTAATTAATCAATTTGCTCATAAAAACAACGATTTCAGAATTACTTTAAAACAGTTTTCAAAAAAAAGGTGTCACCCTTTGACTAATTATTATAAGGACTATATGTAATGTTGTCAATTTTCGTCGCTGGATTAGAAAGGGACAAGCCAACCACGTCGATGAAAACGTACGAAAGAAGGTTGAACATTGCCGCCAAGGAGTATTTTCATGTTTCACCGCTTGTAAGGCAGTGTGCTCTTCAGGTATAGACAATGCCTATGCCAACTTCCTGGCATGAGCTGATAAAAGGGCACAGGCCTACCCAGGAGGGTGTATGGGCGTCAGTCCACCACGCGTACAAAATGCGGATTGGTAGACTTCACATACGCATCGGAATTACTTCTTCAGCGTATGCAGGTGTCCTCACGATGTTTTACTTCACCATTTGAGAACAATTAGCCGTGCTGCAATGGGACGTAAATAGGCTGATGATGATAATCTGGAGCCAGATTGCGCTAATTTAAAATATCGTAGTTCTATTCTTATCCAATTTCAGTTCAAATTACTATTCAACTGTGCTGAATTCCGCATCGCGCTAAACTCTTTGTAACTGACAGCCTTTAACGTCTGAGCGATCTGTCAAAACGGCTCTAAAGGCTGTCATGAGCTGTACTGCGATTAGCGCAATACCGAATATTTACCGCGATTGCAGACCAGTGATATTCTAAGCTGGGTACCACATGGCACATCTATTGTATCTGCATCAGTGTTGTGGTCAGTGCGTCCAGTGCAAGCGTACTCAACCGTAGTAGACCTGCCTTTACCGCGTTGATCAGAGCTGATGATGACCTTTTTGGATGTTAAACTTGTTAGGGTTCGGGACCCTATTACTAGGCCTACGTTGTCCGTCCATCCTACCTATTTAGGGCCGTAACTTTTGAACCGTAATAGCTAGTATGTGTGAATCGAATATACCTAAAGTCCGGCCGCTGAAAGATTGCGTTTGACAGTTACCATAAAATTGTAAAAAACTGAATGAAAATATTGTTATCCTGTGCTCACTCTAGTACACAGGGCACTAGCTGCCCTTTTAAGTTCAAAAAGCTACTAAATAATGATCGGCATTTATAGTTTAAATTCGATTTTTAAAATTTTATGGTAACTGTCAAACGCAATCTTTCAGCGGCCGGACTTTAGTTAACTACATTTATAATTTCCTAGAAGCTATAGTTAGAAACACAAAAAAGAACTTAAGGCTCTACCGCCCGATTTTACCGTAATATTGGGTAACTTAGTAACCATATTTTATACATTAACTACGGCATTTTTTAACATTACAGGACATGAGAAGTGATTTGGTTTTTCTCGAAATCTATTTTAATTAATAGAAATGAAAAAAAAGTTGTCTAAAGTCACCTCTTTTTTTTAGTTGTAACCATTTTGCTCTTACATTGTTGATCGGAAGAAAGTGAAAATTTACAATACAACATAAAATGATTAGCTTTCTTATTTTTTGAAAATTCATAAAAATTCATGTCATTTTTCAAAGAAAAGGGCTAAATTCTGACCCGTGCCACGCGCTCGTTCGCATCGATTAGTATAGAGAGTCGTGTTCCCGGTTGGATACGCCTTAAAAAAATATACTATTTCATACTAAAATTAAATACCAACCGCGTAAAATGTATGAAACAGCAATGATTTTTTTCGATATTTCAAAATTGGTCTCATAGTGAAAGTTGTTTAGGTTTATAGTCTGAAGCACCCCCTTTAAGTATGAAGTTAACACCCTGTATACAGGGTCCTTCATAATATGCTGACACAAGGGGATGATCAGACCATCAAACTGAACTACTTTCTCTAAGAACCAATATCGAAATCGCGAACAAAAATCTGCTGTCACGTACATTTTGCTCTACTAGGTTTCCATTTTTGTATGGGACAGCAGATTATTTTTTCGCGATTTCGATGTTGGTCCTATACAACGTGTTAATGAATAAGCGCAAAACCTCACACACCCCAACTGATTTATAACAAAATTATTAGATTGAAACAATAATTTCATTAATGAATGAAAGCGCTAACGTGCTCATGGATACATTTTAAGTATCTTGTTTTGGTAATAAGTAGGGTGAGTGTGCCTGTGCGGTGGGTTGAGATCGAGTTCAGTAAATTTTAAATTTTACAAACAAATTATTTAATATTTTGAAAAAAAAAACCTATTTTAAACCATGATAATTCGATTCTGCTCTCGATTCTAAACAAACTACTTTCTAGTTTTGCGTTAATTCATTAACACGTTGTATAGAAAGATGTTCAGTTTGGCGGTCTGATCATTCCCTTAAAAAAGTGTCAGCATATTAAGAAGGATCCTGTATTGGGGATGCCTAGTATTATTTCTGACCTAAGTAATATTTTTTGAAGTTCTTTTCAAAACGAAGTTAATTTCTTTTAAAATAGACCATCGCATCGAAGCATCGTCTAATACTCGACGAATTTAAATGAAGACAAATGATCCTGGCCGTCGGTCTGTCACAAATTGTATCAATTTAACGACTAGATGGCTCTGGCTCTTAGATCGAGGACAACGATATATGGGGCTATTGTCATATAAAAATGTTCGTTGATTCTGTAACTAGACCTATTATTTATAATGTTTTTTCCTAGCTACGCGTGTAATTCTACTAACAAACATTTCTGCCACTTTTTGCGGGGGGCGAGGTAACATGAAATCCGCAACTTTGGATTTTATTCCCCATAACTTTAGATTCTAATTTTGAATGTCAAAAATCATGAAAGTAGTCTCGTGTGAACCCCAAACGTTCTAAGTTCGAAGATTATTTCGCAATTATAGGCTGTCTCGTTTAGTGATAAGGTGTAAAATTGAATGTAAATGCACAAGATCAATTGTGCTTATACCGTGGCAGAGGGGAAATGCTACCGCAAGGCTAGTCCTTATAATAATTAGTCAAAGGGTATGACACCTTTTTTTTGAAAACTGTTTTAAAGCAATTCTGAAATCGTTGTTTTTATGAGCAAATTGATTAATTAGAATAGCCTCTTTTCATTGTATACGAGGTCGACAAAATTATATTTTTTTTCTTAACTAAGTATTTCATTTCTGTTTTTGGGTTAGGTAGGTACTCAGAGGAAGGATCTCCATAGAGTCCGCATAAATTTACTATTGTAGTTAGTCTCTTTTGTCTTATGACGTACCTTTAATAGTAGAAGGAGATGGAACTATAGATATTTGTTTATGCGGCTGTCCACTTTTTTTTGAGCTAGTGTGTGTGAAAAGTGACCGTAAACATAAGGCCATATGTCACTTGGTGCCTTTTGTCGATACTACTTGACACCACACACTCAAACCTAAACGTCAAAAAAGTGGACACTTTACAATTGGTATGGCTCACTCTATTAGGTATAATCTCTTTGGTTAGGTACCTACTTGATATTCTGTCTTTATGCCAAATTTCGATTCAATAGGTAAAAAATGAAAGAGTGATTGAGGCGGGGCATACAGACAGATCTAGAATGGACGAAAGTAAAAAGGATTTCCTTGTTTGACTTCGGCACTCTAAAAATTCTGTCATTTATTAGAGATATTCTTCTTTATTTCCAGATATTTCGGGAAAAACTAAAAGGGAAATTGTGGGTTAGTCCAAAAGTTTCCATCCAGTCTAAGAGACTGTCTAATCGATTTCCAAACCCACTATGAAGACTTCAACGAAAAACCATTAACATTGTCATTTCTGAGTCAGAAATTCAAAACAACAATAAAACAGTAGCTAGGGGAAGTAATTTCACAACCAATTAGAGATTAGCATTCGAACAGTCACGCGAATTGTGAGTAGGTACTTTATGTATAGTGTGATTCATTTATGAAGATCTATACAAGACCACAGTTGCATTGGATTTCAAGGAAAGGCATGCATGCATATGCTCACGACTATATTCCCCGAGGGCGTAGTCAGAGATATTGTGAAACCTCAGAACATCCACGTTTCACCAGTAGTACCGAAACTCTGTCCAGTGTGACGGGGGGTGAGCCCGTCGCCACTTATAATGGACAGTGGGTACAGTACATGCCTCGAAATTGAAGCATGCAGGTTTCCTCACGATGTTTTCCTTCACCGAAAAGCCAGTGGTGTTACAAATCGTACATAAATTCCGAAAAACTCATTGGTACATTTGGCTCAACTAGGTTTGCAGTTTTGTATAGAATAGCTGTTTTTTTTTTCGCGATTTCGATGTTTGTCCCATAGAGAAAGTTGTTCAGTTTGATGGTCTGATCATCCCCTTAAAAAAGTGTCCCCTTGTAAATTAAGAAGGACCATACTATTACCTATTCTGTGGCAAATCCTTAGACAATTTAAATAAATGGTCAAAGAGCAAAGCTTCTGACCATCCAAAAAAGGGATTATGGCGAGTTTATACAACGTGTTAATGAATTAGCGTAAAACTAGAAAGTAGTTTGTTTAGAATCGAGAGCAGAATCGAATTATCATGTTTTCAACATAGGTAATTTATTTCAAAATATTAAATAATTTGTTTGTTAAAATTTACTGAACTCACTCACCATACTTATTACCAAAACAAGATTCTTAAAATGTATCCATAAGCACGTTAGCGCTTTCATTCATTGCTGAAATCATAACAAATCATTTTTGCCTCAAAACTTAAAATGCGAATAACTTTAAATTTTAAGCATCAAAATAATGAAATTATTGTTTTAATCTAACTATTTTGTTATAAATCAGTTGGGGTGTATGAGGTTTTGCGCTTATTCATTAACACGTTGTATATTCAAAGAAATGGTGTGAAAAATACTAATAAGTACCTAATTGTACGCCATAATGTCTACGAAACAAAAAGCAAAACATAACAAAAGAGCTTTTAAATTCACTCAAAAAAAAATGTATTACGTAAAAATTGTGAATCCTTTGTGCCTCCGCCTCTGACTCACGAAGTTACTAAACTCACGCAAGCCAGTGTTACCAGGTCACATTTTAAAATTACCCTCGAATTTGATTTTTTTTCACTTGGTAATATTATTATAAAACTATAGGTAATAGAAGTGTGTCCTGCATGTCTAGGATGATTTCTCTACTTGCGCGCGACTCGGCTTTTTCCCATACTACAAGTCGCGGCAAGCGCAGCTTTCGCTCTCCGAAGAGCGCAGTCACAGGTTATTTTCCATACACGTTTATTTGGCATCACTCAAAAACCACTGGACCAATTATATTTGATACATAATTACCTATTAGATATATAATTACCTAGACTTAAAAACTACCTCAAAAGGAAAAATATTGAACCCAAAGGATCACTTTGTTGTCCGTCCCTCGATTTCTATTTTTTTATACAGGCTGTAAACTTAAATGCATTAAAAAATTTCCCCAAAATCTCAATCTGGTAACACAGTTGCAACAATGTACACAAAATTAAATCCCACAACATAACTCTTAATCCAACGTAACAGAACACAAACTTGCTTGTTTCACTGGACTTCGTTAGTAGATCAAACTGTTTTTAATTCTTGAACGTTCAAACTTATCACTCGAACACCGAATAATGGCGGCCGTTAAAAAGGACGCTACACACTGCACGGTGGACTGATTCTTACAAAAAAGAAAAAAAAAACGGCTAAGTGCGAGTCGGACGCTCGCACCAAGGGTTCTGTGTCCAACAAAAAATAAAAATATCTCCTTAATCCTTAGCGTTAACACACACTTGGCCGGTTTTAATTATTTTTTGTTTTTCAAATACAAATAGGTGTGTAATTGCAAAATTTTACGTTTGTGTGTATTTACCGTTTTTACGATAGAGGAAAACAATTTTTTGAAAAAAAAAAACACCTTTCTTGTATGAGGATCTTAATTTTTTCTGTTTTGAAATTTCCCATAAACTTCATACTAGATATTTAAACTCCACTTTTTTGACCTCACCGCTTATGGATAAGTAGTTGGTACTTTATCTGACAGATCGTTTGAGATCCTTCATCCTACATACGAAATTAGGTAAGTACTTATATCAAAAGATCTGTCAGGAACTTATCCAAAAGCGGCAAAACATCACTTAAACTAAAAATAATAGTTACAAAATTTTCGAGATATTCAAACACAAAAATTCCATCTAAAAAATCCGCATCGAAATTGCCTCTGTTTTTTCTTTAATAGGTAATCGTATCGAACCGTGAAAGTTAAATAGAATTCGATCACGTACCGGAATGCATTTAAAAAGTCAAGTTACAATCTATTATCATTCTATCTCTCCCCTCCCTTAGCGAGGGAGGGAGACGCGGACAGGTGTCAAATTATGGGCCGTTAAGTAACCCTCTTTGTTGTGGGATGGGTAATTTGACCATTATTACATAAGGAGAACCAATTTGATAAAAACTGAAAACTGACATAACAAGTCGTTTACATTTAAAAAAACCGGCCAAGTGCGAGTCGTGACTCGAGCAATTAGTGTTCCGTACTATCAGTTGTTTAAAATGGGTCTATGAAGACCACCGCTATAAATTGACCCTTACTTAGTATGGGATTGAAGATCATTTTACACTGGTGACAGTTTTTTGAGCATAGAAAAAATAACTATCCAAGTTAGAGCCAGCCTGATGCTCACGACTATATTCCCCGAGGGGGTAATCAGAGATATTCTGAAACCTCAGAACATCCACGTTTCACCAGTAGTACCGAAACTCTGTCCAGTGCGACGGGGGTGAGCCCGTCGCCACGTATAATGGACAGTGGGTACAATACATGCCTCGAAATTGAAGCATGCAGGTTTCCTCACGATGTTTTCCTTCACCGAAAAGCCAGTGGTGTTACAAATCGTACATAAATTCCGAAAAACTCATTTTCCCGCTATATACACCTTATTTCTAATGAGAGTGATTTTTTTAAGATTTTATGTGAATCTAATTTTTGAAATATCGGTTGGGACAGCAGTTTTTCTGGGTTTACTGAAAAATTTTGTTCAACAAAGTTTCAAAGAAAAAATTAAAAGAAATATTTTCAGACTCTTATTTTTATAAGCCTTCATTTCTATACCCCACACGATATAATAAAAACAAAAATATTGTTTTTCATCTCTTTCCGCCCTCTAAAACTGCCCCTCAATATAAACATTAAGCTTTTTTGACTTTATTTATGTCATTGGATCGTTAATTGCTATAATTGTACCAAGTTTCAGCTTCCTGTGTCTTGCGGTCTCCGAGAAAAATGCCTGTGACAGACGGACGGACAGACACCGATTCCATAAGTGTTCCGTTTTTGGTACGGAACACTAGAAATACATGACATGGCATTACTATTTCGATTTACCTGTCAGATCGATAATGTTCCAAGTTTTTCTCGATTCCCCCAATTTTAGGGAGCAATTTGTTAATTTATAAAATGATTATTTCTGCAACAATATAAATTACGTTTTGATACTTTAAATTGATCTACTTTTTGTGCAGTCCATTTCGTTTGTCTTTGATTAAATCAAAAGTTTATTCATGAACAACAAATCAAAATTTTCGCTGTTAATGCGTATTTATTGGTAGTGAAAAGTACCTACTTACGTTACATCATCAACAATCACCTACGGTCACGATTTATTTAATCCCAAACAAAATGAAAATTACCTGAAAAAAAAAGAAAAAAATAATTAGATTAAATAAAAAAAAAATTAAAAAAAAACCCGTTAAATAATCAGTTGTTCCATACCGACATTTGAATCAAGTAGGCATTGCAGTTTAGTATGGAACATCAGATTTTTCTGTTGCTCCGATCGTTTTGCTTCCATAGTAAAAGTTGTTCAGTTTGATGGGTAGACTCTTAGTTTAAAAGGATACTAATGAAATCAATTTCACCCTGTATGCAGGGTCCTTCTTAATATGCTGCCACTTTTTTAAGGGGATGATCAGACCATCAAACTGAACAACTTTCACTATAGGACCAACATCGAAATCGCGAAAAAACATCAACTGTCCCATACAAAACTGCAAACCGACTCGAGAAAAATGTATGGGACAGCTGATTTTTATTTCGCGATATAGATGTTGGTTCCATAGAGAAAGTTGTTCAGTTTGATGGTCTGATCATCCCCTTAAAAAGATGTCAGCATATTAAGAACGACCCGTATTATACATACACAAAAAGCCGTGGTGGTCCAGTGGCGAGTAACCTTGCCTGCCGTGCAGGAGGCGATGGTTCGATCCCCGTCCAGACCGACTCGTACCAATGAGTTTTTCGGGTTTTATGTACGATTTGTAACACCACTGGTTTTTCGGTGAAGGAAAACATCGTGAGGAAACCTGCATGCTTCAATTTCGAGGCATGTATTATACCCACTGTCCATTATGTGGCGACGGGCTCACCCCCCGTCACTTTGGACAGAGTTTCGGCACTACTGGTGAATCGTGGATGTTCTGTTTTTTCAGTGTATCTCTGACTACCCCCTCGGGGAATATAGTCGTGAGCATATGCTATGCGTATTATACATAGAATGTTAAATAATATTTTCGTCTGAACTAGAAATCGGTCAAACTCCGCCCTACTTTACACAATTGTAATTACAAGACATTAGAGTTACAAAGAAACTTAAAGAAAAAAAAAACAAAAGTTTTTTTTCCACCATCAGACGAAGGTCGAGTCAGCCAACCGTTATAGTAATTGGTTTTTTAATTTTTGCATGTGTTGTGTTGTGGCGCAAGCTTTGTCTATGGTTCGATGATCTTTACAATAAATAAAATAACGACACCATTTTGAAATACAATAAGTAGACAAAATTTTTGTAACCCCCTGTTTTTAATAAAAAATATAAAAATAGGTTAAAAAATAAGAGATACGTATTCTTCCAATTTAATTTTGACCGATATTTCTATTTTTAATTTACTTATTGAATTTTATGAAAAACAAAGGATTTATGGCTAAGATACCTTGGCCGCATTAACATTAAAAATAAAAACTGTCAAATACAATAGAAAAGCCAAGCAGGCAAAGGAATTAAATCTCATTCAACCTCTATTATATTTGTCAGTATTGTTCAAATAACTCGAGAAATAATGGATAGAAAAATCTGATAATTTTGATATAAGCTTTGAATCACATAATCTCCAAATGGTTTTTTATTTTGGTACCTTTCTTAAAATGAAATGTTGTCAATTCGGTATTTCATGTTTTTTTTTGGTGGGCTGAATCGAAAACGTCAGAGATTTTAAAATGAAAGGATAACAGATATTTTTAATAAAATAACGGTCGTTTTTCGGTCCGTCCAGTGACGTCACTGGAAAACCTGTGAACTCCTTGGTAAACTTAAAATAACTGGCCATTATGAAAAAAAAATACATTGACAATGTCAGAATTTGACATTTGAGGTTGCCGTTTCTGTTTCCAGTATAGAGTTAGAAAGAGAAGGCAGAAATATTTATTTTTAATAAATCAGTACTAAAGTAGTTTTTCTCCATGGAGTTCAAATTATTTTCTCTCCACCATTTTTGCATTTAGAGGTCAGAAAATTATTTAAAATTAAATTTATATTGATAAACTCGATGAATCGCAATAAAAATTAAATTGTTTTTTTTTAAATTATGTCTTCTATCCGTAAAAAATATAAAATAAAGACAAAAAAAAAACTTGACATACCGAATTGACATATGGTTGTCTATATTTTACTGTATATTTTTTGTTGTAAAATAAATAATATTTAATTGCTTGATTGATTGAATTATATCAAATGAAAATATTGTACTACCTATTTCCTTTCAAAATGTTTACCTACCTACAAGGATAATAAACTATTAGATCCTATCCGATATAAAAAACCGGTTAAGTGCGAGTCGTCCTGAATAGGTAGGACGGACGGACGTTCTTTACGGTTTCTGAAGATCTCTGACTACCCCCTCCGGGATTATAGTCGTGAGCATAATTATTAGTGATGCAACGAATACCACTTTTACGAATAAGAATACGAATATTGATTTTACTATTCGGCGAATACGAATACAAACACGAATAGGGAAAAATAATTTAAAATGTTGAAAAGACACGTTAATCATTCGAAATATTATTTAAATAATCAAATTCGACAGTCAGACAAGTTCTAAAATTCCTAAAGTCCTGACCAATGTTTTGTTCCATTTTAAAAGACCTGTTAAAAGACACTTTTATGGGTGGTAAAAGAAAACCCTTTTTTGACTTTCGAAACCCTTGAAAAATTTTATTTTTGGAGACACAGTGGATAATTTGAAAGATGACTGTTTCTAGAAAAACATATTCAGCGGCAGCGTAGGAAAATGTATGTCTTTTCTGACAAAAATTAAGTGGGTTTTGCGAAAACATTTAATTACGAATGTCTTCCTGATATTCTCCGAATACGAATATTCGGTGATTGGCTGATATTCGGCGAATACGAATATTCGTATTCGTATTCGTTGCATCACTAATAATTATGCGTGCATAAATTAATTATTGTTGGTTTTTTGTGTCGTAACCAGGAAGGTGGCATATTGTGTGTAACTCGTAACGTTGTCTATGGTTCGATAGATGGCTAACAGTTATGCAAGCGCATTTATAACTATAACTAGATAAATAACGACGTCATTTTGAAATAGGTATTTAAATTGTAGTCTGGTTCACGTCTGGTATTTATATAAGTTTAATTGGTAGATTTATGAATAATTAGCATATATTATTTATTAAAATGTTCCTAATTAAATATTAAATTAGTTAGTCTATCCGTTTGTACCAATCTCAGGAAAACGAAGCGCTCTATACAAACGAATTTGTTTTAGAAACCAGTCTAAGGCGCGGTTTATACAGAAGAGACGTGTGGCGGTGGCGGATAATCAAAGTAACACAATTATAAACCTTATAGTACGTAGCATAGCGTCGTTTGGAGAATTACGCCGTCACCTGGAGGCGCGGACGCGATTCTCCTTTACGACAAAAACGACGCTATGCTACGTACTATAAGGTTTATATTGTGTTACTTAGATTATCCGCCACTGCCACACGTCTCTTCTGTATAAACCGTGGCTAACGCTCAGTTGCAGAAACGCTCGCTTGCTAACGAGTTTATCCTCCATTAAATCTCTTGCTGTCACTTTTTGTCTTGTTGTCGTAGAAAAAGCTAGCAAGAGATTTAATGGAGGATTAACTCAATGCAATTCAATTTTTGTTTAGTGGCATCCGATGTGTTATCACAATTCAGCCAATGTCTCGTTATGTGGATAGTTTATGAAGGAAAATGATCAGTAGTATTTATTAAGTCTAGAGTGGCAGTTTTGCCACTGTAAGTAGTTTATAATCTCAAGTGATTGTTTTAAGGTTAAAACACAAAAGAGTTCACAAAATGGTGGAGCCACGTGCAATCCTAACGCGCCGATACGCAAGAGTCCGTACTCCGCCAGAATTGCAGCGCGACTCCCCCGGATTAACTCTAATGAGTGTTTCTGCAACTGAGCGTTAGTCTGTCGTTTGTCAGATTTTCATTAAAATACACCTACTATAGCTTTAATAATAAAATTAACCAAAAAGCATTACATAGCCAAATATTTACCAAAACCCGTAACCCGTTTCGAAAGCATTTCGTTGATCGCAATCACGTATTCAAATAAAACCAAGATGGCTGCCCGTCATTAGTTTTAAGCACAGTTACTCATTTACCCACTTTGTATGGAAACCACGTAATGAGAGCGACGCGACGGACGGAGCCAATGACATTGTGTCATTTTGTTTTTTAACCGTCTGCTGGGGGAAATAGCCACGCAATCGTGAAGTCTTGGATTCGATTCCAAGGCGGTGAAGGAATACATCGTGAAGCAACAAGTTTATTCCGAATGTGTACAAACGAAGTCTGGTGATATTTTCAATATTAACCAATTCAAGTTAATGACATTTTTCTGAAACAATATAGAAACTAATCTCTATGCTTGTATGAAGTCAGATTTTCATTAAAATATACAGTTTTAATGCTAGGATTAATTTAAGATTTGTATGGAAATCGTTAAGGCACTATAACTTTAAAACTATACATTTTAATGAAAATCTGACTTCTTACAGGCATAGAGTTTAGTATCTGGATTGTTTCTGAAAAATTTAATTGACTGTAATTAGTTAGTATTGAAAATATCACCAGACTTCGTTTGTATGGAGCACGCCTCGAATTATATTCCCTTAAGATTAATTATTAAGATTTTATCATAAAAATTTGGTAAAACTTAGGTATCTCATCTTTTTTAGCAAAAATAGCCATTGGAAGACGTTTCAAAATCTTATCACAAACCGCAATAAAAAAAAACATAAAAACTGTTTAGTTCCACTAAATTATGCGTCGTCGTTACTAAATATCTGTTTTATTCTTTGGAAAATCAATTCTATTGTTTAGAAACTAGAGTTTATGTTAGAGAACAAATTTTAGTTGGTTCTGTGGTCACAGTGTCCTACTATGATGACAAAAATAATCTCGCCGAAAACTCGATTTTCAATAACGACAAAACAGTGTTAGCAACACCAACATAAAATGTAGTAATTGAGTTTACTTGGCACCATTGCTCTTGCTGTGTTTCGTCGTATTTGAAATTTGTAAAAAATTTGTTTTAGTGATATTTGTGACATAATTTCGTGCGGATTGTGTACCAAACAGTTGCGTAAAGCGACCGACGTAACAGGAATCTCAAATAAATACGATAACGCGCGAGCTTACGAAATCGACCACAGATTCATCGTCATTCCATCATCAAAATAAAGAATAAAAAGAAAAAAAATAACGGATGGCTCAAAAGGACTAGTATCCAGAGCCGTTAAAGACATGATAAAAAAACCATAGACCATGAACTTTAAGCTTCAAATTGACAGATTTTGGAAAAATTTACTAATGCCACCTGCCGATTTATATTTTTACGTCCTTTGGTTATTAATCAGCCGTAATATTATATCAGCCGTCGCTGTCCCATTGGTGGGTAAAGGCCTCCCTTCGTTCTCTCCATGCGTCCCGGTTTTGCGCTTCGTTAGGCCAGTTCTTCAAGAAGCCATCGATTTCGTCCCGCCGCCTTCTTCTAGGTCTCCTCCTTCCTTCCTCGACGCCGATTTTGTTTTACTGGGGACCAGTTGGTAGCAGTTTTGGCCCACAAGTCACCTGGCATGCGGCAGACAATGTCCAGCCCAAAGAGATTAATACCTAATAGAGTGAGCCATACCAATTGTAAAGTGTCCACTTTTTTTGACGTTTAGGTTTGAGTGTGTGGTGTCAAGTAGTATGGACAAAAGGCACCAAGTGACATATGGCCTTATGTTTACGATCACTTTTCACACACACTAGCTCAATAAAAAGTGGACAACCGCATAAACAAATATCTATAGTTCCATCTATTTCTACTATTAAAGGTACGTCATAAGACAAAAGAGACTAACTACAATCGTAAATTTGGACTCTATGGAGATCCTTCCTCTGAGGTCCAGCCCAATCCCACTTTAGATTTGCAGCGGTGGTGGCGACGTCTGTCACTTGGGTTCTGGCGCGAATGACCTCATTTCTAACCCGAAAGGATGCTGCGCTCCATAGCCCTTTGACAGACCTTGAGGTCTGTCTTTTGGTCCTTTGTCAAAGACCACGTTTGAGCATCTGTTTTTTTTTAATTCTTTTTTTTATACAGGGTCCTTCGTATTATTTTGACACTTTTTTAAGGGCATGATCAGACCGTTAAACTCAGCAACTTTCTCTATGGCACCAAAATCGAAATTGCGAAAAAAAAATCAGCGCTTCCATACAAAACTGCAAATCTACTTGAACTAAATGTATGGGACAGCTGATTTTTTTTCGCGATTTCGATATTGGTTCCATAGAGAAAGTTGTTCAGTTTGATGGTCTGACCATTCCCTTAAAATAGTGTCAGCATATTAAGTTGGACCTTCTACAACGTGTTAATGAATTAACGCAAAACTAGAAAGTAGTGTAGAAATTACTGTTTCAATCTAATTATTTTGTCATAAATCAGTTGGCGTGTATGAGGTTTTGCGCTTATTCATTAACACGTTGTATATATTTGCTTTTAACCCTGAGGTTAGGCCAGCCCCATCGTGTTGACGACGTCCTTTGGTTAAATAGTTAAAAATGAAGGCAGACAGAATAACAGAGTTTGTTATCACGGTCTATTTGATAAATCCAAGTTATAGCCTCTAATGATAAAAGTGAATATTTAGATTGCAAGGTAAAAGCTGATAAGATTACAAATTCGCTATCTTGGCTAGTTTATCAAAGGTAATAATATTATTTAACTAACTCAACCAGTAATATTTACTAACAAAGATAAGCTGTATGCCCCGGCCGGCGCAACATGGCAGCTCGTGATGGAACGATTATCACTTAGCGATTATGATTACGATTTCGATAAAAAAAAATCTGACTACCTACTACAGGATTAGAAAACAAAACAAACAATTATGGAGTTGAATCACCTAGCTAAAGTCGGGCCAATTTAACAGGTCACATTTGACATCTGTCAGTTTTAGCTTCTTAGTGAGGTGACCTGCTTAAAAACATCGATTAAAGTGAATGAATCGATACGGATTTCAAACACACGTGAATCGAATTATATGTAAATATCGCGGTTTGTTGGAACTACGTTTTACATCGATTTTTTTGGGTTACATCCCTAGTTCTAAAAAAGAAAAAGGGTTCACAGTCGCAACATTGTAACGACATTCAGTTCTTTAGAACATAAATTTTTGTGTTATGTTTAGAATGGTTTATTAGTGAAAGTAAATCGTAAAATTACCTTCGTGGCAGAGAGGAAATGCTACCGCAAGGCTAGTCCTTATAATAATTAGTCAAAGTCATAGCTACGTTCAATTCGAGTTTAAATGTGAGTTCGTGACAAATAGTAACACCGAAGGTCTTTGACCTACTAGCTAACGGGACGAGCCGTTATTTCGCGCGCAACAAATACAATATGGCCGACAAAAAAGTTTCGCGGGCGAAGGCACTATGGCGTAAGTCCTTGCTAAATTACAATTATTTGCCTAATTTCAATAGATTGACTGTAGGAGGTTCTTTTTTGGGTAGGCTTTAAAATTGTGTTACACTACGTACAGAAACTTTTACTATTTATTATGTGGACTGGTTACGCGTGTAATTCTACTAACAAACATTTCTGCCACTTTTTGCGGGGGGGCGAGGTAACATGAAATCCGCAACTTTGGAGTTTATTCCCCATAACTTTAGATTCCAATTTTGAATTGTGTTTGTGTAAGTGTTTACGTATTTTTGTTTATAATTTCTTTAACGGCTTTGGATACTAGTCCTTTTGAGCCATTCGTTATTTTTTTTCTTTATATTCTTTATTTTGATGGGATGATAGATGACGACGAATCTGTGGTCGATTTCGTAAGCTCGCGCGTTGCCGCCAAAATGACCACGTACGAGTTAACTTGAACCAAAACTTATTTTCTGTTATCGTATTTATTTAAGATTCCTGTTTTACACAACTGTTTGGTACACAATCCGCACGAAATTATGTCACAAATATCACTAAAACCAATTTTTTTACGAATTTCAAATAACACGAAACACAGCAAGAGCAATGGCGCCAAGCAAACTCCTATGTTTACGTAGCTAGTTTAGTGTTTCCACCATAAAGTTCTATTCTATTTTTGTTTAGTGGCATCCGATGCGTTATCACAATTCAGCCAATGTCTCGTTATGTGGATATTATATGAAGGAAAATGATCAGTGGTATTTATTAAGTCTAGAGTGGCAGTTTTGCCAATGTAAGTAGGTTATAATCTCAAGTGATTGTTTTAAGGTTAAAACACAAAAGAGTTCACAAAATGGTGGAGCCACGTGCAATCCCGACGCGTCGATACGCAAGCGTCCGTACTCCGCCAGAATTGCAACGCGACTCCCACCATAAAGTTACTAAAGTCGGCCCAATTTAATAAGTCACATTTGTCATCTGTCAGTTTTAGCTTCGTAGTGAGGTGACCTGCTTAAAAACATCGAGTAAAGTGAATGAATCGATACGGATGTCAAACATACGTGAATCGAATTACATGACGTGACTATCGCGGTTTGTTGGAACTACGTTTTACATCGATTTTTTTGGGTTACATCCCTAGTGTTAAAAAAGAAAAAGGGTTCACAGACGCAACATTGTAACGAAGTTCAGTTCTTTAGAACAGAAATTTTTGTGTTATGTTTAGAATGGTTTATTAGTGAAAGTAAATCGAAAAAATTACCTTCTTTGGTCATTATTACAATAAATATGTAATCGTAATTAAAAAGAGTAAAGCAATTGTGCAGTTATAACTTCGAAAAAATAAATATTATTCTATGCCCGCCGTTACAAGGTTACGTTTGGTGAAGTATCAATAGACGTCAAATGTGACTTATTAAATTGGCCCGTACCCCTAGTGCGAGTTTCACAAAACAAATCGAATGACTTTACTAAAAAGTAAATCGAATAAACGTCAAACGTATCGACGACCGAAAACACGCGAGTGTGAGTTGCAAGCATTTGTAACTCTCGAGCGGCGTTTACTCACCTTGAATAGCGTTTATTGTTTTTCTTAAGTTGGCATTATGATGGAGTGTGTGAGATAAGCCGACTAAATGTAAGATATTGTTTTTAATAAAGCTCTTAACGTAAGCAGCTGTCAATCAAAACAAGGCGGGTTATCATTTCGAATTTAGCGTTGTTCACATTGCTCAGGTTTGTTTACCTTCTTTGATTGCAATATGGTGTGTTTAGGCATATTCATTCAGGTCTAATAACATGAAATTTTATTAAAAATTAAGATGAGCCAATGAAATATTGGTGATGTTTGCAGGAGCATTAGGTATAAGTGAATATTAGTTATTTGTAACATTGAAATTAATTGAAGTTCTAGTGAGTGAAGTGAAGTTTATTAAACGTAAATTAAGTTAAAATCTGGTGAAATACTTATACGAGTTCATAAATTCACTTTCTGTGATGACTAAAGAGTGGAATAGAAAAGAATCAAACTTTTTTACGGGTAGTCTCATCAAACTGAACAACTTTTACTATGGGAGCAAAATTTAATTGCAAAAAAAAATCTGCTGTTCATACATTTGTGTCGAGGAGGCATTGCAATTTTGTATGGAAAAACTGATTTTGACTGAGTGTGATTTTAGGTGTTTAGTTTGATGGTCTGAACCACTTTTAATTAGGGTCATTTCGTTCGTTTAATTGCGTTTATCTTGTGCCTTAGCTGTCGCAAACAACCTCCAAGCGAAAAATTACGTGCTGCCATTATTTTATCCGCTTCTTACAACATTTTTAATGAAAAAAAACTGTATAATTAAATGTTCTCACGACAAAAACTTTAGTGACAACTTCACTATCGCGTTAGCGTAAAGTTTACTCTTCGAACTGTCAAAGTCGCAACTCACACTCGCAAAAGCTAGCAAAACTGTCATCAATACTGTTTACGTCAAGGACATCGATGTTTACGTGCTCACTTAGTGGTCGTCAGTGACAGAGTTAAAACTCGCACTCGCAAATTATGTTTCTCATGAATGCCACCAGATGGCTCTGTTTCAATCCCATACAAATCACGGTTTACGTTAACGCGTTCGAGTAGTTAGAAAAACTCGCACTAAGCATACTGACTTTAATAGAGTGACTAACAGCTGAGAGAGCGAGATGTACCTAGCGGCACCACTGTATAATAGAAAAAGATACGTGACGCGACGCAATAGAACCTTTTTTTGGGATCTTATCGCAGGGTAAACATTTGGTTTCTGTGAATAATTGTGAATCTAAAGTGAAACCGCAGATAATTTTTTGAAATATACTAACACTATTTATTTTAATTATCCACGATTTCACGTTAGATTCAGAAATTATACACAACTAGAATTTTTACCCTACCGACAATCTCCTGACAACCTCCAAAAACGGTTTCATTTGACAACTCATGTCAATTCCTCTACTCCTGTAAGGTGTAATAACCAAAGAGATTAATACCTAATTGAGTGAGCCATACCAATTGTAAAGTGTCCACTTTTTTTGACGTTTAGGTTTGAGTGTGTGGTGTCAAGTAGTATGGACAAAAGGCACCAAGTGACATATGGCCTTATGTTTACGGTCACTTTTCACACACACTAGCTCAAAATTAAAGTGGACAGCCGCATAAACAAATATCTATAGTTCATCTCCTTCTACTATTAAAGTTACGTCATAAGACAAAAGAGACTAACTACAATCGTAAATTTATGCGAACTCTATGGAGATCCTTCCTCTGAGGTATAACTTTATGGTTTCCACCAGTCACTATTTTGTAAAATTTAGCTTGATACCTGTGACATCCTGTCACATAACGTACATTTTTAAAGTTGGTCTCTGTCGCTCTTATTTCTTACGCATCACTCCGTCCTGCTTTCACAGGCTTTTACAAACTATAAAGGTACACTTCCGATGCCAGCGGCCGATGCGACAGACGCGCGCGGCTCGCGGCCGACGGCCGATGCGACAATACTAGTTATTATGAAAACGTATTGCGCCGCTTCCGATGCCAGCGACTGACGCGTGCGTCAGACGCGCGCCTTTGACTAATTATTATAAGGACTAGCCTTGCGGTAGCATTTCCCCACACCTTATCACTAAATGAGACAGCCTATAATTGCGAAATAATAACTTCGAACTTAGAACGTTTGGGGTTCACACGAGACTACTTTTCATGATTTTTAACATTCAAAATTTGAATCTAAAGTTATGGGGAATAAAATCCAAAGTTGCGGATTTCATGTTACCTCGCCCCCCGCAAAAAGTGGCAGAAATGTTTGTTAGTAGAATTACACGCGTAACCAGTCCACATATAAATAGTCAAAGACGCGCGCGGCCGATGCGATAGACATATGGCATATGACAGAACCACGCGTCAGACTTGCGCGTCAGTCGCTTCGGCCGCTGGCATCGGAAGTGCACCTTAAGGTAGTAATTTTGAATCTTATCAAGAAACAAAGCGTCATCATCAGCTATGTTGTCAAATAGGCAAACTAACTTTAAATTGGTAAACTTAAATAAGATGTCAGCACCAATTTTCTGGTCCGGTGCCAGATTCAAATTCATAAGTTGACAAACTTAGATTACATTTTGATATTGACCCCCGAAAAGTGTTACGAAGTAACTATTTTACATACATACACAAACTCACGACCAAAATCGCTTTCCGGGTGGTTAGAAACATTGCTACAACTACCAACTATCTCTTGAAGCATGCAGTTGCAGCAATAGGCTCACTTATTACCCGATTACGCGACACAAAGGAAGGGTAATGTGTTTATCAGCCATGTATGTATGTTTGTATGTAAGTTTATTCTGTCACTGAAGACATGACAGTAATCAATACTCAATATGGCGAATACCAGATGCCATTTTGTAAAATGCCGTGATGGTCCAGTGGCGAGTAACCTTGCCTGCCGTACAGGAGGCGATGGTTCGATCCCCGTCCAGGCCGACTCGTACCAATGAGTTTCAGACTTCAGACTTCGTTAGTATGGAGCGCGTCAACAGTAATATACCTTTAAACCGTAGTATGAAACAAAAAGTTCCCTTCTAAGTCCGTATTTTGCATTTTGTAACTTCGTTCGCACAAATTATTATACCAGATTTTAAATTAGATAGTATCGATAGACTATCATGTTATCATGAGTTCATTGTTAGGCAACATTTGTCACCTCTAGTCTTTGACTAATTATTATAAGGACTAGCCTTGCGGTAGCATTTCCCCTCTGCCACGGTATAAGCACAATTGATCTTGTGCATTTACATTCAAATTTACACCTTATCACTAAACGAGACAGCCTATAATTGCAAAATAATAACTTCGAACTTAGAACGTTTGGGGTTCACACGAGACTACTTTTCATGATTTTTAACATTCAAAATTAGAATCTAAAGTTATGGGGAATAAAATCCAAAGTTGCGAAATTCATGTTACCTCGCCCCCCGCAAAAAGTGGCAGAAATGTTTGTTAGTAGAATTACACGCGTAACTTTTTTTTTTTTTTTTGCCGCTGGCAACACTGCCAAGCGGTTGTCAAAATAATCATCGTAGTAATTTTATTAGAAATAATTAGTAAAAATATATTAAAATACGTCTAATTTATATTATATTAGTAATAATCAAGATATAAAACCATTACGTAAACAAAACTCGTACGGTGAAAGTGTTAATACAAAGTTAACAACAACAAGTACCCAAACGTCTACCGCCAACGGACTACGTTTGAATTCTTTGGACGATTTACTGGAAACCAGGGGAGTAATTGTGTTCAAAATTAATTAATTTATCACCTAACAGTAAAACAATTCACCCATACACGTCTCACAGCCGTGAGACACGTCCATCTTCACGTTTGGCGCCGTTACAATCTCACTTTGTTTGACAAACTGTGGAAGCAAAGTAGACGATAAAAACACTGGCCACAGTCATAATTAACACTTTCTAACAACTCCTAACATCTGTACATCCAAACTAGTAAGATTAAAGCCTATTCTAGTGTTTACTCTTATAGTAAACATAATTTCTTCAAACAGTCCCAACCCACGATTTAGCTGCCGTGTGTACACATTCCAGGTGTCATTGGAGTCACTGCTGCCTCAAAATGACGACCCGCAGCAAGGCCAAGACACTGGAATTGGAGTCCAAACTACGGGTAGCTCTCGAGGAGTTGAAATGTTCCAAGCACCTGAGCGATCAGCTGTTGCAGGAACGTGACGACAGCGAGAATGAAATTAAAAACATCTTGCATAAAAACACTGAGTTGAAGCGTGAGCTGGCGGAGCTACACAACCACTACACCGACGTTCTTGATCAGCGTGATCAGCTCACCAAGCAGATCGAGTCATACAGTCAGTGCCGCGACATCTTCGAGCAGGCGCTGGAGCGTGTGAGTCATCTCGAACGTGAGCTGAGCGAAGTGAATGACTTTGTCGCCCAAAAGGAAAGGGAAGAGAAAGAAGAAAAAGCACGCCTGGAAGCGAACACCACCCAAAGTTTGTACTGCGAGCTGATCGAGTCCGGTTCAAGTGGTCTTAGAAATATCTCAACGCATTCACAACAGACAGGTTTTAATAATAACAAAAAACTTAAGAAATATATCAAAGTAAACAAATTTATTCGAAAATTGAAAAAAGTTGTTAAACCGAATGTAATTTGCTGTAAAAGAAACTTGAAATTAAGAAAACAACGGTCAGATTTAATAGAAAAATTAGATTTACATAAAATTAAATTAGAATCCCAGTTGATTCGGTATGAGACAGACACAAACACCCTACAGGCTGAAATAACAAGCCTAGAACAAGGTATTAATGATATTACCTATAAATATATTCAGGCCCAAAGACAGATGAGTGATCAGATTCAGAACGCTAGTGAGTTGTTGGAGCTGTGTACATATAACGAACAACGATTTGACTCATTAGTTAATAATCATATGACATGTTGTTGTACACATTCAGCAAACACGGAGCGGCCTGAAACTCTGTTACAACCACCTATATGTACTGATCAGTCTGAGGAACCGTGTTTTGTTTCTTTGTCTACTTCCGAAACAAAACCGAAAACATTAATTTACTCTGATGGTATAGGGAAGGGATTAGGAATTTTAATTAATCACAAAATTAATCACAACATTGTGAATTATTGCATGCCAGATCGTTCTTTGGCACATATATTAGAACAAATCCAATCGAGCGACTGTGACAGCAAAACAAACATTATAATTTATGTACAAAATTGTTTGGGTGTTCAGGTGAAGGAGTTAGAAAAGAGTTTTGAATTGTTATCGCAACTAGGTGCTAATAGAATAATATTTTGTGCGATCCCATATTCTTCTCCTCATTGGGGAAGCCAAAATGAATTTATTTATTCCATAAATAATTGTATATTTAAATTGACATGTCGTCATAGTGACGTTTTTTCTTTTTTTGACACTAATAAAATTATTAGTGGAAAAATGTTGACGAAGGATACATTGTACCTTCGAAAATCAATTGCTAGGCTACTAGCAAGACAAATAAGATCAATATATTATGTATCTAAGGAAATACATAGTTCGTCAACGACGGAGCTGATTAATGTGTCCCCGGCTTCGCTAGATGGCGCCACATGTTCTTTAAGCTCAACCTCGAACATCATTGAGTCAAGTCGCGAATGCGCAGATATCGTGTCGGTGGCACATTGTTCAGACAGTACTTTGATTAGTGATATTGCTAACAATGTACTCGAATCTCCTGATTTAAACTAAGTAAGGTGACAAAAGAAAAGCCGTATACACTTAAATTAGTTCATCAGAATATTGAAGGCTTTTCTGGCAAAGAATTAGAAATCGAATTGTTTTTAGAGAAATTTCAATTAGATTTGTTTTGTGTTACTGAGCATTGGCTCAAAGAAAGTGAAATGTTATTTGGCTTCGAAAATTATCAAGTAGCCAGTGCTCTCAATCGAAAGTCGACAACTCGCGGAGGATCAGTCATATTTAGTAGAAATAATCTTAAAGTTAAGGAACGTAGAGATATTGTCCGACTTTCCGTTGAAAGTAACATAGAACTATCTTGTGTCGAGTTACAAAACCACATTATCATTTGTGTATACAGGCCACCCTATGATTCGAACTTCCATGTTTTTGAG
This sequence comes from Agonopterix alstromeriana, assembly GCA_963924505.1. Taxonomy (NCBI): domain Eukaryota; kingdom Metazoa; phylum Arthropoda; class Insecta; order Lepidoptera; family Depressariidae; genus Agonopterix; species Agonopterix alstromeriana. The sequence continues at coordinate 8,187,208 of OZ004690.1, read as the reverse complement.
TCAGTAATGGAGGATGCGTTGAAATTAGTATCGAAAAGTAATAAATCCATCATAGTCTGTGGGGACTTTAACGTTAATTTACTTGAAAAAGACACATACTGCCTTAGAATTACTAGTTTATTCAATTCATTTGACCTACAAAACTTATTTTTGGAACCAACTAGAATAACAGCTACCACCGCCACATGTATAGATAACATATTTTGTAACTGTGAGTTCGTTGATAAAGCGGTAATTAATTGCCTTAAATCTGATCACAGCGGACAAATAGTTTCTTTCCCAGCTTTAAAAAACTAACGATAAAATTACGAAAAAGAGTAGGCCCGTCACTGTTGGAAGGATAGAGAGATATAAAGACACGTTAGAGAGTAAATTGCCGTTTCTTACCTTAAACCAGAGTGACCCTAATAATTTTTACAACGATTTTTTCAATGTACTTTGTGCAGAGTATGACAAAATTTTCAAAATCCGTAAAACCACATCAACCGAGAAATTCAAATTCAGCGAATGGGCTACGGTTGGAATCAGAAAGAGTAGGGACACTCTTTTTGAATTATACGATAAAAAGACCTATATTCATAGTGAAAAATTTAAGGACTACGTTAAGACCTATTCAAAAATATTTAGGAAAGTTTGCATCTTAGCGAAATCAATACATATCCGCAATAAAATTAAGAGGTCAGACAACAAGGTTAAGACTGTTTGGAATGTGATTAACCGAGAAACTGGGAATATAAAACCGAGAGAACAAGACATCTCAATTAAGACAGATTACGGTATAGTTAGCTCAGAGGCGGAAGTGGCTGAGGAGTTTGAAACTTTCTTTACCAACATCCCTGTAAAGACTACAGAATCTTTGAACTCCTCACCTGCTCTTGCCGAAGTTTTGCTAAAAAATAATGTAAACGAGTGTACTTCCCCATTCAGTTTTGACCATGTTGACCCTCATACAATAGTCAAGGTCTTTAAAGCATTAAACCAAAAAAATACTGAAGATTTGTGGGGTATGTCAGTCAAACTCTTCAGCTCTGTAATTAAAACGTTAGCACCTTATTTAGCATCTTTGTTTAATTGCTGCATTGATTCAGGAACTTTCCCTGACTTAATGAAACATAGTAAAGTAATACCACTTTTCAAAACGGGCAATAAAAGCGACCCTAGTAACTTTCGACCTGTGTCAGTTCTACCCGTTCTCAGCAAAGTTTTTGAAAAGATTATGCTCAGTCAAATGCTCTCCCACTTTAACTTCAAGAGGCTGCTGCATGAGCAACAGTTTGGATTCACCAAGGGTCGCTCAACAACCGACGCCGGAGTTAAGCTGGTTCAGCATATCTTCAGCGCTTGGGAGGAGCACCAAAATGCAATCGGAGTCTTTTGTGACTTATCCAAAGCATTTGACTGTGTTGATCATAAAACAATGTTGATCAAATTAAACCACTACGGTATTCAAGGCAGGGCATTGGATATGTTAGAATCTTACTTAGAAAAGAGAATTCAAAGGGTGTCTATCAATGGAACAAATTCTTCTGGCTCACAAGTAAAAATGGGCGTTCCACAGGGTTCTATATTGGGTCCATTTCTCTTTCTGGTTTATATAAACGATTTACCCTACATGGTACAGAACTTGTCGAACATAGTGTTATTTGCTGATGATACTTCTCTTATTTTCAAAACAAGTAGAAAGGCACAAGATGTTGATGATATAAATGACAATGTAAATGATACTCTTCGACAAGTTCTGAACTGGTTCAGTGTTAATAATCTTGCATTAAATGCAAAGAAAACTAAATGTATTAAATTCACTCTACCAAATGTTATTAATACTGAAAATCAAATAACTTTAGATAATGATATATTACAGTTCACAAATAATACTGTATTTTTAGGGATAAAGATTGACTCGAAGCTGCAATGGGGTCCACATATAGAAACCCTAGCAGGTAGGCTGAGCTCGGCAGCCTATGCAGTTCGAAAAATTAGACAGCTTACCGATATAGCTACTGCGAGACTGGTGTACTTCAGCTACTTCCATAGTATCATGTCTTATGGTATTTTGCTGTGGGGCCGTGCTACAGATGTTGAGTCTGTCTTTATCCTTCAAAAGCGGGCAATTCGAGCCATTTATAATCTGCGTTGTCGAGATTCACTACGAGATCTTTTCAAAGAGATCAATATTCTGACTTTCTACAGTCAATATATTTACGAAAATATTTTATACGTTCGCAAAAATTTGTCTCTCTTTCCCAAAAACAGTGACGTTCATAATTACAATACAAGAAATAAAAATAAATTAGTATTCCCACATTTTAGACTTAGTAAGGTCAACACATCTTTCATGGGGCACTGTATACGTTATTATAATAAGATACCAGAGAATATTCTTAACTTGACGGACAAAAAGTTTAAGTCCCATGTTAAACAAGTCCTCTGTAAAAAAGGTTACTATAAACTCGATGATTATTTGAATGACCAAAATGTCTGGTCTTGACAATGTTACACTATGTAATTTAATATTGAATTTATGTAATTGTACTTTGTATATTTTGTTTTGTTTAAAAGAAGTGTGTTGTAGAGTTTCTGGCCGCATCTTCTCTACAACGGAACACCTTCCGACGCGGTGGTAGATTCAAAAACATGACGTCAAAAAGTTATCTATGTGATATTATTTTGAATAAACAATTTTGAATTTTGAATTTTGAATTTAACCAGTCCACATATAAATAGTCAAAGCCTCTAGTAGGTAGTACTAATAGATCAATGCCCAATGGCATAATAAAACGATCCCATCCTATCAAACAAAAAAGCCCTCAAACCTGTCTTAAACAGTAAAGAAAATATACGTCTCTCCATCGATTTCCTTCCAGAAATAATTCTTCAGAAAACCTTTTGTATTAAATTGAAATATTACTTTGAACTGGCAACCCGGACGGCGGCCATTTTGGAACATCTGTCAGTTAGTTCGTTCCACACGCGACGGCCCGTGAATCAAGCTATTTTCGTCCTTAGCACGTCGTGATAGAAATCCTGTCAGGATACGTAGTGTGGAAAGAATTGTGCGCGGGAAATTCTTGGAGATTCCATTCCATTTGAACGCTCCGATTGTGACGTCAGTTGAAATTTTTACTTTTTATTGCATTCGTTCGGGAAGTTGAGTTTTCTTTTTGGTTGACATTAAAATTAGATCAGTGACAGATATTTTGGAATCGAATAGGTAAAGTCTGAATATCTTCATCTTGTTCCTTTGCGTTTGGTTTCAGAAAATTATTAAAAATGATTTATTTGAATTAATTAAATGGGCATGTCACAAACTACGTGATAATATTTCATTCGTTCGTTCGTCCAAATCGTTCATCTGTTCACAGTTAATTGCAATAAATTTCAAATCAGTAAAGGTATTCTCTTTTTTTTTACAGTCGCGGCCACCCACCTATGAAAGGATTGTTATAATTATAGTACTAAAAAAACATATTTTGGAATGTACACTTATAGCCTAGCTCGCATCGGAGCTGAGATATTTGACTCTAAAGGTACATGAAAAAGTTACCACAACCTTTAATAATCATGTCATTTTCAATCAATCAATCGAAACATATTACCTACTCAGCAACATATACCGTAAAGAAATACAGAAGATACAAAACAAAGCAGTCTTAGCGCTAATAAGCGATTTCTCCCATACAACATTAGTAGTTATTTGTACCTTAGGGGAATATAATTCGGAGCGCGCTCTATACAAACGAAGTCTGGTAATCTTTTCAATACTAACCAATTAAACTAAATGACACTTTTCAGAAACAATCTAGAAACTAATCGCTATTCAATTCAATTCAAATAATTTATTTCAGACAAGATGTCCATATAAGGGTTAGTATACATTTATCTTAAAAACTAGTGTTAGTTTACAACAAGGTTTTATTTTAAAAACCCGGCATGGAGCTTCACCCAGTGATGCAACAGCGGGGAGTCCCACCGGTCTTTGAACACGCTCAGGAGACCGCTGGTGTTGGCTCGGAGCTGCCCAACATGGAGGCGCACCGTTTTCTCATTATAGCGTAGAAGTCGTCCGTGTGCGCCTCCGCAAACATTCCCGACGCACTACAATGCCGCGCCAACCCCATTAGTATCCTGAATGCGTTGTTATATTGTACACGTAGGTCGCTGTATGCTCGCTGCGTATACTGGGTCCAGAGGCTGCACGTGTAGAAAGACTGACAAAATGCTTTAAACAGTGTGATTTTTACTGGTTTGGCGGCCTTGCGACTTACCTCTTGCTATGTTTGCATGAAATCAAATTTTCGTTAAATTGTATAGTTATAAAGTTACAGTGCCTCAAAGATTTCCATACAAATCTTAAACTAATCCTAGCACTTAAACTGTATATTTAAACGAAAATCTGTTTCTAGATTAGATTAGTTTCTAGATTGTTTCTGAAAAATTAAATTGACTTTAATTGGATAGTATTGAAAATATCACCCGACTTCGTCTGTATGCAGCGCGCATTTACGCATTCGGAATAAACTTCTCTTAATAATGTTATCTTTTCGAAACAGAGAACCAAAGTCATCATTTTAAAAGTTCGTAAATTCGTTTCAAGTTTTAAGAGTTTATCCAGAGTAATTTATTTAATCGATTTTCAATTACGACGGATGAGGAATGAGGGGAGGGTGGTGGATGGTCATTAATTTGTGTCAGCTTAATACTGTTTTAAAGTTTACTATTTTTTATCGATTTATAAAAGATGGAACGGGATGAAAAGTTTCTTGCAGAGGGAGAAAATATAAAGGTCTAACAATAAGGTCTAACAAAATTAGCTGAAACTATTTTAAGGAGAGTATCAGACCATCAAACTGAACAACTTTCTCTATAGGACCAATATAGAAATCACGAAAAAAAAAATCTGCTGTCCCATACAAAACTGCCAACCTTACTCGACCCGCATGTATAGGACAGCTGATTTTTTTTTCGCGATTTCGATATTGGTCCCATATAGAAATTTGTTCAGTTTGATGGTCTGATACTCCCCTTATAATAGTTTCAGCTAATTTTGTCAGACTTTATATTATATTATATTTAGTCAATAAGAATTTTGAACTAGGGAAATCAAAAACGAATGTAGGTTACCTAATAACTTTATGTCTAAGCAATCAAAAATGTTAGTATCATAAGTACCTATGGATTATTATTATAATAATCAAAAGAATGCTACTGCCTTTTACCGCCCAGTTTACCGGGAAAATACAAAATTACTATTTTTAGATTTCCCTGAAAGTTGTATGGTCAAACATACATGCATGCATATTATGATATTCTGAAACCCCAGAATATCCACGTTTCACCAGTACCGAAACTCTGTCCAGTGTGACGGGAAGCGAGCCCGTCGCCACTTGTAATGGACAGTGGATACAATACATGCCTCGAAATTGAAGCATGCAAGTTTCCTCACGCTGTTTTCCTTCACCGAAAAGCCAGTGGTGTTACAAATCGTTCATAAATTCCGAAAAACTCATTGGTACGAGTCGGCCTGGACGGGGATCGAACCATCGCCTCCAGCACGGCAGGCAAGGTTACTCGCCACTACCACCACGGCTAACAAACAATGGTCAAACAAAAAACCTATATACACACGGCGACACATCAAGCTATACAAAACCAACATAAGCTGGCCGCGCGTAGGGGGAATATTGTATCACGTCACGAGGCCAGCTTATATTGGTTTTGTATAGCTTGATGTGTCGCCGTGTGTACCTACCTACCTAAAAAAAATTGCTAATTTTTAATAATAAGGTTTGGTATTAATTTGGTGTTGGATTTTCATTATAAGTTTTCTTGATTGAGAAATATTTAATTTCGTCATGAGAGCAGTAAAAGGCCTCATAAAAAATAAATATATATTTTCCTCCTCCCCCAAAATTAGATAGATTTGTCATCGGAAAAAATAATCTAAAAAATGAAACAAAAGTGAAAAACACAATGCCGCCGTCATGATCAGTCTAAATTAAGCAAAAAACGAAATCCATCAATTAAATTTTTTAAGGTTCCATTGGCTAAATGACAATAAACGGTTTTATTTTCAAAAATGTAATAAAGTGGCTCTGTAGTAGACAGTACCTAACTCTTCTTTTCCATATAAAACTTGACTCGAATGTGGGTAGGTATGGCATATCTTTTTTTATTATTTCTTTTTGGTCTACAATAGTGAAGGTTGGTCAGTTTGATGAGAGAATGCATAGTTAATGTTTCCGCACTGACTAAAAGTTTATCCTTACACAAAAACGTTTTTGTACACAAATACCACTAGTACAATTTGTGTAATTCGACGAAAGCTTCTTTCACCCATTTTTTTTAAAAAACATTTTTTTTTTATATTTCTCTTTAACGGCTATGGATACTGGTCCTTTTGAGCCATATGTTTTTTTTATTCTTAATCTGTGGTCGATTTCGCCAATCACCTTGATCGAGTTAACGACGTTAACTTACGTTAATTCTGTTTTTGTATATATTAGAGTTGATATATTGGTTGATTTATGCACGAAATTATGTCACAAATAAAACTAAAACCAATTTTTCAAACAACACCGCACCGATAATAAAAATGGCGTCAAGCAAAAACCTGTGCACATTGATATCCATCAATACTGTCAACATCTAAAAATTTTCTTTTCCCACGTAATTAATTAATTCGTTATCCCTCAAGAATGATTACGCCGTCGTCTCTTAATTAATAAATAATTAAGTGTCTTCGCTTTTAATTAATTTTAAAATGAGCGTCATAGAAGAGGGATATGATACTGGGATATATTTTATAATTAAAAGGAACTGGTAACTTAATATAATAGTCGACGCATTTTTCTCCACAGAACATTGAATATTAGGTACCTAGAAGTTCCTTGTAACCTAGAAATGCGTGTACAATATACAACAAGTTAATGAATCAACGATTATTTCATCGTTAATCAGTTGGGGTGTGTGATGTTTTGCGCTTATTCATTAACACGTTGTAATAGCAGTATTATAAGTCTAACAAAATTAGGTGAAACAATTTTAAGAGGATGATGATGATGACTCGCGAAAAAAAAAAGTGGTCCCATACATGTAGGTCGAGTAGGTTTGTATGGAACAGATAATTTTTTTTCGCGAATTCGATATTGGTCCCATAGAGAAAGTTGTTCAGTTTGATGGTCTCATCACCCCCTTAAAATAGTTTCAGCTAATTTTGTTAGACCTTATATTTAAAATTTGTATGGAAATCTTCGAGGCGGAATAATCGTGAGGAAACCTGCATGCTTCAATTTCGAGGCATGTATTGTACCGTCTATTCATTATAAGTGGCGACGGGCTCACCCCCCGTCACACTGCACAGAATTTCGGTACTACTGGTGAAACGTGGATGTTCTGAGGTTTCAGAATATCTCTGACTACCCCCTCGGGGAATATAGTCGTGAGCATATGCTATCTTCGAGGCACTGTAACTTTAAAACTATACATTTTCACGAAAATCTGACTACATAACAAGCATAGAGATTAGTTTCTAGATTGTTTCTGAATAATTTCATTGACTTTAATTGGTAAGTATTAAAAATATAACCAAACTTGGTTAATGTGGAGAACGCAGCAAAAACTATCCTCTTAATAAATTGTTGTTCTACCTACCTACCCAAATTAAAGTCAAGTTTGGCTACAAGATGATAAAACAACTATGCTGACCCTCGTAATTTATCAACACATATAAACTCTATTCCGTAATTTATGATAAACCCAAGATTAAAGGGGGCGCTTCTTGCGGCTTACAATATTGACAAACTTCCGCACACAACGTCCCATGTATCATCCAACTTTATACTCATATCCTTTGACATAAGAACCTCGTTAAGGGACTTTTAGTAGGATAAAATAATTTCACCATGGCAACACCGTTTAATGAACCAACATGGCATAATAAAACGAAATCCCTTGCCTTATTAAGCTCTAAAAAAGCAACTTAAAGGAAATAAACGGCGGGAAAATTGAAAAGACATGAAAGTGTTTATAAAACGAACGAATGAATGAACGAAATATAACAAAATGTTTTTTTGACGTTTCACTCTGATTGACAACATAAAATTTTTTAACTACCTGTTTTTAATAAAAAATATAAAAATAGGTTGAAAAATAAGAGATACGTAAAAGTTTCCGATTTTATTTTTGACCGATATTTCTATTCTAATTTAGTTTTGAATTTTCTGAAAAACTTAGGATTTATGGCTAAGATCCCGTGGCCGCAATAACATTAAAAATAAACTGTCAAATACAATAGAAAAGCAGAGAAAAGCCAAGCAGGCAAAGGAATAAAATCTCATTCAACCTCTATTATATTTTTCAGTATTTTTCAAATAACTCGAGAAATAATGGATAGAAAAATCTGATTATTTTGATATAAGCTTTGAATTACATAATCTCCAAATGGTTTTCTTATTTTGGTACCTTTCTTAAAATTAAATGTTGTCAATTATCTAGACACATTAAAAGTACCAGAATCTAGCATGGACTTGTATTATGATGACTAGACAACGATATAGAATACATTTACAGGGTGAAATTTATATCATTAACATCCTTTTAAACTACGTCTACCCATCAAACTGAACAACTTTTACTATGGGAGCAAACCGATCGGAGCAAAAAATCTCCTGATCCATACTAAACTGCAGTGCCTACTCGACTCAAATGTATGCAACCGCAGATTTTTTGTCCAATACTCTAGCATAGAGATTAGTTTCTAAATTAAAAATATAGGGTCCTTCTTAGTATACTGAAACTTTTTTAAGGGGATGATCAGACCATCAAACTGAACAACTTTCCCTATGGCACCAACATCGAAATTGCAAAAAAAATTAACTGTTCCATACAAAACTACAAACCTACTTCAGCCAAATGTCGTAGAGAAAGTTGCTCAGTTTCATGGTCTGATCATCCCCTTAAAAAAATGTCAGCATATTAAGAAGGACTTTGTTTAACCAGACTTCGTTTGTATGTAACGCGCTCCGAATAATATCCTCTTTAACTAGATATTGGCAAAATCAATACTAAGATGGAGAAAACTTCAAGATTACTATGGCATAGAATCATACATTCATGAGACGTAACTTCAGTAGTACCTAATTAGCCGCCTTTTCCATAATTATCTTTTCTTAAACACATCGTAAACTTTCCCTTTAAGTATTTATTAAAAAAAACAATAAACAAAGAGGTAAACTTTTGTATGGAACCATTGAAGTGTTCCCCTCGGCGGCCCTTTTGAGCCAAGTAACATGTTGCATGCTATTAGCGATGAAACGTTAATATTTTGTCTATGGACGGCGTTGTTAACTCTATGGTGTTGGAGTAGTTCATGTAACATGGATTCAAATTAACGCGAGAACCTTTCTACTGGGTTATTTTTTTATGTTGACGGGTTCACTGTGTCTCACTGGGCAGAGTTTAGTGTGTAAAAGGTAGCAGTAATTTCATTTGCAAACTACAGTGGATAGTGAAATTTGGATGGTCTAAATAATGTTTAGTTGGCCCGACTATAGGGGATTAAAGTCGTGAGCATATTCAATGCAATGCCATCACAAATTCATATAGTAATACTGTGGCTATGCTATGCGAATTTCTTTTTTTGGCCTAATTTTCAAGGTATTAACAGTCGTATTCTTAGGTGATGCTTTCTCGAGATTTCCTCCACTCGAGTTGATGTCCACTCAGTAGAATTGTAAGTCAAAAACGTCCTCGACTCAACGATACGAAATTATTTAATCCCGTGTTCTTAGAAAGTATATAAGAATACAGGTAAATGTTGATCGTCCAATCTAAATCACCTGATGCGTGCATTTGAAATAAGGCTCACTATTTTCAACTTTTCAAAGTAAAACGACCGTAGTTTACTAAACAGAAATCAACTGTTAACAGTTGCTTTTAAAAAAATACACATACAATAAAATACTTTTTATTGATTTTCTGGATCCCCGTTCCGGGTCGTTTCTGGTGCAGAGGCTAGCCGTAGCTATTCAGCGTGGCAACGCTGCTAGCATTATGGGCTCCTTTGCGCCAGGATCTACAAGGGGCGGGTTATTTGTCTGAGCATGTATTTCGTTGTTATGACGAAACTTGTTGTTGATTATGTCTGTTTGTGTATCTTTGTTATTGACGACGCTTGTGCTGACCACTATATTTTTGTGATTATTCTATTTTTGTGACATAAATAAATGACTTTTCTGTAAAACAATCTTTAATAGTAGTTAAGTAAACCAAATAATGAACCTCTAAAACATGCTGATAATAATGATTCAGCAGTTCATTTTAAACATAAAAAAAAAGTGTTCACAACCCATTCATTCACTCAATCCATAATACATAAACTGCCCACAGAAACAAAGAGAAAGGGTCTCAAAGGTTCCTTGTGTCCTATTCTGAAACAGGATAGAAAGTGACCGGTCACTCCGCTAATTATCAAGTATTTAATTATCAGCTTCACTGTTCGCTTTTGGAATTGGTGAATTTTTTAAAGTGATTTTTTAAGAGTGAATGAACGAATGAGTTTTGATATCGACTGCAAAGCAGGTATGCAGGATAATTTTTAGGGTTCCGTACCCAAAGTGTGAAAACGGGACCCTATTACTCAGCCTACGTTGTCCGTCCGTCCGTCCGTCAAAACTGCTGTACTTACCCAACTCAAATGTATGGGACAGCTGATTTTTTTTCGCGTATCATAGAGGTAGACTCCATAGTGAAAGTTGTTGAGTTTGATGGTCTGAATTCACCGTTTCGGCATTTTTTTTTTTCTAACTATCATCTGACTATCATCTTATACAATTACATTGACTTTAATTGGTAAATAATGAAAATAGGGTCAAACTTTGTTTCGCAAACGCTTGGGAGCGGTGGGTATTTCATCTAAATAATTTATGTAGTTAATTTTCAGGTTTTCGTTAACACCTTGAATAGTGAAGGGAGGAAGCACAGTGAATATTTCAGCGTAAATTAAACTTATTTTCTTCAGCTCGCAAGCGCCATCTATCACGGTCTCAATGATGCACTTCGAATACAGGGTTGTCAACTTATAGGTACTTAGATTTATACAGGGTCCCAAAATATTCAATGTTAACCAACATTGAATATTTTGGGATTTTTAGTCAAGTAATTATGTCAAAAAATTTCCTACCTAAAAAGGTTTTCGTTTCTTACTTTATTTGTTGGTTGTCCCACTCGTTCCTTCTCTTTTCTTTAAATTGGTTAAGAGATTAATGGATAATTACCTGAAAAAGAAACAATATAGAATTAGGTTTATTTACTTATTAAAAATATAGGACTAGATACTCACGATCCTTTCGGGGTAGTTAGAAAACCATACCCGTCATAGTCACTAAAGTCAATTCAATTCAATTCAATTTTTGTTTAGTGGCATCCGATGCGTTATCACAATTCAGCCAATGTCTCGTTATGTGGATAGTATATGAAGGAAAATGATCAGTAGTATTTATTAAGTCTAGAGTGGCAGTTTTGCCAATGTAAGTAGGTTATAATCTCAAGTGATTGTTTTAAGGTTAAAAAACAAAAGAGTTCACAAAATGGTGAAGCCACGTGCAATCCCAACGCGTCGATACGCAAGCGTCCGTACTCCGCCAGAATTGCAGTGCGACTCCACTAAAGTCGGGACAGTGTAATAAGCCACATTTGACATCTGTCAGTTTAAGCTTCATAGTGAGGTGACCTGCTTAAAAACATCGATTAAAGCGAATGAATCGATACGGATTTAAAACATACGTGAATCGAATTGTTGGAACTACGTTTTACATCGATTTTTTTGGGTTACATGCATAATGTTAAAAAAGAAAAAGGGTTCACAGACGCAACATTGTTACGACGTTCAGTTCTTTGGAACAGAAATTGTTTATTATGTTTAGAATGGTTTATTAGTGAAAGTAAATCGTAAAATTACCTTCTTTGGTCATTATTACAATAAATATGTAATCGTAATAAAAAAAAGTAAAGCAATTGTACAGTTCTAACTTCGAAAAAAATTATATTATTCTATGCCCGCCGTTACAAGGTTATGATTGATGAAGTATCAATAGATGTCAAATGTGGCTTTTTAAATTTACCCGTCTGTAAGACGCTCCCCACAGGTAAACGCAGGGTCGCGCCATATGCTGGTTTTTAGAAGCTATCTTCTCGTAATTCAAAGACATACAAATTAATGAAAAATATAGTAATGATCTTCATCATCTCGGCTTTATTTACTACTAGCAGCCCGTCCCGGCTTCGCACGGGGTAGACAAATAAATTTTAAGACTCATTTTTCTACACCTTCGGTTACATTGTTCAAATTTTACCAAGGATCCCTAATTTTTTTCAAAATGAAATGTAGCCTATGTCAAATTGGAAGAATGTAGCATTCTATTGGTGAAAGAATTTTTTAAATCGGCCCAGTACTTTTTGAGCCTGTTCATTACAAACATACAAACATACAAAAATAGGTACAAATCTTTCCTCTTTATAATATTAGTGTAGATGAAGTCAATTTCTTATTTTTCTATAAAATAAATATGTAGGTAACCTGTGTTCAAAGGAAAACCTAAATATAGGAAAAAATCTGTATAATGTGCATCTACTTTATATGTTGAAGTCACTTTTACTTGCGAAAGACACCATTTGTGTTGTCAATATTAAGATCTAAAAATGCTATGAACTAGATTTTTTTAATGAGTTCAATAATTTGGTGTGTATTCTTCTGATTTACGAATTCAATTTCCTTGGATTAGAAGGTAATATGGTGACAAAATGAAGTACAAGCCAGTCAAAAATAGGAATACCTACTAAAATGACGTAGTTTAGTAGAGGTGAGGCAGCTCTGAAAGTATCAAGGTCGTTCGGTCGCATAGTATTTCAATTGTTCTTTGTGTTGGCAACACCAACATAAAATGTAGTAATTAGGACTTTGCTTGGCGCCATGGCTCTTGGTGTGTTTCGTGTTATTTGAAATTCGTAAAAAATTGGTTGTAGTGATATTTGTGACATAATTTCGTACGGATTGTGTACCAAACAGTTCCGTAAAGCGACCGACGTAACAGGAATCTCAAATAAATACGATAACAGAAAATAAGTTTTGGTTTTGGATAACAGAAAATAAGTTTTGGTTAACTCGTACATGGTCATTTTGGCGGCAACGCGCGAGCTTACGAAATCGACCACAGATTCATCGTCATCAATCATCCCCTCATCAAAAAATAAAGAATATATAGGAATAAATAACGAATGGCTCAAAAGGACTAGTATCCAGAGCCGTTAAAGAAATTATTTTAAAAAAATGTAGTAATTAAAAAAGTTGTATTTCCGTTTCCGTCTTCCATAATGGTACGGAGCTTGTGCGTGTAACTAACTCTGGTGTAAAAATCAATGAAATAAACCTCCAGTGCTGCAAACAAGACTTTCCTTTACATCGAACCACTCCTGCCACCAGAAAAAGTACAATCCACTAAAACCTCTCCAGCGGAGCCGAATAAAACACCGGTAGGCCACGTTCCCTACACTTTGCCCTGTACTTATATTTAGATCACATAGGCTAAACATTACCCTTCTTCTGGCGCAGTCGGTTAAAGTCTGTTTTAATTATTAATTATTATATTTAATAATATTTGTGATTTTATTTAATTGACCTAACATTATTATCTTTTCCCGGCGACAACCCTAGATTTAATACCGCCGCCGTGAACAAGTCCGCGATGTTAATTACAGCCTAACTTCAACCATCAGTCTCGCGTCTGTTTATATTCACGCTAAGTTGTATATTCTACTGCAGTTACTATAAATATATTGTTTTCAAAATGCTCGCTTTAAGGTAAATTTTAATATACTTTACTGCAAAAGTAATGCCGTGTGATTTGTTTTTTTCTTTTTGAATGATTTGTGCAACGAGTAAAAGCACACGAAGGCATTGTGGTACCTTTATTTCGCAGAAATCAAACAAGTATATCATTCATTCATTTATTCAACAACCTATACTAACAGTAAAAACACTATGTTGTAGAGTTTCTCGCCGCATCCTCTCTACAGCGACAACACGTTCCGACGCGGTGGTAGCTTTAAAAAAAGATATGACGTTTGATAAGTGTGCTTCAAGCTCCTATATTGAATAAATTATATTGACTTTGGTAATCACGCAATGCCGCTCGGATTGCGACCAAGTCAATTTAGGCGACGGGGGCTCAATTTATGCGGTCCATGCGCTATAGGTTAGTCACCTATTTTATTTACCACTTTATTGTACACACGGATATACAGATGAATACAGCATAATAGACAAGTACAAAGGGCGAGCTTATCTCTGAAGAGATTTCTTCCATCCCTATCCTATCCTACCTATCTTCCGCTTTTTACCCGACTGCGCCAGAAGGAGGGTTATGTTTTTCGAGCGTATGTATGTATGTATGTATGAATGTTTGTATGTCTATTTCTTTGGCACGGCCTACAGCACTAACGGCTTGATGGATTTTAACGTATGAGGTGTCATTGGATTCGTAAAAATCTTGAGAGTGACATAGGGTATATTATTTTAAGATGGCGTCTACGGATTAAAAAAGAGAGGGGGAATAAACAATTTTTTTTTACTAAAATTACAATATTTGTATCAAATGAAAGCTAGTAATCAGACGATTCCAAATATATAAATATTATAGTACTTTTATGTTACCGTTTCGACACAAGACTAAAAAGTATGAAATAAACTAAATTTTTAAGATAAACAAAAAACCCGACTGCATAAAAAACATATTAACTGAAAAGAAAAAAACAAGCTCTATTATCACTAATCAGCTATAACAGCTTTATTTGAGCAAATATAATTTTTTAATATAGTTGACAACCCTGTGTTCAATACCGCCGCCGTGAACAAGTCCGCGACGTTAATTACAGCCTAACTTCAACCATCAGTCTCGCGTCTGTTTATATTCACGCTAAGTTGTCTATTCTACTGCAGTTACTTATAACTATATCGTTTTCAAAATGCTCGCTTTTAGTTAAATTTTAACATAACTTTACTACAAGTAACAGTACTTTGACGGAAAATATAGGGTCCTTCTTAATATGCTGACACTTTTTTAAGGGGATGATCAAACCGTCAAACTGAACAACTTTCTCAATGAAATCCGCAACTTTGGATTTTATTCCCATAACTTTAGATTCTAATTTTGAATGTTAAAAATCATGAAAAGTAGTCTCGTGTGAACCCCAAACGTTCTAAGTTCGAAGTTATTATTTCGCAATTATAGGCTGTCTCGTTTAGTGATAAGGTGTTAACTTGAATGTAAATGCACAAGATCAATTTGTGCTTATACCGTGGCAGAGGGGAAATTTATAATAATTAGTCAAAGTGTACACCCTGTATACGAATGCTGTATTTTGCTGTAACACGTCCCAGCACTATCTAGTGCGCTACCAGCTTAGATAAGCTCTCAAAATGAAGAAACATATAAAAATGAAAATAATATTTATGTAACATTTTTAATTTTAACTTCACTAAAAGCACGTACTTTCTAATTAGTGCTGCTATCTCCCCGGGACTCATTTTCCCGGACCGGACGTCCGGATTTTAACTTAACATGTCCGGCTTTTAATTTTTATCATTATTACACACCTAGGTTGACACTTGCATCTATTTGTCGCACTTACGTGGTGGGGTGGGCAGTCGGCAATATTTCTAAGAAAAAACTATGTCCATCTTATCTATGCTAATTGTATTAATTTCATTTCATAAACTAATATTTATTCGCAAACGATATATAAACAAAACTGTATAAAACATACCTATATTAAATAATTTAATTAATTAATAATTGGTAACTATTTCCTGTCGACAACTAGAGGAGAATAAACATCAAATAAAATTATTTATCCTACCGCTTCTTTGAAAGTTACCGCGTTCGTTATACATACTTTAAATTTTACCATAATTTGTTTTTTTATCGGTCTCGGATAGTTCCGTCAGATGGCGTTGTAACTATTCTTTAAGGGAATATACTTCTATAAGTCTAGTAATATTTTCAATACTAACCAATTAAAGTTAATGAATTTTTTCAGAAACAATCTAGAAACTAATCTCTATGTTTGTACGAAGTTCGATTTTCGTTTAAAAATGTTTAGTTTTAATCCCTACAAATCTTAAATTAATCCTAGCACTTAAACTGTATATTTTATCGAAAATCTGACTTGATACAAGCATAGATTGTTACTGAAAATTTTCATTGACTTTAATTGGTTAGTATTCAAAATATCACCAGACTTCGTTTGTATGCAGCGCACATTTACGCATTCGGAATAAACTTCTCTTAAGCCAGGTCAGAGGCCTATTAAGGCGGCTTGAAAATTCTCTGACAGCAAGTTGACCACTAACTTGCCTCCACCAACACGCACTGGGCCCGCGTGGTGGAGTATGGCCCACTCCCTCTCACCCTTATTCGTGAGAGGAGGCCTTTGCCCTGCAGTGGGATTCAGGCTTTAACTTACTTACTTTTCTAGTTTTTTTATAAAACTGAAACCATCAAAATAATAAAAGCAGCAGGCATGTATTGTACCCACTGTCCATTATGTGGCGACGGGCTCACCCCCCGTCACTGCACAGAGTTTCGGTACTACTGGTGAAACGTGGATGTTCTGAGGTTTCAGAATATAGTCGTGAGCATATGCTGATGATAAAAACAGCAATATATTAAAATATCATAGTCAGTCTAGACTGCCTACGTTACGTAAAACTCGTTCAAGTGTGAAATTAAGTTATGTAAACATCATTATGGTTCCGGATGAATGCTGTGAATGATAGTATACTTACTACATTTATACAACGTGTTAATGAATTAACGCAAAACTAGAAAGTAGTTTGTTTAGAATCGAGAGTAGAATCGAATTATCATGTTTTCAACATAGGTAATATTTTTCCAAATATTAAATAATTTGTTTGTAAATTTTAAAATTTTCTGAATTCGATCTCAACCTACTGCACGGGCACACTCACCCTACTTACTACCAAAACAAGATTCTTAAAATGTATACATGAGCACGTTAGCGCTTTCATTCATTGCTGAAATGATAACAAATCATTTTTGGCTCAAAACTTAAAATGTGAATAACCTTAAATTTTAAGCATCAAAATAATGAAATTATTGTTTCAAGCTAATTATTTTGTTATAAATCAGTTGGGGTGTATGAGGTTTTGCGCTTATTCATTAACACGTTGTATAGCAAGTTTCAAATTAGAGGTTTCTATTTCAAATAATATTAACTCTTGCGTACACTTTACGAATCGAAAGGCTACCTACTACGGGCTACGAACTGAAAATGTAAGTTTGTAACAAACTGGAGGCCCTTGGGGGGGTCGATGCCAAGGACTTTGTTAGAGAGATAGGGCAGCGAATGAGGACTAAGGGGGGGGGGGGGGGGGATAATTTCTTTGGCCATCCAGAGGGGCAATGCGGCCAGTATCTTTGGGACCTTTGAGCCGGGGTTGCGAAGGGCAGTGCCTTTAGATTAGTTAGTGATAGTCTGACGAAGCTTGCATGTGGATTTCATCTTGTGTGCTGCCATTGACGAAGCTTGTAGCGGATATAGATGTATGTGATTAAGATTTGACGAAGCCTGCGTTGCGGATTAGATTATTTTTGGTATATTGCTTTGAATTTGAGTTTGTAACATTAGTCCGATAGCGCTGGCCTATTTTGATGTCATAAGTTTCAATAATTCTAAAGTTGCTTATTTCTTGCCTGTGGATACAGTTGTACATATGAAGCTTATTATCGAGTTTTGTGTCACTTCTGTCACTTGCATTTTCAGTAATTTGATGATTTGTGGTTGATTCTTTTTATTCAAATCCAAACTGGCAAAATTTATTTAAAGTTTAAAATAATTATGGTATCATATCTAGGGTAACCTGCGGAGTGTGAAAACACAGTTTGTGTCATCTTCGTCCAGTGCAAACTGACATAGGGTCATCATGTAAGAACAGAGCAAAAAAAAATTTCAAATTAGTGAAATAGCTATTTCCTTTCTCAGATCACTTACATATGCCTATTTATCAAATTTGTGCCAAATTAGGGCACGCAATTTTAAGATTTTTAATTATTTTGTGTTTCCAAGCTGTAATCGCTTCAAAAAAATATTAAAATTATTCGAGTTTTATATTCAATATCATAAATGCATGAAAAATCGACATTGTAAATTTGTGTCATTTTCATCCACGATATTTACTTATATGAATATAAAAATTCAAAAACAATGGTTGCGGTCGAAGCGCGGCGGCGCGGCGCGGCGCAGCGCGGTGGGCGGGGGGCATACGCACGCACAGCACGGCACACACGTTCGTTCGGTACCTACGATTTCTAGCGTTCTTCGATTCGCTTCGGATTTATTGGGTAGTATGGCACCGTGATATTATAGCGTTAACACACCTTCGCTCTCTTTCTATTTTCACATGAACGAACGAGATAAAAGGCGTGATAAAGCCGTGTAACGTGCTTCTGAACTAATATAACGGCATAACTACCTACCGCTTTTTCGTTAAGGGCCTATGTCGAAAAATAATTGAAGCGAAATGGGCGTGGCTTAGTCGCAGCAAGCGCCCCGCGCCCCGCTACCGAACATCGTCGCGCACTAGCCCGCGAAAATCAAATCACTCAAAATGCATAGAAGACGCTTCGCTGTTGAGATATTATTAGTACCTTTTGTCGTATGAAAAAACACAATATATCATAATTAAGTATCGTTCTATTTATCCTCCTTGATCAATTATTAATTTATTACAGGATCAATTACGGACAACCAATTTATAGATAGAAACAATACCTAACTAATGATACTCTTTAATTGATTTCACTTAAAAAACTTAAAACTCATTAATATCATACCGAAAATCACTGTACCTATCTAGAAGGAAAAAAACTATCATTACAGGATTTTGTTTTACTTTATAGTACGAGAGCTACCTGTTGGTAACTTTACGTCATTAGGTCCCGTAATCAAATCAATTCAACTTCTTATTTTGTACTTGTAATTGACAAGTCAAAACATTCTATGGTCAAAACATACCGACTATCTAGATGAAACCTGGAAGTTATTTTACGCCGTCAACAAAAATGTAAGAAGAACGTGAAAAAATAAGTTTCGTAATACTGCAATAATCTCAGTTATTCTCGATACCACAAGAACTTTCAGGTTGAGAAGTTGTATAACACTCATAAACCTATTTTGAAAATCCATAGGTAATTCTAAAATACCTCGCATCCCTCAGATGCATGACATAGCATTGAAGGATGAGGATGATGCAGGATATTATAACAGGTATGAATGAATTTTATCAACATTTATTTACAAAATCACTAATAATATTTATCTTACGACCTAAAATCAACATTTATTTACATTAGTACATTACGATAAGTGTGACTTAAGTAGTTCATTATTGCACAGCGTCTTAAACGTATATGCAGGTTTAGGTTACAGAGTGCTGGAAAATTATTTACAACTTATTACCTTTTATTTTCTCTCATACTTCTGGTATGTTCCGGCCTACGTTTCAAATTTAATGTTTTGTTCCGTTTTGTTTTTCATTATCACTGTTTCTCCGAGTACCCCAGGAAAATTAGGTGAAAAAAAGGGTCAACCTCGGAATGAGAGATAATAAGCTACAAACTTCTTTAAATCATCGTTATGACATCCTATACGTTAGGTCAAATGTCACATAAAATCTCGTTTATGCAGGTCAAAAGATTCAAGGTAAAATGTCAAAAAACAGGTCTTTAGGAAATATCTTCTTTTCTATGCTCTAAATGACCTTTGAAGTTTTAAAAAAATTTGTAGAACTTTAAATTTTCTTCAAATTTGGTCATTTATAATATTTAATATAGTTAACCGTTCTTGAGATAGATAGGTAGAACGCAAAGAGTTGTAACTCCCATAACGGTTTGCTCCCATAGTAAAATGATACTTTTCCTTACACCCTGTATAATATTATTTGGCGTTATTAATGAAAATACATAATTTCAATAACTATACACGAAAGAAGATGATGAAGAATTATTTCGAGTTTGAATCAATCGGGATAGAAAAACGAGTACAGAATGGTGACCCTGAGCAGCGCGCATTGAAGATATTGAATGAAACCAGTCACCGCCTGCCCGACAGACGCTTCAAAACAATACTTATATGGAAAGAAGACGACATGAAGATTCCGAACAACTACAAAAACTCACTCAAATGGCTGCACAACCTAGAGAAGAAACTAGACCGAGATGAAGACCTGAAAAAGAAATATGAAGAAAGAATGCAAACCCTCTTCACTTTGGGATACGCCGAGGAAGCTACCACACCGACGGTGCCAAATAAAACATGGTACCTACCCCACTTCGCGGTCATTAACCCCGCGAAACGAAGATAAGAGTAGTACACAACGCCACAGCGAAGACAGCCGGACGCAGCCTGAACGATATGCTACTCTGCGGTCCTGACTTGGTGCAATCTCTGCCGGGAGTTGTAATGCGATTTCGTCAACACCAACACGCCGTGTCAGCTGACATAAAGGAATTAATGTTTATGCAAATATGAGTTCAAGAGGACGACAGAGAGGCACTACGATTTCTATAGCAGGGCGACGAGAGAGGGAACCAGCGACCGCGAGAGTACCGCATGAGTTCGGTGATCTTCGGCGCGATGTCATCACCATGCACCGCGCTATACGTGAAGAATAGAAATGATTCAGACTTCAAAGAAAATTATCCTGCAGCCGGACGAGTCATTGAAAAGAACCACTACATGGACGACTACATAACAAGTTTTCCGACCGAAAAAGAAGCCAAAGAAGTATCGAAATCAGTCGACTACATTCATCGGCAAGCCGGCTTCGAGCTATGCGGATGGGTGTCCAATACAAATTCAGTAGTAGAGCAATGAAACAGTATTGGCTACGAAGCGCAAACGAACGAAAGAAAACAATAAAAACGACTCTGATTGAAAGATTGATAAGAAAACACGCAAGAGCGAGACACCGTACGTGAAGAAATGAGATAGCAACACCATCGGTATCGAAGCGCACTAACTCATTCGCGCTGAGAAACTATGGTGGAAACCTGTACAAGAAGATTGTCTTTCCGAAGATTTACGTCGAGTAAGGAGCGGCGCGGCGCCTCAGCCAGGAGACAAGCTGTCGGCGCTATCAGTGGTCGTCGGCGAAGATGGCTCAACGGAAGAATCCACGTAGCACCTGACATCGATGAAGACACTGCGAGCCCGACCGTACTCGACGGGAAACACTACTTCACGCGACTGTACATACAACACGTACACGAGCGACTACATGGCGGTATCGAAACCGTCGTGAATGAGCTACAGCAGCGACTATGGGTACTGAAGATACGACCCACGGTGCGTGAACGTCATCAAACACTATCAACTATGCAAGATACGAAGAGCGAAGCCTACTTCTCCGGCAACCGGCGACCTGAGGAGGTTCGTGGCACGAAGAGGAGTGCCTAAGGAGCTATGGAGTGACAACGCGACGTGCTTCAAGGCTGCGGAGAAGGAGCTCGCCAAGGCCGCGCTGGCGGCGGTCAGCGAGGAGGCGACGGCGCGGCGCATCACCTGCCGCTACGTACCCCCGCCCTCCCCCTTCATGGACAACGTGTGGGAGCGCATGGTACGCACTGTGAAGGAGGCACTGCGCGTCAAACTCCACGAGCAGTACCCTAGTGACGAGACACTGCTCACCCTGCTCGTCGAGTTGGAGAACTCCGTCAACTCCCACCCACTCACACACGTGGCGGTGACTCCAGAAGAACCGGAAGCGCTTACACCCAACCACATCCTGTTGGGACCCAAACGCGCGCAAGCGCAGCGCGCTCAACGCCTGGCGGACGTCTTCTGGAGCCGCTAGGTCAAAGAGTACCAGCCTCTAGTCCAAAACCGGCGGGAGCCTCACACGACCAGCGCACGCTATCGGCGACCTGGTACTCGTCTGCGACCCCACCCTGCCCCGCAACACATGGCCGACAGGAAGGATCGTCGCGGTCTACCCAGGACGAGACGGCGAGGTGAGGATCGTGGACGTCGTAACCAGCAACGGGCATGTCATCCGGAGAAGAGGATCGTCGTGCTACAGGTTGGATCGCAGAGCTGCGACGGCAGGAGAAATGTGCACGACAGAACCTGAATTGACTACCTTTGTACATAGTTTTTTACATTACTTCGTTTATTTCGTTTTATATACCCTTTTATACTAGTAGGATAAGTTTAGGTTAAGTGTTCATTTCAAAAAATAAATTTGTCTTATTAGAATTAGGGCTTAGCACATAAGTTATGTAAATAGTTCTAATAGGATTCTTATTTGATTTCTCTAGTGATTTCTACCCCAGATTAGATTAGGTACACTTCCCTATTAAAATTAACGCATAGCACAAGTAAATAAAACAATTAGAATCGAGTTAGAACTTATAAATTCCAATTAGAAATTACGCCAGTAAGCTTCCCTACCTCATTAGAAGGGGTAGAATCCTATTAGAAATAATTGTTAGAAAGAGACAGAACGCTACATCTCTGTCAGCGCATACAGGCGAGCGAGGGGGGCCCCGGCGTCCGGAACCTGTGTTATGAGGAAGCGGGGGCCGGGGTAATATAAATATTGTACCTTTCCTTTTCGTTCTGCACTCTGTTATGCACCGGCGGATGATGCACATGCTATTTTTAGAATAAGAATATAAGTATCTTAACTATATAATTATATTGGTTTGTAAGCGTAGAAATTAAGATTGCATGAGAAATAAAGAGATTTGTATTCAGGGCAAGAGTGCGGGGTAAGGAGGGGTGGTCGCTTGAAAATAATATAAAATGGCGCCAAATCGGCGTAGATTCATTCCGGATCCAGCACTCAAGAAAGAAACAACTTGGAAGAAGAAACTCTCTGCGACCACTCGCCTTCCCTACCCTGCCCTCCAGCCTGGCTCACCATACTGACGACCCATACAATTAAGGGCCACAGAGTTTACAAACTCTCATACCAGGCAAGATGTTCCGGAGCAATAGAATCCTTCAACTCGGTAAAAATACTGACAACGGTTCAGAAATACGTTTATAACCAGATTCCATTATGGCAAATAAATATAATTATTTGAAGAATTACGTGACCGACGACTTAAAGGTAATAACAGCTAGCTCTTGGTCTATGAAGTCCAAAAAAACTGCTATACATATTTGAGTGAGAAATATACTTAAGAGAAGTTTATTCCGAATGCGTAAATGCGCGCTGCATACAAACGAAGTCTGGTGATATTTTCAATACTAACCAAACAGTAAATGAAAAATTT
This sequence comes from Agonopterix alstromeriana, assembly GCA_963924505.1. Taxonomy (NCBI): domain Eukaryota; kingdom Metazoa; phylum Arthropoda; class Insecta; order Lepidoptera; family Depressariidae; genus Agonopterix; species Agonopterix alstromeriana. The sequence continues at coordinate 8,163,854 of OZ004690.1, read as the reverse complement.
GCAGAAACAATCTAGAAGTCAGATTTTCGTTAAAAATATACAGTTTTAATGCTAGAATTAATTTAAGATTTGTATGGAAATCTTTGAGGTATTGTAACTTTAAAATTATACATTTTAACGAAAATCTGACTTCATACAAGCATAGAGATTAGTTTTTCGATTTTTTCTGAAAGTTCCATTGACTTTAATTGGTTACTATTGAAAATATCACCAGACTTCGTTTGTATGGAGCGCGCTCCGAATTATATTATCTTAAATGTGAAGCTGCTATGGCCTCGAATTTATTTTAGATTGTATTTAATATATTACACTATAATATTTACACGTAAGCTGGATAATTAATCGTAATTCGGAAATTGGGCATGCGAACGCAGGTCTGACGCGGGCAAAGGCCACAGCCGACTGAGCTTTTTAATAGATTGTGATAGCTTATATTACTGCCTGACGCGAGAGAAAGAGATGGGGCGGCGCGCGCGTCTGACTAAATAAAACGACGTAAGCGCCAAAACAAACTTTATTTAGTTGTGATTTTACTATTTATGTAAGTTACGAGGGACTTTTCTTTTAAGGATGTATTCAGACAATGTATGTACAATTATTTAATTTCGAATACCTACAATGTTAATTGTTAATGAATTATGTGTAAGAGAAAAAAATAAACTAAACAACCCTAAGGAACGTGGGTCGAAAAACGAACGCACTTGTTCGTCGCAACTTGCACTGAATACGAATAATGTAAACAAATACCCTCTCCCGCGCCGCTCGTCTCGCCGGCCGGCGCCCGCCGCCCGCGCCCGCGCTCCTCCCCGCGTTCGCCCTTCGTGCGAAGAAGTCTGGTATTTTGTTCAAATAATAAGATTTCGTGGATAAAAACAGCACAAATTATGAATAGTGTTTTGTTACACTATAATAATCAAAACACGTAAACTCGAAGAACTTGCATTTTCTTTTGTAGATTTTACAGGGTGTTGAGATAAAAAAATAAAATATCTGTAAACTTCGTGGATGAATTCGACACAAAATATTTTAAACAACAGATATCAGTACTCTAAAACGCGTAACACCTATTTAACCTATTGTAATATTTTTTTGAGCTAGTTGGGCGACATGTTAGGTACTGGTTAAATATTTGGATTTCCGTGGACAGAGGTGACACAAAATGCCTATGTACATCAGTTACTACTTCGTTATTATCCTGAAAGTAAAATTTTCATCTATGATTTTCTTTTCGTCCAATACTGATCGAAAATACAAATACCTAAATTTCTACCTATGCAAGTACCTAAAATGACACAAACTTATGTATTAGGTTTTGCAAATGGTCCGGAACCTATATGCAAAAAACAAAAAACTTTAGAGTTTTTGAAACCTCAAAACCTAGCGCTATCGGTCTACATATTGTTTTTTCACTTTTCTGAATCGATTTTCGGAATTATTCCTTTCTAGTACCTACTATGGCCCCTGGACTTTTTAATTACCAAAAAGATTGTTGTAAGGTATGAAATTACCCAAGTCTTAAGAGGATATAATACGGAGCGCGCTCCATACAAACGTACTATGGTGATATTTTCAATACTAACCAATTAACCTCAATAAAATTTTACAGAATCAATCTAAAAACAATTTTCTATGCTTGTATAGAGTCCGATTTTCGTTAAAATGTATAGTTTTAAAGTTACAGTGCCTCAAAGATTTCCATACAAATCTTAAATTAATCCTAGCATTGAAACTGTATATTTTAACGAAAATCGGACTCCATACAAGCATAGATATTTGTTTCAAGATTGTATCAGCAAAATTTCATTGACTTTAATTGGTTAGTATTGAAAATATCACCATAGTACGTTTGAATGGAGCGCGCTCCAAATTATATCCTCTTTAGAGATCACAACACGCCAAAACAAAAAAAAAACAAAATTGTCTTAAATTTTCAAATTTCGAGGTTACCGTTTTTTTCTATACTGTCATGTTCTTCACCTCAGTTCAATACCTATACGTAATAGTAAGACTGTCTAAAGTTGCCATACGAAGATATAAGACCGATCAAAATTTACTTTTTCTTCTGGTTTCTTGAAAAAAAAGGGTCTAGACGACTGGACAACAATGTGATCCTACATAGGTTCCGTTCTTTCCTTTTGAGGTACGGAACTCTAAAAGATAACCTACACACCCATCGCTCTAAAAACTACAGATTTAATAGTGCTTTCAATCGAATATCGACATTTTTGTCTAAGTAGTGCTTCAGAATAGGTAATAGTATACAACGTGTTAATGAATAAGCGCAAAACATCATACACCCCAACTGATTTATAACAAAATAAATAGATTGAAACAATAATTTCATTATTTTAATAGTTAAAATTTAAAGTTATTCGCATTTTAAATTTTCAGGCAAAAATGATTTGTAATCATTTCAGCAATGAATGAAAGCGCTAGCGTGCTCATGGATACATTTTGAGAATCTTGTTTTGGTAGTAAGTAGGGTGAGTCTGCCCATGCGGTGGGTTGAGATCGAGTTCAGTAAATTTTAAATTTTACAAACAAATTAATTAAATTTTTGAAAAAAATTATCTATGTTAAAAACATGATACTTCGATTCTGCTCTCGATTCTAAACAAAGTACTTTCTAGTTTTGCGTTTATTCATTAACACGTTGTATATACAGAACGGTCACTCCCCACACCCCTCTGACTTCATATACCCCACCTCCCCTCACACTTTCTGAGAAACTTGAGGGAAGCCGAGTAAGGGAATGCAGTCAGGCGCGCGCACCCGCTGGATTTGACTACATAAAATTGTGTCTTTTCAGTGCATAAAAAACGTTGAAAACTTACGCTAAATTCACATTTTCAATAATTCTTTAGCTCAAATACTATTTTAAATAATAGAACGAACAATTAAAAGTATTGAAATGTAGATGACGTTAAATGCAAAGCGTGCCTTTCAACCCTACACGCAATGTCATGGAAGGTTTGCACAAAGTGCGCATGTGCAGACGCCATTTCGAAATTCAAAAACGTTCTTTAGAGTGCCGGAACTGTGGTACTGCTCCAAAACCTATTATAAGAAATGGAGCGGTGTGTTCTAAGTCGGAACCGCTCAAAAATTATAATAGATCTCATTTTATAAGTAGGAACCTAATCGTTTCATACGCAACCAAACCACATTATAACAACCGTTCTTTCTACATTTGTTTACCCTAAAAAAGCTTAGCCGTGAAGATAAAAATCTCTGACGTAATAATTACTTACATAAACTTATTACAACTCGAAATACAATAGCACGGAACAATCACTTTCCATGTCTCTCTCATTTACTATTCTCCCGCGATTGTGGGAACTTTTCATTGTTGGCAACACTTCGTATTGACTGGTGGGATTTTTGTTTGTAGTTTTTTGAGTTTTCTAATTTATTCATCGATTGTTTTTATTCGCTTTTAATCACTGGTTTGGTATCCGAGAGTGTTGGTTAGAGAGGGGAAAAAACGGATTTTTAAAATCCGTTTTTGATGGGTTTTTGATACTATTTCTTAAATAAAGGGATGGGATAGGTGTTAACAGTTGTACTTATGAAATTGCTTTTGTAAATATGTAAATACCTACATAAATCAACTCAAATACACGTATTCCTTTTCGACATCGACATAAACTAAAATTTATGTATCAAGTGGAGATAAGTGGCTAGCCTTTCGCACACAATACTTCAAATGAAACCCTTATCTCTTAGTCGGCTTGTATGGTAAGCTAATATTCCAAGGCTGCAATCGCGGTAAATAATCGGTGATTGAACCGTGACTGGACTACGTACGAACCATAACTTTTGACACATTTGGCATTGCTCTAATCGCGGTACTGCTCTTGACGGCCGTTAGAGCCGTTTTGACAGATCGCTCAGACGTTAAAGGCTGTCATTTACATAGAGTTTAGCGCGATGCGGAATTCAGCACAGTTGAATAGTAATTGGATTGCAATGTGATTAAAACTGAAATTGGATAAGAATAGAACTTCGGTGTTTTAAATTAGCGCAATCGGTCTCCAGTGCTCTCAGCATTTACCTTACGTCACGAGCATGATTAAGGAAGTGCCCGATCTTCGAGTTTATGGTTTAAAAAACAGACCTAAACCTTTTAGTATAAGAGATAAGAGGAATTTTGGTAACCATCAGCTGTAAGGCTGATTCAGTATTCATAGGGTGTAGAGCATCTCTGTGATGGGGATGGACCAGGTCTGCCTGCATAACTCCAGTCGGTGTAGGAGTTACAGCCGTTCAAAGGTCTGTTACGGTTGTTTAAAATGAATATGCATAAATATGCAGGTATTATTGTAATATGCACTATAGCTATGCGAACAGCACAAAAACTGACATGGTCTATCAGTCTGTTTAGGAGATAGAGCAGATATGGCTGTATCTCCTTAACCGACTGACAGAACATGACAGTTTTTGTACTGTTCACAGAGCTACAGTGCATATTACAATAATATAATATGATCAGCCTTGCAGCTGATCGTTCGTTTGATACAGACCTTTGAACAGCTGTAACTCCTAAACCGACTGGAGTTATGCAGGCAGACCTGGTCCATCCCCATTACAGAAATGCTCTACACCATATGAATACTGAATCAGCCTTGCAGCTGATGGTTACCAAAATTACTCTTATCTCTTATACTATTTATCGTGGCTATTCTGAGTTTTCTGAATATCTCTGACTGCCCTCGGGGAATATAGTCGTGACCGTATGCTTATGTAGAACTTGATTTCAATGGATTCAACTCAACTTATTTAATAAGGTACCGATTTTCTCAAAATGCTAAAAGTGAACTATATTACAATCGCGACCTTAAGTTGTTGGGAAGTTGTAGCTAAGTTTCTACCCATACCCATCCGAGCACAGTCACAGTCAGTGTTTATCTAATAATATGTAGGAGATAATGTTATTAAATATTCTGTTTGCATGAAACAGAATATCAGATTCTCCAGCCTCATTCAGGAACCAATGATGGTCACCGTTGACGGATTACATCAGATAATATTGTACAATGTGTTAATGAATAAGCGCAAAACCTCATACACCCCAACTGATTTATAACTAAGTAATTATATTTAAACAATAATTTAATTATTTTGATGGTTAAAATTTAAAGTTATTCGCATTTTAAGTTTTGAGGCAAAAATGATTTGTTATCATTTCAGCAATAAATGAAAGCGCTAACGTGCTCATGTATACATTTTAAGAATCTTGTTTTGGTAATAAGTAGGGTGAGTATGCCCGTGCGGTGGGTTGAGATCGAGTTCAGAAAATTTTTAATTTTACAAACAAATTATTTAATATTTAAAAAAAAAAATCCTATGTTGGAAACACTATAGTTCGATTCTGCTCTCGATTCTAAACAAACTACTTTCTAGTTTTGCGTTAATTCATTAACACGTTGTATAGGATCCTTCTTAAAATGCTGACATTTTTTTAAACGGATGATCGAACCATCAAACTGACTATTTTTCTCTATGGCACCAACATCGAAATCGCGAAAAAAAAATCAGCTCTTTCATATACAACACTGCAAAACCTACTCGAGCCAAATGTATGGGGGACAGCTGATTTTTTTCCCCGATTTCGATGTTGGTCCCATAGAGAAAGTTCACTTTGATGGTTTGATCATCTCCTTAAAAGTGTCAGCATATTAAGAAGCAACCCTGTATAGATGTTCTCTTTTAAGAGAAGTTTATTCCGAATGCGTAAATGCGCGCTGCATACAAACGAAGTCTGGTAATATTTTCAATACTAACCAATTAAACTCAATGAAATTTTGCAGAAAAAATCTAGAAACAAATCTCTTTGCTTGTATCGTGTCCGAATTTCGTTAAAATATGCAGTTTCAATGCTGGGATTAATTTAAGATTTTTGAGGCACCTTAACTTTAAAACTGTACATTTTAAGGAAAATCTGACACGATACAAGCATAGAGATTTGTTTCTAGATTGTTTCTGCAAAATTTCATTGAGCTATTTTTAACGACTATTTCATGCCTTAACTCAACCAAAAACAGGTCGATTTGGAAGATCCTGCCCTTAAGGGTATATTACTGTTGGCGTGCTCCATACAAACGAAGTCTGGTGATATTTTCAATACTAACCAACTAAACTCAATGAAATTTTGTAGAAACAATCTAGGAACAAATATCTATGCTTGTATCGTGTTCGATTTTCGTTAAAATATACAGTTTCAATGCTAGGATTAATTTAAGATTTGTATGGAAATCTTTGAGGCATTGTAACTTTAAAACTGTACATTTTAAGGAAAATCTGACACGATACAAGCATAGAAATTTGTTTCTAGATTGTTTCTGCAAAATTTCATTGAGCTTAACCGGTAAGTATTGAAAATATCACCAGACTTCGTTTGTTTGGAGCGCGCCAAGCGACACAGACTATTGTAACAATTTGAAAAAAAATCTTCACAAAAATACGAGTAAAAACATCCGCGTCCGCCATTTTGAACAATATTTTTTCCCTCGTTACCTGTTCAACCTCACCCCACTGTCACTTTCGTTTTTTCCACGGCACTTGAATCTGCCTTATGTCGCACTTGTTGCTTGAAGAGGGTATTTTTACGATTCAAATAACATAAGGTAGTCAGGTGGCGTTGTAGGAAATATTTAAGCAATATTTTGCAGCTCGTTCTCGTATTTTCTGTGACAGTTCTAGGATACTGTCTATAACTAACCGTTAAGGGCCAATGTCGAAAAATAATTGAAGCGAAATGGGCGTGTGATAGCTTATATTATTGCCTGATGCGAGAGAAAGAGATGGGGCACGCGCGCCTGAAACGAAGCAAGCGTAAAACAAACTTTATTTAATTGTGATTTTACTATTTATGGAAGTTCATTTCTGCTCTAATCAAAATTTATAAAATATCAATCTCTTTTTTTAAAATCAAGTCTCGTGTTTCTATTATTCACTGTTTAGCAGCTCCAAGTGTTTATCGATAAAGGCGGAGGCTACTTTGGCTAATTTTTCTATCGAGAAAATGTCTCTTAATCGTCTTTTGGCTCTAATCAAAACTTCAATTATGTGTTCAATTTACACATATCCGCAAATCATACTCTTACTGTTAGTACTTCATGATATATGATGCTTTGAAGAATCCTATTTTTTTCACATATCCTCTTAACACAATGTCAATACTTATTAAAAAAAAATAAAAATATATTTAATTTCTAAGTGTTTCTACTCTGTAAATGAGTATCTTAACAAACTAAAAAAAAAAAAAACTATAAGAATATTATTTAATAAAGTAAATTGTATGCTTAAATTAATAAGATTATTGTAAGTAGACTTTGACTAATTATTATAAGGACTAGCCTTGCGGTAGCATTTTCCCTCTGCCATGGTATAAGCACAATTGATCTTGTGCATTTACATTCAATTTTACACCTTATCACTAAACGAGACAGCCTATAATTGCGAAATAATAACTTCGAACTTAGAACGTTTGGGGTTCACACGATACTACTTTTCACGATTTTTAACATTCAAAATTAGAATCTAAAGTTATGGGGAATAAAATCCAAAGTTGCGGATTTCAAGTTACCTCGCCCCACGCAAAAAGTGGCAGAAATGTTTGTTAGTAGAATTACACGCGTAACCAGTCCACATATAAATAGTCAAAGTAAGTAGATAATATAAGATAAACTTAATTTTTAATACAGTTGCTCAAAAAGTGGCGTATTGCAGGGACGTATAGCGTTCGGGATGTGGGCTATTACATACTCGTGCTTTTTTTTTACCTTTCCCGAACTCGTGCGTTCTCTTTCCCAACTGTCAAAATAATGTCTATTAAAAAGAAAAACCAACCATGAAGTTATTACTAAAAAAAATCATATAAGTTTTTATGATTCATGCAAATACGTATATTTCTAAAAAGAAGCTACTAATTTGTTTCAATATTAGATTTAATGATTTGATTGAATGAGTTTGGTTAGGTTTCATTTCATTTCATCTCATTAAATTTCATTTTCATTTCATATCAATAAAAAACTTCTACTGAAGACTTGCCTGTATGGGCATAGTTCCCTTTGCCTACCAGAATGGGTGAAGAAAAAAAAACTCTGCTTAAATTCTACAGTTAGCGCCATTTTTCAGAAATTTTCGAGAATTGATTTTATTTTTTATTTTTCTTGAAACGCTATTGTATGACAAATATACATGAACAATCATACGAAATTGATAATAGTTTGTCTCAAACAGTAAATGTGCAACCTAAAACTTCCCCAGTTAGTATAAAAACTGTACCAATTTCAATGTATCTGTGAATTATAACTTTTATAAGAAATAAATGTTAAGTTAGTTGAGTTTATTGTGTTTTTATTATTTTATTAAATTGCTTCATTTTTTCGCAACTGTATTAAAAATAGTCGTTCAGTACACGTGCGGAACCGTCATTGCAACTTGTTCCGACTGTCAACCCTCGCCTCGGCTCGGGTAGACATTTGTCGGAACTCTTTGCAATGACAGCCTTTCCACACTTGTAATGAAATATACTATTTGTTATTAGAATACTCTCTCCTTAACTCCTTTTGCAATACCTTAAAAGGTGGGTAAGTTGTAAGTGCAATGTAACATTATTTTGGAACTTATATGTACACTTAGTGTGCAAAATAAAATAATTTATTTTATTACTTAGGCCAAGATTCAGAGACGATTTTGTTAGTCTTAGCTCGAGCTAAGTAAGGAAAAATGTATGGATTTTGACATATGGGAGTTCGAATTATGACTTAAAAATCGTCTATGAATCTCGGCCTTAGCACTTGTCTCGCGTGGTATTCCCGCGGTTCGCGTTGTTGCCTGCCACGAGGCTCCGCAATCTCTCCTTGTTCTTGATCCAAAAACAATCCCTGAGATTGGGATAGATACTGCCACAAATTACTTGACATTGGCGGAAATGCAGTGCTAACGCACAAGCAAGAGTCCATTACCTGATTATGTAACAAAACTACCCAACCGACTTCGACGAATGTTTAGGGTTCCGTAGTCAACAAGGAACCCTTATAGTTTCGCCATGACCGTCTGTCAGAGACGCTTAGTACTAGAAAGCTATAATTTTACACGGGTGTACATAATTATACAACGTGTTAATGAATAAGCGCAAAACCTCATACACCCCAACTGATTTATACCAAAATAATTAGATTGTAACAATAATTTCATTATTTTTATAGTTAAAATTTCAAGTTATTCACATTTTAAGTTTTCAGGCAAAAATGATTTGTTATCATTACAGCTATGAATGAAAGCGCTAGCGTGCTCATGGATACATTTTAAGAATCTTGTTTTGGTAGTAAGTAGGGTGAGTGTGCCTGTGCGGTGGGTTGAGACCGAGTTCAGTAAATTTAAAATTTTACAAACAAATTATTTCATATTTTGAAAAAAATATCCTGTGTTGAAAACATGATAATTCCATTCTGCTCTCGATTCTAAACCAACTACTTTCTAGTTTTGCGTTAATTCATTAACACGTTGTATATTAATCACGCCGACAAAGTGGTAAAATAAAATCTTGAATTATTTATGGTACCTCCCCTACACGAAAAGTAGGGATGACATTTTTTTATGGTGTGGGGTATCGTTGGATAGGTCTTTTAAAAACATTGTAGGTATGGGAAAACCATTTTTCGATTTAGGGATCCGATAGCGAAATATTAAGCTTTAAAATGCAAATTTATGTTAGAGTCAAGTGTCCCCTCCCTCCTCCCTTCCAGCTAAACGGCTGTTTCTGGATACGTGAAAAATTCACGGCAGTAGTGTATAGGGTCCTTCTTAATATGCTGACACTTTTTTAAAGGGATGATCAGACCGTCAAAATAAACAACTTTCTCTATAGGACCAAAGGCGAAAAAAAAATCTGCTGTCCCATACAAAACTGCAAACCTATTCGAGACGAATGTATGGGACAGCTGATTTTTTTGCCATAGAGAAAGTTGTTCAGTTTGACGGTTCATCTCCTTAAAAAAGTGTCAGCTTATTAAGAAGGCTTTACAAATTAATGAGTAGGTAATAGTCGACGAACTTGTAAAATGTACTTTTTAGACTTTATTCAGCACACCACAAGTACGTATACCTATATTGTGACGGGCAACTAAGGAAACCTACCCTGCGCGAGGCCCGACACGCTCTTGGCCGGTTTTTTTAATGTTCGATAACGGAATTTTCCCGGGATTTAACAACGGAATTCTCTCCTTGAATCTTCATTCAAAATTACCCTAACAACTTTTAAAAAAACACAAATTACATCAAAATTACATAATGAAATGCTAGAAAACTCGACAGGCAGCGTCTAGCTAAAGGAATAATATAAGAATAAAACTCGAACCGGTTTATACTTAGAATAAACTAATGCATAAACTTTAACTCAAGGCTTTAAAGTTGACATTTGCGTAACAATCTTTATCCAAACCAGTTCCTTGGTAGAGCCACAATTATGTAGGAATATTCAAAAACATCCTATCAGGATGAGTCCTTTAGGCAAAAATCTACTTTATAATCCTTAAGTTAAAGTATATAGTCTTTTGTATACAGCTGTCGTATATGGAGTTGTAGTGATGTTATCATACGCCCCCGTTCGAATCATTTGATGCTTTTATAAAATTGACTAGTTTTAGGTTTTCTACGAAAGATCAAATTGGTGGTCGTTTGTTGGTTATTTTCGTTTTAAGTTCGCTTTCTTGTTGACATCAAATTTAAGATCCCAACCATTTGGTCGTATAATCCAACATTTATATGACTATTGAGTTATATAAAAGTTACATGAATATGCTCACGACTATATTTCTCGAGGGGGTAGTCAGAGATATTCTGAAACCTCAGAACATTCACGTTTCACCAGTACCGAAACTCTGTCCAGTGTGACAGGGGGTGAGCCCGTTGCCACTTATAATGGACAGTGGGTACAATACATGCCTCGAAATTGAAGCATGCAGGTTTCCTCACGATGTTTTCCTTCACCGAAAAGTCAGTGGTGTTACAAATCGTACATAAATTTCGAAAAACTCATTGGTACGAGTCGGACTGGACGGGGATCGAACCATCGCCTCCTGCACGGCAGGCAAGGTTACTCGCCACTGGACCACCACGGCTATAAAAGTTATATTGCAGTAATTTTTGATACTCTTCGTCACTAGTGCTATAGACGTTTAACGTTGTACTATACGACCAAATGGTTTGTTGGGAATGCAGCTGACAAGTTCAAAAAGGTTAAGTCAAATCAAATCTAAATGAAATACTCATTGACTTACGACTACTGGACGGAGGGTCCGCGCTCAAAAGTGTCCGAAAAGAGAACGAAAACGTAAAAAAGAGAACGAATTATGCAACAGTCTTTGTTTGATCGGCCGACTACACGCACGCGTGGGCGCCCGGGGAGTGGGTCGGAAAAGAATTTCAGCATTTTCAATGTTTTTAGTTGGTTTATATTACAATACGTACTTAGATTTGTGTATTTTAGTCTCGGACACTTTATTCGAGTATTTTGTACTAGACCTGGTCTACAGGGTCCAACTTAATATGCAGACACTTTTTAAGAGGATGATCTGACCATCAAACTGTACAACTTTCTTTATTGGACCAATGTCGAAATCGCGAAAAAGAAATCAGCTGTCCCATACAATAGGGTCGAGTAAGATTTCAGTTTAGTATGGAACAGTTGATTTTATTTTCGCGATTTCGACATTGGTCACATAGAGAAAGTTGATCAGTTTGATGGTCTCTTAAAAAAGTGTCAGGATATTAAGAAGGACGCTATATAGTATTCTACGTCAATGGAAATACTTTAATATTTTTGTAACCGAGATTTGGCTAGAGCGGATTCTTGTCATTTTTGCCGAAATGGTCATCATCTCTTGTCGGTGGAATATTCGCATGTCTCTTCTCCTTGAGTTCGTTTTTCCTTCACTGCTGTGCTAGACAACTCTGTCTTAGTCTTCATCTGCCTCTCTTCCCCTTTATTTTCCTTTCCAAAATTTCCAATCGTGAAAGAAATTGTCGTGTCATTATCACTCAAGTGTCCAATCATTAATCTCCGGTTATCTATTCGGTTTTTGTTTTAGGTTAAAAATTGGTTTTCAGAATATTAAATAGTGAATAAAGGTAAATATAAACAACAAACATACCAAAACCTCATTAATTGTGGAATGACAGCCCGATAGCTCAGTCGGTAGTGAATCTGCCTGCTGTGCCGAGGGACGCGGATTCGAATCCCGTAAGGGGCAAATAATAAAAAATATTTGTATGATGAAATTGAATATTGGGAAGCCCTCGTTGGCGTAGTGGAGCTTCGGTATTGGAAACGATCACCGAATTTAAGCAACGCCAGGTCCGGTCAGTCATTGGATGGGTGACCGTTTAGTGGTATTTCATCTCGAGCTTTTCCGTGCTTCGTCAGATGGCGTTGTAACTATTCGCTAAGCCAGGTCAGAGGCCTATTAAGGCGGCTTGAAAATTCTCAGACCGCAAGTTGACCACTAACTTGCCTCCACCAACACGCACTGGGCCCGCGTGGTGGAGTGTGGCTCACTCCCTCTCACCTTTATTCGTGAGATGGGATGGGCTGTAGAATCCCACTTAAAGGCTATAACAACATTTTAGGTATGATGAGTATGAATATTTTGTATCACGTCATGTCAGTCATGGATGTATGTATCTTATATGACGTATATACATCTTTTTCTTGTCATTATAATACAAGTTCAGGCTAGATTAAATGTTGACTATATAAATGTGACACTGTCCAAGATTATTTTAGATATTTAATGTGATACCATATTTGTTAGCACTTCTAAACCTTTGACCTTGCGGTAGCATTTGCCCTCTGCCACGGTATAAGCACAATTGATCTTGTGCATTTACATTCAATTTTACACCTTATCACTAAACGAGACAGCCTATAATTGCGAAATAATAACTTCAAAACTAAGAACGTTTTGGGTTCACGCGAGACTACTTTTCATGATTTTTAAGTATCTAAAGTTATGGGGAATAAAATCCAAAGTTGCGGATTTCATGTTACCTCGCCCCCCGCAAAAAGTGGCAGAAATGTTTGTTAGTAGAATTACACGCGTAACCAGTCCACATATAAATAGTCAAAGTTCTAAACATTCTACTATTAATTTTATTGTTTTACCAATCTCTTCAAGTCGAAAAAACATGGTTGGGTACAAAAATAGAAAGTCAAAAACGTTCAAAGTGTTAAGGAAATAATTTAATATGCATTCGGTTTAAATCCTGGAGCTTCTGAAAACTCCGGAAAGCTTCTCCTTAAACTTTTCCCTCCGTTTTAACTTTTCTTTTGTTCTTTGCTGAATTAAGTCCGCACTTTCCCTTCCCTTTACGAAGTGATTCAAATTTCTTTAATGGCAGGAAAGTGATTGGGTTTTTTTTAAACACACCGAAAACGTAGACCTTTTTTAGTGGTTTTAACCTTTTAGGAGTACAAAGAGCGTTTTTTCATTGATTTTCTAGGGCATCGATAGATGGTGCAACGATCTTCTTGAATAAAGATCAACATTTCAAAATGTGTTTCTAAATAATAAAAGGGTATTTTACAGGTTTTTAAAAATTGTTCTACTTTAATCACTGATGTCTAAGGACCCTATAGAAAATGTGTAGTGCAAGAAAAAACGAAAAACGTTATCTAAATATCCAGTGATAACGCTTTTCCTGACAATATACGTGGCAACAAGCAGGTGACGTCACGATGACATTAACTTTGTACGAAACTCACACTCTGCAGGCAACTGTTTACAAGCAGTTGACGTCATCAACCATTCGGTCAATCACAGTCGTTTACGATCAGGTGACTAAAGTAGACAAAAACATTATTTAAATATCCAGTATGTTTCTTAACTGACTAAATAGTTGGTTTCCAAAATTCTTATTCAGTACGGATGCCATCAATAGATCCTATATTTTACATGCTGTCAAATACCCTATTATAGAGATGTTTAAAAGATGCCAACGCATCTCTTTTATTGGAATATTTCAATTCACGAATCACTGTATCGAATCGAAAATTTTAAGCTCACGCCACAGCCATGTCAGACGTAAACAGTTTAAAATTTTCAAACCCAAGCCAAGCCAAAAGGAGCCAGGCCAAGACGTTTAAAAGACAAGCACAGTCACATGACTTTGCATACTTCTCATGGAGCGATGAACATGCCATCTGTTGAGTTTAACGTTTAAGTCAATTTTAAAAAAGAAATTAATCTCACGTCACATTAACACTTTTCGGAAACTCTGCTACACCTAACGACCAAAGTCTCTATTTATGCATGAAGTTCATCATCATCACCATCATCATTCTGTATGGAATTTTTTCTTCCTGCTTGGATCCGAGGAGATTTAAATTTCGAGGTGTTTTAGCCAGTCTTCCGCTGCCGGGGTTAACCTATGGAGTTCTTCAATTCCACCGGGGAAACGGCGCAGAGTGCACTCATTTACCACATGGGTGAGGGTTTGGTCAGGTGCCCCGCAGTCGCACATCGATGACTCCCTCAGGCCCCACTTGTAGAGGTGGGAGTTGGTCCTTCCGTATGCATTTAGTTTAAGCAATTTCGTGACACAAGCTTTGCTCACAAGAATCACTGCATAAGAAACCTTATTCCTTAGTCACCTCATAAGATAACTACGGAGAAAAATCGGGTTGGTCTTTTCTAAACCACACAATTTCCATTATCAATTTAGGGTGTTCTTTTCTAAGCTTCCGTATATAAATTCGATGACTCCCTCAGGCCCCACTTGTAGAGGTGGGAGTTGGTCCTTCCGTATGCATGTAGTTTAAGCAATTTCGTGACACAAGCTTTGCTCACAAGAATAACTGCATAAGAAATCTTATTCCTTAGTCACCTCATAAGATAACTACGGAGAAAAATCGGGGTGGTCTTTTCTAAACCACACAATTTCCATTATCAATTTGGGGTGTTCTTTTCTAAGCTTCCGTATACAACGTGTTAATGAATTAACGCAAAACTAGAAAGTAGTTTGTTTAGAATCGAGAGCAGAATCGAATTATTATGGTTTGAACATAGGTAATTTTTTTCTAAATATTAAATAATTAGTTTCTAAAATTGAAAATTTACTGAACTCGATCTGAAACCACCGCAAGGGCACATTTATCCTACTTACTACCAAAACGAGATTCTTAAAATGTATCCACGAGCACGTTAGCGCTTTTATTCATTGCTGAAATGATAACAAATCATTTTAGTTTCAAAACTTATAATGCGAATAACTTTAAATTTTAACTATCAAATTAATGAAATTAATGTTTCAATCTAATTATTTTGTTCTAAATCAGTTGGGGTGTTTGAGGTTTTGCGCTTATTCATGAACACGTTGTATAAATTTTTTACAAACGACATGGAATATAATTTTCAAAAATGAAATATAGTAACCCATTATAGGCACGTACCAGTAAAAAGCCTATATTTTATCCCGTTTCCGCACATTAAAGATACATTAGCCTATCTCGTTTCTTTTCTCCGATTTGATATGACTTGTGCAGATGGTCACGTATCCTTTTAAATCTTATTGGAAAGCGTTGAAACTCGGCCAATTCTTCGGAGAAAGAAGAATTTATTCGGTGCTTTGGGCGTGCTAACTGCTTTTCAGATTATCGGTGATATATTGTTTAAAGTACTACTACAATTTAGGCACTAAATGGTAAGTAAGATGTCCTCGAGATAGGCGTTTCTAACCATCATGCTTTACATAAAACAATAGTTCGAAAATCATCTAACTACAGCGTGTAAGGGTAAACAGTTGCTTTACTTTAAGAGGTGATTGTACTGTACTGAAAATTCCCGAAAGCTTTAAACAACAAAACACTAAATTAATGTTAAATAATTTATACAGATGGCTAGTGCAACATAGTTTTTATAGCGTTGAAGAGTTTTTAAATTTTAAATAGTAGATGTTAAATAATTACAGAATGTTAGTATTATAGGTTTTAGTTATTTTAAGTTGTTACACATTTGCATGCTGTTGCTACAGCTGAACAGAAGAAGCTTATTTTATTATATTTTACCATCTTTTGTATACCTGTTTCAAGGCAAATAAATGATATTTCTATTTCTATTTCTAAACGTTTGTATGCAAAGAAAAATTTATATTTGGGCGGTTTTAAATCCTTATTAAATTTTGTCAACCAAAAATATCAAGAAATGGTGGCCTCTTACAATTTCTCTTAACAAATTCGCATCAGATGTTGAATTTGATAAAATCCTTTCGCAAAATTTTCGTCGTAATCGTGCTTAAATTCAAACGGTATTTTGGAAGTAGCCTATTTCAAAAATGTCATGTCGAAATTCTACAGTTATTCAGCCTTTACGCAACGATAAATTCGACTCCTTAGCAAAATGTTTAAATCGTAAAAGGTAACTAGAAACTTAAATCACAGGTCAACTCAAGCACAATAAAGTTACACAGGGATAAAAACCCGGATAAGATCTTTTTAAATTAAAAATCCCGTGGGATTTAAGCCTCCACTAAATCCGGAAATCCGTTTTTTTTCTCCGTAAAGTAAAAATAACTATTTTTTGATATCGCACTAAATACCGAGTAAATACTTTTAAAGCCTTTAAACAACGGTTAAACAACCATTATGTAACCTTAAAGTAACGGTTAACTGCCTTTTTGCACATTAATAGAACCGCAACGAATAAAAAATGAAATAAAAAACGTAACGTGTGAAGAAACCACATCTTAGATATTAGATATGCATTCGTGAAGTAATTCTGTGTGAATTTCTGTGGCAATATGGATGAATTCTTTTTTAGACTTTTTATAGCTGTGGCCGTAAAAAATATCCGGGATATTTTGATTAACAAAATTAAAATTGAAAAAAATTTTTATTGTGCAAATAGAAAGTCGGTACAATACAGAATAGTAAGTATCAATTCAATTCAATATTCAATTCAATATAATTTTATTCAATATAGGAGCTTACAGCACACTTATCAAACGTCAAATCTTTTTTAAAGCTACCACCGCGTCGGAACGTGTTGTCGCTGTAGAGAAGATGCGGCCAGAAACTCTACAACATAACACAACTTAATAACTATTACAATATAAATTCTTAAGCTAAAGTTATGTATACAATAATACATAGTCTACTGTATAGTATCAATTATTTTATTAGCTAGTGACCTCAGACCCAAGCATTTTGATCATTTAAATAATCATCCAGTTTATAATATGCTTTCTTACAGAGGACTTTTTTGATTTGAGTTTTAAACATGTTTTCGGAAAGATTCAAAATGGTCTCGGGGATTTTATTATAACAACGTATACAGTGACCCATGAAAGACGTGTTGACCCTACTAAGCCGAAAGTGTGGAGATATCAGTTTATTTTTGTTTCGAGTGTTGTATCACATTGTTAGTTCCTTTAATGGGAAATCTTATCATTATAATATTTTACTTATAATGTACAAACCAACATAAGCTGGCCGCGGGACGTTATACGTTACTTTACCTACGCGCGGCCACCTTATTTTGTTTTTGTATAGTTTGTATAGCCGTGTGTACCTACACAAAAAATCTATTTACGACAGAAGGGATCAGCTCTGTGTTGTACCGGTCAAGTGAATTGATCAGAGATTTTCAGATTTCTATCGCTGTTAACTTAGAAAACACTGCTAGAGCTTCTATGCTTTGAAACAATGTTGGTAAAAACATTGAAGTTAAAACATAATTTTAATGAAGTAAAAACATAAAATACACATCAAAATAAAATAAAAAAACTAAAAAAACCACAGTAACAGTTAAGTCTGACTACTTTTTTAACACTATACATTCATTTTGTAGGTAAAACATAAAATTTCAAACAGTATTATAGTTTTAAAATAAAATAAAATAAAAATAAAACTCTCGCTTATTTAATCCGGCAAAAATCCGGCTATAAATTTTTGAAAAATGTTTAGTTCTCTTTTCTAGTTTTTACGAACTAGCAATAATGCAATTTCTCAGTTTTAAAGCTGGACTATCAAATTCCTACGATACTGAAAATAATTTTTATTTTTACCCGACTGCGCCAGAAAGAGAGTACCTAATGTTTTGAAATAAAAGAAAACGCATGAAAACCGTCGAATAAACTAATTATTATATACAGGGTCCAACTTAAAATGCTGACACTTTTTTAAGGGGATGATCAGACCATCAAACTGAACAACGTTCTCTTTGGGACCAATATCGAATTCCCGAAAAAAAAATCAGCTGTCAAACATTTGGCTCGAGTAGGTTCACAGTTTTATATGGAACAGCTGTTTTTTTTTTTTGGTGATTTCGATGTTGGTCCCAAAGAGAAAGTTGTTCAGTTTGATGGTCTGATCATCCTCTTAAAAAGTGTCAGCATTTTAAGTAGGACCCTGTATTATAATAATTGCCTCCGTGGTCTAATGGTTAAGAGCATAGTGTTCTTGACACGGAGGTCATGGGTTCGATTCCCACGGGGGACACCTAGTGATATGTCACTTTGTGCGTTTTTACCCAATTGGTTAGGATATTGCAGGCAGAATCACCTAATTGTCTGAAAGAAAGCTGATTCCATACTTCGGATGGCACATTAAGCCGTTGGTCCCGGCTACTATCTCTGGTGGTAGTAGTCGTTACATAAAAACCACGTCAGAGGCCGTAAGGCCGTATGAAAAAAATTCTGAGGGCTTGCTGCCCACACGGTAAGAAGACCTTATTATTAAATAAAGTATAGTTCTAGTGTCCTACTTTCAATGGGTCTAGGAAATCTGTTTGAGAATGTCTACGATTTTAGTTATTATTTATTTAAAAATACTATTAATTATAAAATTAGATTAAACTCTAAGAGGAAGGATCTCTCTTTAAGACTAGAGTGAGCCATACCAATTGTAAAGTGCCCACTTTTTTTGACGTTTAGGTTTGAGTGTGCGGTGTCAAGTAGTATGGACAAAAGGCACCAAATGACATATGGCCTTATGTTTACGGTCATTTTTCACACACACTAGCTCAAAAATAAATGGACAGACGCATAAACAAATATCTATAGTTCCATCTCCTTCTACTATTAAAGGTACGTCATAAGACAAAAGAGACCAACTACAATCGTAAATTTATGCGGAATCAATGGAGATCCTTCCTCTTAGATTAAACTACAAAAATCCATCGATAGGTACCTACTGATTTGGTTTGATTTTGCTGTAGGAAATGGCGATAAAGCATACAAAATACTTGTAAGGGTATATTACTGTTGGCGCGCTCCATACAAACGAAATCTGGTGATATTTTCAATACTAACCGATTAAAGTCAATGAAATTTTTCAGAATCAATCTAAAAACAAATTTCTATGCTCGTATAGTCAGATTTTCGTTAAATTGTATAGTTTTAATGTTACAGTGCCTCAAAGATTTCCATACAAATCTTAAATTAATCCTAGCATTGAAACTGTATATTTTTACGAAAATCGGACTCCATACAAGCATATAGATTGGTTTCTAGATTGTTTCTGCAAAATTTCATTGAGTTTAATTGGTTAGTATTGAAAATATCACCAGACTTCGTTTGTTTGCAGCGCGCATTTACGCATTCGGAATAAACTTCTCTTAACTCAATAAAAATGTGAAATAGTCTCACATGTTCCGGTATTTCAATACTATCGACGACTCTATGTATGAAACCGGTTTTGCTAGTTATTATGGCGGGAAGCGGGATCGAAATCCGACTCAACTCAATTCTAGCGACCACGTTTCAGAGAAAAACCGTTTTTTAAACGAAAAGAGATCAAATTTGATGACGATGGACTTCCCACGAGATTACTTTAGTATCAAAAACATAGACTGAGGACTTAGATATATATATATATATAACGACATAAAAATCATGAAAAACAGTGTCGTGTGAACCCCAAACGCCGTAAGTTCGAAATTATTGTTCCGCAATTATAGGCTTTAGTGATAAGGTATAAAATTTTATGTAAATGCGTAAGATTTTTTGATCTTGTACGTTGGCAGAGAGGAAATGCTAAGGCGAGGCGGGTCCGTATATAAATCGTCTAAGATCAAAAACGTCAAATTTAACTGCAATCCCAATGTCGATAATGTAGGTTAAAATAAAAGTTGTGACTTAGCTAGTCGATTATTTCGATCCATAATGATATGAAATTAATATTTATTTGCTCAGGTAATACGTTACGAATAATGATGACGTTAATTATAAATTATCCCATATTCCCAACGCTGGGCACATCTATCTAAAGCTTGGTTATACTCCACCACGCGGGCAAAATTTACTTCGACACGAAGCGAAGCTACGAATAGGTAGTATCTGAAATAGGTAGTATCAAAGTCTGTGGAAATAACTGTGATAAAACTGTATCAAAAGCCGTTTTTATCCGTTTTTAGCGGATACATAGCAATTGACAACATTTAATTTTAAGAAAGGTACCAACATAAGAAAACCATTTGGAGATTATGTGATTCAAAACTTATATCAAAATTATCAGATTTTTCTATCCATTATTTCTCGAGTTATTTGAAAAATACTGAAAAATATAATAGAGGTTGAATGAGATTTTATTCCTTTGCCTGCTTGGCTTTTCTATTGTATTTGACAGTTTTTATTTTTATTGTTATTGCGGTCAAGGTATCTTAGCCATAAATCCTACGTTTTTCAGAAAATTCAAAAGTGAATTAAAAATAGAAATATCGGTCAAAAATAAAATCGGAAAAATCCGTATCTCTTATTTTTTAACCTATTTTTATATTTTTTTTATTAAAAACAGGTGGTTAAAAAAATTTCATGTTGTCAATTGCAGTCAATAGGTACTTTCTAAAATCCCACTTTAAGATCCCGTAATTATATATCCGAATCCGGAAATGACAGCTCTAGTCAAATATGTAACTACGTGCCGGAACACTAAACTACAAACGCAAGACCACATTTTTGCATAACAATAAAAGTAGAACGAAGGATTTTAATATTTCTGTAAACAACTTCAAAGTACAAAGAAATTATTCAAAAAGCGAAGGTAATCACAAAAAAAATGTTTACAGGTAGAATCCATTTTTTCTCAACCTGCACCGCTGACATTATCGAAAAAAAGAAGAAACAGATAAAAAAAAGTGATAATAAAAGGTGTTTTATCCTACACAATGCTCAATTACCTCGAATCGAAGATAGCGTTCCAAAAATGACTCACATTCACTTTTTAAAAAGTTTACACTTATAAGTAAGTAAAAAGGGTGTTTTATAGTACATCCACTATGGTCACCCACACCACACCCGTACACTTTCGAAACCGGTTCAACGGTTACACGTAAAAGTAGTTTCGTTTCGCGAGCGGCGGCGAAACGTCCTTCCTCCGTGAAGTGAGAGCACAGACTGGATAAAAGTTGGACGGTGTGGCCGGAGTCGGAGAATCATTTTTGGGATAAAGTTTTAAGATTTTTTTTCGTTGATTTATGTGTTGTGTTAACTTATTATTACTTCTTACTAAGTGTTTAGAATTGATACGCATCATTATTAGTTGAATAGACTACAACATAAAGACGAGAGAAAAAACATTTACAGTAATTTATTAAGCTTCGCTATAGATCTACATAACATACAAGAGAAGAATTCAAAGAAGCAATTACAATATTTTAAAAAGAAATTATTTTAAAATTGTAGATTTTTTGCTGCTTATATTTTTGGTGTTAATAAAGTTATGGGTATTTCATTATTTTATTGATTTATTAAAAGATAGTAACAATAATAACGCTATTCAATTAGTGTCTTTAATTCTAATGTAAAATTAAAACAAAGAAATTTTTTAACACTAACAAAAACCTTTTAAAATGTGTATATATTTACTTAGGTACCTTACCTTATCTGTTTTTTACAAAAACCTTGGAAATTTATACAGACCCTTAAATCTTCATAATTAAAATTTATTGATGACTACGTAAAGTAATAAATGTTAATTTGTTAACAAAATTTATTTCTTTTCATGACTCAGTCTTTAGATACGAATATATTTTGAATTCTGAAAAAAACCATTAAGTTTATTACAGAACAATGTTCTAAATCTAAAATTCAATCAACCAATCAATCAAATATAATACAATTAACACCAAAACATAAGCAGCAAAAGCAGCCATTTTATTCATAAAAAAATATACTAAAATTTCACAAAACAGAATAAAAACATTCAAACTGAGAATAATGTTTATATCTATTTACTTACTTTATCAGCCAGGCACTTGGGTAAATTATAAAATTCTCAAAAACTTAACCACTACTGGCTTTTCGGTGAAGGAAAACATCGTGAGGAAACCTGCATGCTTCAATTTCGAGGCATGTATTATACCCACTGTCCATTATAAGTGGCGACGGGCTCACCCCCGTCACACTGGACAGAGTTTCGGTACTACTGGTGCAACGTGGATGTTCTGAGGTTTCAGAATATCTCTGACTACCCCCTCGGGGAATATAGTCGTGAGCATATTATGCACGCATAAGCAGCAAACCGCAGCAGCCATTTCATTCATAAAATATATGCTCAAATTTCACAAAACAGAATAAAAACTTTCAAACTGAGAATAATGTTTATTTCTATTTACTTACTTTATTTGCCAGGCACTAGGGTAAATTATGAAATTCTCAAAAACTTAAACAGTTAAAATTACCCCAAATTTATAATGTGACAACACCAAGTAACAACTTTCATCACGCTGCTTTCGGCTAACTTCGTGTGGCTTCGCAAACGCTCGGCGTTCGCCATGGTTCAAAGATTTACTAAAAACCTGTTGGTAGAAAACAAAAGTGGAGGGCTTTATTATCTTTAATAAATTAATTTATGAAGTATTTTTTTAGGTTTATAACAAACAAAGATTATAAAGTTATCGTTTAAACAAATTTTCCCACGCAAAACATAACCGTCAAAGTTATAATGAGTCCGTTGACATTTCAAAAAGTCAACGAATGGGTAATTCGATGATGCAAAATCCGGGTTTCGAACTCAAGTAAACGAAGACTGTGAGCTTAGCATGCCACCCCCGAGAAAATATAATATAATAATATATGATAATAATATAATATAATATTTATTTAAATTCACATAAGAAAAAACATTTTACATTATGAATTAGGTACTATTAAACTATATATTATAAATATACAAAGTACAATTACATAAATTCAATATTAAATTACATAGTGTAACATTGTCAAGACCAGACATTTTGGTCATTCAAATAATCATCGAGTTTATAGTAACCTTTTTTACAGAGGACTTGTTTAAAACATGGGACTTAAACTTTTTGTCCGTCAAGTTAAGAATATTCTCTGGTATCTTATTATAATAACGTATACAGTGCCCCATGAAAGATGTGTTGACCTTACTAAGTCGAAAATGTGGGAATACTAATTTATTTTTATTTTCTGTAAGTGCATACCTACCTAATTTGTATTTTTGTAGGAACTTGAAATTATTTGCCCCGTCCAGACTGACTCGTACAAAATGAGTTTTTCGGAATTTATGTATGATTTGTAACACTACTGACTTTTCGGTGAAGGAAAACATCGTGAGGAAACCTGCATGCTTCAATTTCGAGGCATGTATTGTACCCACTGTCCATCTAAAGTGGCGACGGGTTTACTCTCCGTCACACTGGACAGAGTTTCGGTACTACTGGTGAAACATGGATGTTCTGAGGTTTTCAGAATATCTCTGACTACCCCCTCGGGGAATATAGTCATGAGCTTCTATGCTTACTTGAAATTCCCTGTCTTTTCAGGGTTTTCATGCTACGAGGCTGCCCAGAGTGCATTTATTTATTTATTTTATTTACAGTAGTAACTAAAGGATCGTGTACTTGTTCCCGAGTTCGGATGAAATCTTCTAGTCGTGATCGTGAGGCAGAGATTATCTTTAATTGGAGTATTTCTGCAAGTTCTACCTAATTATTGATAACTGTACTAAGTCCTGGGAAACTATAAAATACAACGTGTTAATGAATTAACGCAAAACGAGAAAGTAGTTTGTTTAGAATCGAGAGCAGAATCGAATTATCATGTTTTCAACATAGGTAATTTTTTTCAAAATATTAAATAATTTGTTAGTAAAATTTTAAATTTCCTGAACTCGATCTCAGCCCCCCGTACAGGCACAATCACCTTACTTACTACCAAAACAAGATTCTTAAAATGTATCCATGAGCACGTTAGCGCTTTCATTCATTGCTGAAATGATAACAAATAATTTTTTCCTGAAAACTTAAAAAGCGAATAACTTTAAATTTTAACTATCAAAATAATGAAAATATTGTTTCAATCTAATGTGTTTATGCAAACGTAAGCTAATTTATTTATTTAAATAAGTAAAAACATCAATCACAAAAATATAGAGGTCAGCACAAGCTTCGTCAATAACACAATCAATCTAATTATTTTGTTATAAATCAGTTGGGGTGTATGAGGTTTTGCGCTTATTCATTAACACGTTGTATAATACATATATAGATACAAACAACCATGACTCGGGTACAAATATTCATGTTCATCATACAAATATTTGTCCCTTACGGGATTCGAACCCGCGACACTAGGCACAGCAGACAGGTTCACTACCGACTGTGCTATCGGGCCGTCAAACTATGTCTTTAATATCATTGGCATCCTTTTTATACTAAGAGTCTACACATCAAACTGAACAACTTTTACTATGGGAGCAAAGCGATCGGAACAAAAATAAATCTGCTGGTCCATACTAGACTTACATTTGGTATGGTCGGTTTGGTCCCATAGTAAAAGTTGTTCAGTTTGATGGGTAGACTCTTAGTTTAAAGGAATGTCAATGATATCAATTTTACTCTGTATACAGGGTCCAATTTAATCTGACGGTCTTTTTTGAGGATGATCAGACCATCAAACTGAACAACTTACTCTATAGGACCAAAAGTCGATATCGCTAAAATCTACTATTTCATACAAAACTGTAATCCTACTTGACCCAAATGAACTTACCTATAGCATAGTGAATTTTATTTTTGCAATTTCGACTTTGGTCCTATACAGAAAGTTGTTCAGTTTGATTGGTGATGAAAATCCACTTAGTCAGCTGTATTTAAGTAATTAAAAATGTAAATGCTGTTCGTTGGTAAGCACATCACGAGGGCTGGACCGATTTGGTTAATTTTTATTTTTATGGGAATATAATTCGGAGCGTGCTCCATACAAACGAAGTCTGGTGATATTTTCAATACGAACCAATTAAAGTCAATGAAATTTTTCTGAAACCATCTAGAAACTAAGCTCTATGCTTGTATGAAGTCAGATTTTCGTTAAAATGTATAGTTTTAAAGCTACAGTGTCTCAAAGATTTCCATAGAAATGTGGCGGAAGAAATTTTAAATTAATCCTAGCATTAAAACTGTATATTTTAACGAACATCTGACTTCATACAAGCATAGAGATTATATTCTAGATTGTTTCTGAAAAAATCATTTACTTTAATTGGTTAGTATTGAAAATATCACCAAACATCGTTTGCATGCAGCGCGCATTTACATATTCGGAATAAACTTCTCTTAATAGTCTAGGAAAAATAAGGTTTGAGATTGCATTAAAGACACTTTAGTAAATTGTGTTTGAAATAATAGTACTGTTAGTTTATAACACTTTTGTCGAGATTTCGTGGTTATATAGGCTCAGGAACCTGAGAAATACCTTAAAATCGATATTAATGTACAAATGGCAAGCTTATTTCTAAAAATATTTCGACCAGCATACCAGCAATAGAGACAGTTAATTATCAAAAGGCAAATTTAATGTGTAAAATCAAACAGTAAATAATTTAGTTTTGAGGTTATAATTTTTGAAGACTTACAAAATATTAAATATCTACCCAAATTAACGATATTGACCGTGGATTATTATTGTTATAAGTAAAATGTATTAAAGATCACTATCTCTCTCTCTGACTGCAATGTGTCCTTTTTGACTATTATATTTGTATTTTATATTTAACATCATAATTATATATATATGTATATGTATGAATATATATATATTTGTGTGTATGTATGTATAAATTATATTTACTCTATATATGTAGACAGGTACATAGGTACCTAATAGTGCACCGCCGTAGCATTTGTCTCTTTAAATAGTTCTTCCATCCAATGGTTGTCTGGAAGAAATCGCTTTTAGTGATAAGACCGCCCTTTGTACCCTTCTCATTCTTGTTTTAAATTGTATTTTTATATTCTTGGTGTGCAAATAAAGAATATTTATCTTATCTTATCTTATTGAACGAAGCCATCCTGTACAAAATCACCAGTTTTCCATTTTTTGTTCATACCTAAATTTAATATTTTGTAAATGTCTTAATTATTCAATAATACAACATAAAAATCGGGGATTATTGAGAATTTATGTTTTTCAGGTATGTATCTACTATATTCCAATTTTTCTCCAAAAGTGCAATTAATGCAACCTACTCCATACAAAAATCCGTAGATTTCCCCGACTATAAATGTTCGTAACATTCCGAATAAGATTTTTAGACGGGTCGGCTAGTTCAAATTTCAAAATAAGTAAGTATGTAAAAATTATAATGTGAAATAGTCTAGAATACGGAGAAATAAGAATGAGGAAATAGATCTTGGACAACATACATACATACATATACTCACGCCTGTGTCCCATTGGGGTAGGCAGAGACAATTGATCGCCATCGGCTACGATCCTGACATACCTCTTTTGCCTCTTCCACAGTCATAAGTCGTTTCATACAGGCTCGTCGGTTTCGGGTACATTTGATCTGACCCTTCTTAAGTAGGCTGTCAATTTGGTCTGCATACTTACGTCTAGGGCGATCCCTTTCGACTGTTCCATTCACTCTCGCTTTATATATTTCATACGTCAGTCTACTATCACTCATCCTTTCCACATGACCAAACCATCTCAACATTCCCTTTTCAATCCTTGTCACTATATCCTCTTTCAGTCCACACTTTTCTCTACAATTTACTTAGAATAACAACCTTTCGTTATTGAACCGCTATCTGCATGGGCTACTAACCACTAGACCAACACGGCTTCTATACAGGGTCCTTCTTAATATGCTGACACTTTTTAAGGGGATGATCAGACCGTCAAACTGAACAACTTTCTCTATGGCACCAACATCGAAATCTCGAGCTCAATCAGTCTATATATTTCCCGAATTTGCCGCCCCTAGTAAAGTGCCGTCCGGGGCCTTTGGCCCCCCTCGCTACGCTACTGTTGGAGAAAAAAAATCAGCTCTTCCATACAAAACTGCAATCCTACTCGAACCGAATGTATGGGACAGCAGATTTTTTCTTCGCGATTTCGATGTTGGTCCCACAGAGAAAGTTGTTCAGTTTGATGGTCTGATAATCTCCTTAAAAAAGTGTCAGCATATTAAGAAGGACAGGGTCCTTCTTAATATGCTGACACTTTTTTAAGCCTACACCTAATTCACTACAAATACAACTATATAAATAAGACTGTCGGTATGTGTGTCACTGAGGAAACTCAAGAAAATTTACACTTGAATAAACATCGTATAACTTGCTACAGTTCTTTAAACTTTGACCTAATCTTATTAATTACGTAGTTACATGAACGCAGTGGCGGACTAAGGAGGGGCGGTCCACCCCGGGCCCCCGGCCCTGTAGGCCTGGCATGCCACCCCCCTTTTCTCACCGATCCCCGCTTCCCAACCCGTCGCGTAATCCCAGCAACGCCCATTGCCGAGGTCCGTACCCCCCTGGGGTGCCCCTTGGGCAGGTTGCTTAAATCACTGGTTCGGTGACCTACCAGGGCGCTTCGCCGTCACTGGAAAGGCCACCCCCAGAAGCCCGCTGTAAAAAGCAGTAAATGCTCCCTGAGCAAACTGTATATGTCATTCAAAAAAAAAAAAAAAAAAAAAGAATGCCACCCCCGAGAAAAAGATAAAAATCGAGATGTGCATCCATCTTTATTATTTAACGTGGGCCAAAAAGAGCGCGCATGATGCTTTTCTCGTTTAAACGCTTTGTCGTGGGTGGCATGCTAGCCGTGCTGGAGGGCTTCCAAATCTCGAGAAGAGAAGTCCTTTTTAATCAAATCCAAAATATTTTCAGTAAGTAAGAGGCAGTTCGAAGTTGGCGGGCTTTGGGTCTTGGGACTGCAGGTTGGAGTTGGAGGCGTCACATAGTTAAAGAAAGTCAGTAGTGGAAAATATTGGGAATATTCGAGCTCGCTCCGCTCGCTCGCTCCAATTTTTGTTCCACCCGCAAATCAACTCGATTTCAGCACTAGCTACCCAATCATATTATTTTGTAGTTAGCATAATCATAAGCTCGCTTCGCTCGACCGATCGCAACGGCCTAATCTGGACTTGAAACTCCCTGGGAAATAAATGATTGATATCTACGTCCATGGAGGGAAAAGGCCCCTATGACCGGGGGGCCTCATTTAGTTTTGTCGAGGGCCTCCGACGGGCTTAGTCCGCCTCTTGATGAACTCTCGAAACTATCTGCGACTCCCGAAACTCCTTCAAATTTAAGTTGAAAATATACAACGTGTTAATGAATAAGCGCAAAACCTCATACACCCCAACTGATTTATAACAAAATAATTAGATTGAAACAATAATTTCATTATTTTGATAGTTAAAATTTAAAATTCTCGACATTTTAACGAAAATCTGACTTCATAAAAACATAGAGATTAGTTTCTAGATTGTTTCTGAAAAATTTAATTGACATTAAATTGGTTAGTACCCATTGAAAATATCACCAGACTTTGTATGCAGCGCGCATTTACGCATTCGGAATAAACTTCTCTTAAGGGCCTATGTCGAAAAAAAATTGAAGCGAAATGGGCGTGTGATAGCTTAAATTACTGCCTGATGCGTGACAAAGAGACAGGGCGGCGCGCGCGCCTGAAACGGCGCAAGCATAAAACAAACTTTATTTAATTGTAATTGTACTATTTATGTAAGTTCATTTCTGCTCTAATCAAAATTTATAAAAAAGTCCATCTTTTTTTTTAAATCAAGCCTCTTGTTTCTAATATTCACCGTTTAGCACTTCCAAGCGTTTATTGATAAAGACGGAGGCTACTTTGGCTTGTTTTTCTATCGAGAAAATGTGTCTTAATCGTGTTTTGGCTCTAATCAAAACTTCATTTATATGTTAAATTTACACATATCCGCAAATCATACTCCTACTGTTAGTACTTCATGAGATATGATGCTTTGAAGAATCCTTATTTTTTTCACATATCCTCTTGGGTAGACCTGTGCCTAGCAGTGGGACGGATATAGCCTGATGATGATAATGATAAAATCATCATCGCCATTTTTATAATAAAAACGAATTTCAGAAATCATCAAAACAACAATACTCTAATCATTAAATAACTACATTGTAGCAAAAATTACATTCATACAACAACATACAATGGTTGAAAAAGAATTGATAGACGCCATTCAAACGCCATGAATGTATGGGAAAGTGACGCTATGGGAATCCGAGCCTTGTTCGTCTGTCTGTATGTAATTAACGTTTATATTATGACGCATCGAAAGTCGGTCAGTTTGACCCACTTTCTTTATACTTGCGAATTACAGCGGAAAGTTGAGTGCGAAATTATTTATTGATTGAGAAGTGAGTCTGAAACTGCATATAATCAGCCTTTTGCCCACTGCTGGGACTGACACGCTTCCCTCACGGTGAAGCCAATTCGCATTGTACACGCGTGGTAGACTAACGCCCCCTCCTTAAGGGTAGGTGTGTACCCCTCAGAGGACGGATCTCCATAGAGTCCGCATAAATTTACTATTGTAGTTAGTCTCTTTTGTCTTATGACGTACCTTTAATAGTAGAAGGAGATGGAACTATAGATATTTGTTTATGCGGCTGTCCACTTTTTTTTGAGCTAGTGTGTGTGAAAAGTGACAGTAAACATAAGGCCATATGTCACTTGGTGCCTTTTGTCCATACTACTTGACACCACACACTCAAACCTAAACGTCAAAAAAAGTGGACTCTTTACAATTGGTATGGCTCACTCTATTAGATATAATCTCTTTAGCGGACCCTTAACTTCAAACTTTTTTTTTAATTATTTGTTACGAACGCTAGGACGGACGGACAGACGGACATCGTAGGCTTAGTAATAGGGTCTTTTTAACACCGTTTGGGTACGGAACAGTAAAGAACAGCTCTTTGCTCCTTTACTTTAGGATTTCTTAAACCTGATTGGTATCTTACCATTTTCTAATCCCCATTTTTCGAAAGGCCACCGTAAAGCACCTTTCAATAACTTATAATTATCGTTAAGAACAACACGGCAATCTGTGTACTATAAATAACCTAACAGCATGATAGTTCAATAAACTAACTTTCTCTAGAATTAGACGGAGCCATGGTGATGGCAGGAGCGGGAGCGGTAGCGGGAGCGTATACTATACAACGTGTTAATGAATAAGCGCCTACACCCCAACTGATTTTTAACAAAATAATTAGATTGAAATAATAATTTCATTATTTTGATAGTTAAAATTTAAAATTATTCGCATTTTAGGTTTTGAAGCAACAGTGATTTGTTTTCATTTCAGCAATGAATGAAAGCGCTAACGTGTTCATGGATACATTTTAAGAATCTTGTTTTGTTAGTAAGTAGGGCGAGAGTGCCCGAGCGGTGGGTTGAGGTCAAGTTCAGTAAATTTTAAATTTTACAAACAAATTATATAATGTTTTGAAAAATATTACCTATGTTGAAACCATGATAATTCGATTCTGCTCTTGTTTCTAAACAAACTACTTTCTAGTTTTGCGTTAATTCATTAACACGTTGTATAGGCTGTAACAAAACACCCTATTAATACTGAAGGAGGAGAGGGGGGGGGGAACTTTCACTAAGGAGCCAACATCGAAATCTCGATAAAAAAACAGGCTACAGTAAGTTTGCAGTTTTGTATGGGACAGCAGATTTTTTTGCGATTTCGATGTTGGTGCCATAGAGAAAGTTATTCAGTTTGATGGTCTGGTCATACCCTTAAAAAAGGGCCAGCATAATTATAAAGAAGGACCCTGTATATACCACTATTTTTAATTCCTAGAAAACATTTTAAACGTTCATTCAGATAATGATACTAAACCACTTTCCTAAGGAACATGGTTCGAAAAACGAGAAAAATTTGAGGCTGCTTATCCCGTAGTCAACTCGCTCGAAAGCCGGTGTGGTCCATTTCAGTACCACGCGGTTAAGAAGCGTCCATGAAGCAAGAATACTTTACCTACTGGTTAAAACATTATCCTCCTTTTGCCTGCATCATAGTCGGGTACAAAACGCTATTTTCTCCTCACTTAAACCTAACTTTAAACCGCAAATTCGCAAAACACCGTATATTATATTCTAACACAACTGCCCTAAGATGTAAACAATCAACAAACTCGAACACGTTGCAAGCTGATTAAAAGTTCGTTTATAATATTTAAAACATTTTTAACATTTAAGGGTATATGTATTACAAACGAAGTCTGGTGATATTTTTAATACTAACCGATTAAACTCAATGAAATTTTGCAAAAACAGTCTAGAAATAAATCTCTATGCTTGTATCGTGTCAGATTTTCCTTATAATGTACAGTTTTAAAGTAACAGTACCTCAAAGATTTCCATACAAATTTAAATTAATCCTAGCATTGAAACTGTATATTTTAAAGAAAATCGGACACGATACAAGCATAGATATTTGTTTCTAGATTGTTTCTGCAAAATTTCATTGAATTTAATTAGTTAGTATTGAAAATATCACCAGACTTCGTTTGTATGCAGCGTGCATTTACGCAATCAGAATAAACTTCTCTTAAGCAAAAAAATAGTTAGTTACCCGTGTTCTCTTTTTCTGTTCCTGAAAATAATAACTGCTCATGCCGAAATCGAGGCGATTCATTACGATACGGAGCGCACTCTATACAAACGAAGTCTGGTGATATTTTCAAAACTAACCAATTAAAGTCAATGAAATTTTTCAGAAACAATCTAGAAACTAATCTCTATTTTTGTATGAAGTTAAATTTTCGTTAAAATGTATAGTTTTAAAGTTACAGTGCCTCAAAGATTTCCATACAAATCTTAAATTAATCCTAGCACTAAAACTGTATAATTTAACGAAAATCTGACTTGAGTGAGTTTGAGATTAGTTTCTAGATTATTTATAAAAAAAATGTTTTTAAGTAAGCAGAAAAATGTGAACATGACTACTTTGTCCACGATTGCGCGGACCCAGGTGAGCTAGGGAAAAAAATAATGTCCGTGGTCCCCCTCG
Organism: Agonopterix alstromeriana; assembly: GCA_963924505.1. Lineage (NCBI taxonomy): Eukaryota > Metazoa > Arthropoda > Insecta > Lepidoptera > Depressariidae > Agonopterix > Agonopterix alstromeriana. Next base: position 8,131,510 of record OZ004690.1, on the reverse strand, counting down.
GTGGACCAGCCAGATAGGCATCGTGAGAGAACCGAATAATGTACCTACCATACCCTAGATCACATCACTATAGGATACATAACTGACTCCGTGGTCTAATGGTTAAGAACATTGGGCTCTTGACACCTCCGGTCGTGGGTTCGATTCCCACGGTGGACACCTAGTGATCCATGCACTTTGTGCGTTTTTCCCCAGTTGGTTAGGACATTGCAGGCCGAATCGCCTGACCGTCTGAAAAGAAAGATGATTCCGTTCTTCGGATGGTACGTTAAGCTGTTGGTCCGGGCTACTATCTCTCGTGGCAGTAGTCGTTACATAAAAACCACATCAGAGGCCGAAAGGCGGTCTGAAAAAACTCTGACACCAGGGCTTTGCCCACACGAAAAGAAGATCACTATATGATAATACAACGTGTTAATGAATAAGCGCAAAACCTCATACACCCCAACTGATTTATAACAAAATAATTAAATTGACACAATAATTTTATTATTTTGATAGTTAAAATTTTAAGTTATTCACATTTTAAGTTTTCAGGCAAAAATGATTTGTTATCATTTCAGCAATGAATGAAAGCGCTAACGTGCTCATGGATACATTTTAAGAATCTTGTTTTGGTAGTAAGTAGGATGAGAGTGCCTGTGCGGTGGGTTGAGATCGAGTTCAGTAAAATTTAAATTTTACCAATATATTATTTAATATTATGAAAAAAAATACCTATGTTGAAACCATGATAGTTCGATTCTGCTCTCGATTCTAAACAAACTAGTTTCTAGTTGTGCGTTAATTCATTAACACGTTATATAGGGGTATGGTTGAGTCCCACCCTACCACCAGGGGTATGGCCAGGGGCCATGGTTGGTCCGTCACTCATTTTTTTTCTAAATTTTTAGCCAAATTATCCGTCTCGCCTCCCTCTCGCGTCAACGCCATCTATCGCGGTTCGTTGAAACTATCAACTTTTACTAGCTATCAAAAAACTCCTCATTGTTTTCTTTCTTTACTTTCACCTTTAAGGTTAGTTTTAAGACATACATATTGGAGTACAGTGTATTGTACAGTTCAGTTGTAAACAAGACACCGTGGGAGAAAATACTCTATGTCTAGCGTCTGCGCCATGGATTATGATTAATGGGATCTTTATTACATTAATTATTGTCTGGTGGCTCTTTTTAGAGTTCCGTGTTAAAAAACTGGATAAGAGCGTGTCGGGACACGCATAGTACAGTTCCGTATACAGTAGAACCTCGATAAATTAAAGTCCAAGGGAAACACAAAATATTTTAAGTTATAGAGGTTTTCAGTTATCAAGGGTCTATGTTAGGTAAAGGTTAATATAGAGGTATGTACATGTTTCTATGTACCCTTGCTCCCATTTTTACTCGAATGCATCAGAAGGATGGGTTCAATAAAATACTGAAAATTAAATATGTAATCATATTTATTCACATTACTTACATTACATAAAAATAAAACAACAACTAAAGGTTTAGTCTACTTAAAAAAATCTGTGATTTTCTTTTGTTTTAAAAAATTCACTGTTTCTAAATCGATTTGATTTTCAATGACAAATAGAGAGGAGAATACATTATCTTTTATGTTGCTACACTGCTCTATAAATGATCGTACAGTTGTTAAAGCTCTTTTTGCTTCGTTGATTGATACACTTGTAGATGAAGTTTGTGGCTCGTCGTTAAAATCATTTCGTTTCGGTTTAGAAAGGACCACTAATGAGTGAAGGTGTCGTATGAGACGATTAGGGATAATAAGGTTTCTTTTGCAGTGTTTCCGTTGGCGAAAGGGCTAAAAATGAAAAGTATACGCATTTATGTTTATGGGTACCCCTGTAGGTACTGTAGTTATATTAGGTGCTTTGACTATTTATATGTGGACTGGTTACGCGTGTAATTCTACTAACAAACATTTCTGCCACTTTTTGCGGGGGGCGAGGTAACATGAAATCCGCAACTTTGGATGTTATTCCCCATAACTTTAGATTCTAATTTTGAATGTTAAAAATCATGAAAAGTAGTCTCGTGTGAACCCCAAACGTTCTAAGTTCGAAGTTATTATTTCGCAATTATAGGCTGTCTCGTTTAGTGATAAGGTGTAAAATTGAATGTAAATGCACAAGATCAATTGTGCTTATACCGTGGCAGAGGGGAAATGCTACCGCAAGGCTAGTCCTTTTAATAATTAGTCAAAGATCAGGTGTTAAAAAAGTAAAAATAAATATTTAGACCATTTATTTTATTTATTTATTTATTGTCCCATATAGCTCGAGTAGATTAGTAGTTTAGTATGGAACCTCCGTTTTTCTTTCACGATTTCGATATTGGTCCCATAGTGAAAGTTGTTCAGTTTGATGGTCTAAACCACCCCCTTAAATGTTTATTTGTATGTTTGAACTTCGATGTTTTAAGTTAGCGCAATCGGTCTCCAGTTCTGATAACACTCCAATCGAATTACTATTCAACTGTGCTGAATTCCGCATCGCGCTAAACTCTATGTATCTGACAGCCTTTAAGGGGATATAATTCGGAGTGCGCTCCATACAAACGTACTATGGTGATATTTTCAATACTAACCAATTAAATTCAATGAAATTTTGCTGAAACAATCTTGAAAGAAATATCTATGCTTGCATGGAGTCAGATTTTCGTTAAAATAAACAGTTTCAATGCTAGGATTAATTTAAGATTTGTATGGAAATCTTTGAGGCACTGTAACTTTAAAACTATACATGTTAACGAAAATTTGACTCTATACAAGCATAGAAATTTGTTTTTAGATTGATTCTGAAAAATTTCATTGAGTTTAATTGGTTAGTATTAAAAATATCACCATAGTACGTTTGTATGCAGCGCGCTCCGAATTATATCCTCTTAACGCAATACCAAATGTGTCAAAAGTTATGGTTCGTAAGTAGTCCAGTCACGGTTCAATTCTGAAATTGGATTTTCGATGTTTTAAATTAGCGCGATCGGTCTCGTGGTCTTGGCCCAAACGATCCAAACAATTTAGGGTCCTTCTTAATATGCTGACACTTCAAACTGAACAACTTACTCTATGGGGCCAACATCGAAATCGCCAAAAAAAATCAGCTGTCCCATACATTTGGCTCAAGTAGGTTTGCAGTTTTGTATGGAAGAACTGATTTTTTTTTCGTGATTTCGATGTTGGTCCCATAGAGAAAGTTGTTCAGTTTGACGGTCTGATCATCTCCTTAAAAAAGTGTCACCATATTAAGAACGACCCTGTATATTGTTCACAATAAACAAATAAGTGAGATTTTAAATCAATTATTGTTTAACGAAAGACAATAAAAAAATAACAAAGATTTGTTTCCCTCGATTCTACGCATTTATTATGATGATCTATGACGAATAGAATGATCTAACTGTTTACTATAGTCATAACAATAGTTAGATTGACCTACCCACACAATACAATACGTGATTATTAACTATAATATTTTAATGCGCGACAATTGACTTTCAGATAATTTACCACATCCTTCTGTGATTGATAAATAATAAATCATAGTGACCTAAGCATTGATTCAATAATTTTTTTGTACCTTTTTACCCGACTGCGCCAGAAGGAGGGTTATGTTTTTCGAGTGTATACAACGTGTTAATAAATAAGCGCAAAACCTCATACACCCCAACTGATTTATAACACAATAATTAGATTAAAACAATAATTTCATTATTTTGATAGTTAAAATTTTAAGTTATTCACATTTTAAGTTTTGAGGCAAAAACGCTTTGTTATTATTTCAGCAATTAATGAAAGCGCTAATGTGCTCATGGATACATTTTAAGAATCTTGTTTTGGTAGTAATTAGGGTGTGAGTGCCCGAGCAGTGGGTTGAGATCGAGTTCAGTAAATTTTAAATTTACGAAAAAAAAAAAAATATTTTGAAAAAAAATACCTATGTTGAAATCGTGATAATTCGATTCTGCTCTCGATTCTAAACAAATTACTTTCTAGTTTTGCGTTAACTCATTAACACGTTGTATATGTATGCATGTATGTATGTATATTTCTTTGGCACGGCCTAAGAGGAAGGATCTCTCTTTAAGACTAGAGTGAGCCATACCATTTGTAAAGTGTCCACTTCTTTTGACGTTTAGGTTTGAGTGTGTGGTGTCAAGTAGTATGGACAAAAGGCACCAAGTGACATATGGCCTTATGTTTACGGTCACTTTTCACACATACTAGCTCAAAAAAAAGTGGACAGCCGCATAAAACAAATATCTATAGTTCCATCTCCTTCTACTATTAAAGGTATGTCATAAGACAAAAGAGACCAACTACAATCGTAAATTTATGCGGACTCTATGGAGATCCTTCCTCTTAGGGCACGGCCTACAGCCTACACGGCTTGATGGATTTTAACGTATGAGGTGTCATTAGATTCCTAAAAACTGTGAGAGTGACATAGGCTAAATTATATTAATATAGCGTCTGCGAAATAAAAAGAGAGGGAATAAACTATTTTTATTATTGAAAATTACAATATGGGTATCAAATGAAAGCTAGTAATCAGACGATTCCAAATGTACATATATTTTATAGTACTTTTTTGTTACTGTTTCGACACAAGACTAAAAAGCATGAAATAAACTAAATTATTAAGATAAACAAAAACCCGACTGCATAAAAAACCTATTAACTGAGAGAAAAACAAGCTCTATAATCACTAATCAGCTATAACAGCTTTATTTGAGAAATATCATTTGAATGTTATTAGGTAGGCATTGCATGCGGGGATAAACCAATAACCAACCAAAAATCTTCTTTGTCCTCGTTTGCGATACCTACCAAATAACTTTCAAGTGAAATTAGCTCAAATAAAGCTATTATAGCTGATTAGTGATTATAGAGCTTGTTTTTCTCTTTTCAATTAATAGGTTTTTTATGCAGTCGGGTTTTTTGTTTATCTTAATATTGTTTCTTATTATTTTAACGCAATACATACTTGCATACATGCATGCATATGCTCACGACTATATTCCACGAGGTGGTAGTCAGGGATATTCTGAAACCTCAGAATATCCACGTTTCACTAGTACTGAAACTCTGTCCAGTGTGACGGGGGGTGAGCACGTCGCCACTTATAATGGACAGTGGGTACAATACATGCCTCGAAATTGAAGCATGCAGGTTTCCTCATGATGTTTTCCTTCACCGAAAAGCCAGTGGTGTTACAAATCGTACATAAATTCCGAAAAACTCAGTGGTACGAGTTGGTTTGGACGGGGATCGAACCATCGCCTCCTGCACGATAGGCAAGGTTACTCGCCACTGGACCACCACGGCTATTTACTTAACTTATACATAACACATTAATGGCTGGTCTTATGACTGGCATATTATACAAGGTGAGAGGAAAAGTATCATAAACCTTAAGAGGATAGGCGAGTACCGTTTTTTGTCCATACAAACGTTTTCCCCTGTTTCCTCCCTTGATAATGACACTAGAGCAAAACATTTTTTCCATACCTATATTCTATGTTACCTCTGCTATGTCCCTATGTTTTGCTTTTTTAATAATAATAATACTTTGACTATTTATATGTGGACTGGTTACGCGTGTAGTTCTACTAAGAAACATTTCTGCCACTTTTTGCGGGGGGCGAGGTAACATGAAATCCACAACTTTGGATTTTATTCCCCATAACTTTAGATTCTAATTTTGAATGTTAAAAATCATGAAAAGTAGTCTCGTGTGAACCCCAAACGTTCTAAGTTCGAAGTTATTATTTCGCAATTATAGGCTGTCTCGTTTAGTGATAAGGTGTAAAATTGAATGTAAATGCACAAGATCAATTGTGCTTATACCGTGGCAGAGGGGAAATGCTACCGCAAGGCTAGTCCTTATAATAATTAGTGAAAGTAATAATGATAATATTTATTTATTCAAGTAACAAGGACTCATTGTTAGTATGTTCTTATTCTATGTTAGTAGGAATACATTTCGTTTGGAGTGAATCATTAGAATGAGTCATTACGGCAAAGAAAAAAGCAAATCATACAAAAATAGCCAAAGTTCTTTCTCACATTATCCTTGAAAGAATTATTAAAATCGTTTTAGTTTTGGAGCAGGAAACAGGGGAATACGAAATGCTGTTTTCGTCGATTTTATGTAGATGAAAATTGGTCCGAGCTGCATTTGTCTCTTTCGCAATCTAGTCGGTGGGGTGTGTGGGTGGGGCGGATCGGACAAATATGTATACAGTAGAAAAGTGAAATCTCCAAACTAGCATTTCAGTCCGCCTATCCTCTTAAAACTACATACTCTACCCATCAAACTAAACAACATTTACTATGGGAGCAATGGAGAGGGCTATACTCCAAGTTTCCCTGCGAGGTCGAATCAGAAATGAAGAGGATCGTAGAAGAACCAGGGTAGCCGACAGTGCCCGAAGAATTTGCCTAACTTAAGAGGCAATGTGAAAAAAATAGGATTATCAAAGCATCATATCTCATGAAGTACTAACAGTAGGAGTATGATTTGCGGATATGTGTAAATTGAACATATAATTGAAATTTTGATTAGAGCCAAAACACGATTAAGATACATTTTCTCGATAGAAAAACAAGCCAAAGTAGCCTCCGTCTTTATCGATAAACGCTTGGAAGTGCTAAACGGTGAATATTAGAAACAAGAGGCTTGATTTAAAAAAAAAAGATAGATTTTTATAAATTTTGATTAGAGCAAAAATGAACTTACATAAATAGTACAATTACAATTAAATTAATAATGTTTGTTTTAGGCTTGCGTCGTTTCAGGTGCGCGCGCCGCCCTGTCTCTTTCTCTCGCATCAGGCAGTAATATAAGCTATCACAAGCCCATTTCGCTTCAATTATTTTTCGACATAGGCCCTTAAGTGGCGACCGCGTACCGAAAAGCACAGCGTGGATATCGAACCGAGACGACCTGGTGAAGATGGGTGATGGCATAATCCCGCTGTGTTATCATTATTTTATTTTATTCGGTTTGTTTGGTATCCTAAACTATATGGTTTTACTGTTTACTATTCCACAACATTCACTGTTACCAACACAATATTCGCAAGCCGGCAGTTAGAAACTTGATTTTTTTATTTTCTTTTCTTTTATTTGGTTGAATGCATGAAATGTCTTTGCCTTTCGTGAAAATAAAAAAAAGTTGGTAAATGTTGCAAGTAAATCCGATTTAACACAATTTGTTCCAATCGAGCTAATTTTTATTTATGAGATTTTACCTGTTTTGATCTTCCATTTTTAAAGATCACACATTCCTACCACTTAACTGTAACTCTTGGCTTTTACCCGCACCCGACAGATGCCGTTTTGTTTCTCGAGATGTATCGAGTCACTTTAGATTTTTTTTAGAAATTTTGATTTGTGCAAAATGGCAATACCAAACCTTAAACGTCAGAGTGACGTTTATCCGATCACTGTCACTGTCAGTTTTATTATGCTCCGAAATTATTGTGATCTTGCTTTCTCTTCAAAAATAAATACAAAATCCTTGTTTATTTTACAAATAAACTATCACAGTTCGTAAACACATAACTAACCTAACCACCAGTGATGTAATTGTGCGAATTAACCTTCAAAAACGTGAGTAAAACAGCAAAATATCGTAATGATATGCAAATGTTTAGCGTAGTTTTTTAATCGACAAATAACTCTAATTCGTTGATATTTATTGGTAGTTAGGAACTGCGGACGCGTTGGTTTTATCTCTATTGGCAGGATGGAAGCCGCCTACTTTTTATTAATGCGAATTTTTGAATAGAATTAGTTAAAAATAAAAGTTAAGTTTTCGAATAGAATGTGAAAGGTGGTGGTTAATTGTAACTCTCACTGTGTTATTACTGGTTATTATAAGACAGTTTTGACTAAAGAATAGTCGTCTTAATAACTAGTACTACTAACATTTTGTTTTGATAAAGTTTCAGTAAATTTTTTTTTGGTTTTAAAAAGTTTTGGAACTTAGTAAAGAATAAATAAATATCTATGTGTGATCTTTTATAGGTAGGTAAGTGTATTTTTTTGTTTTTTGTGACTGATATATCAAAATTAATTTGCTAAGCTAGGTGATCTGACTGCAAGTTGACCACTATACAGGGAGCAAACCGATCGGAGCAAAAAAAAATCCGCTGTTACATACATTTGGGTCGAGTAAGCATTGCAGTTTAGTATGGAACAGCTGATTTCTTTTTTGCTCTGAACGGTTTGCTCCCATAGTAAAAGTTTTTCAGTTTGATGGGTAGACTCTTAGTTTAAAAGGATGCAAATGATATCAATTTCATTGTAGTGTGTCCACGATAGCTCCTTGATTTTAACAGGCAGTTTTAGAGATTTTATTTTACTTTTAAAGCTGTTAAATCTGTCTTAACTTTATAATACACTAAAAATATACAAGATTAATTAACATTCAACATAAAATTAAAGTTTACCGCTCAAACTTTTTCAAAAAGTAAAATAAATGCTCTAAAACGATCAGTCAAAATCACAGAGCTGTCGTGGATGCACTATAACTTGCCTCCACCAATCCATATTGGGTATTCGTGATGGAGTATGGCCCACTACCTCTCAACATTATTCCTGAGAGGTCTTTGCCCAGCAGTGGGATCTTACGCACTATAAACTTTATACCTGTTCATTTAAAATAGGCCCAAATGGGTAGGAGTACCTAAAGGTATTGTCATTTTTAGGATTCCGTACCCAAAGGGTGAAAACGGGACCCTATTACAAAGCCTACATTGTCCGTCCGTCCATTTTCACTAGTGGGTACAATACATTCCTTGAAATTGAAGCACGCAGGTTTCCTCACGATGTAATAAGGTTGTAATATGTTTCACAGACAAAATGGAGGCCAATATGGCCTCCCTACGCTCAGCGGCACCGACCTGGAGCCTAGCTGGCGACAAGCAGCTCCTGGATGCCCTCCAATGTCTGCAGGAGGTAAATATTATATCTTATGCTTTCTGGTACAGATAATTTCTTTGGCCATCCAGAGGGGCAATGCGGCCAGTATCTTTGGGACCTTTGAGCCGGGGTTGCGAAGGGCAGTGCCTTTAGATTAGTTAGTGATAGTCTGACGAAGCTTGCATGCGGATTTTATCTTGTGTGCTGCCATTGACGAACCTTGTAGCGGATATAGCGGTATGTGATTAAGATTTGACGAAGCCTGCGTTGCGGATTAGATTATTTTTGTTATATTGTTTTGAATTTGAATAAATATTATATCATTCTACTGTATATTTATTAATGAACAATTTAATCAAATATTCGATTAGTTAATTAATAAAAATTCAACGAAATAAACTGAATAAGAGAAGTGAAGAGATCCGCAGAAGAACCAGAGTAGCTGACAGCCTTGGTATTGGTATTGGTTGAGCGGGCTCATTTTCCGCAACTCGACGTCATAGGCGCCTATTTTGCGTGAGGTGGGAATGACTATTCTTGCCACCCTAGCTCCTCCAGGAAGCCCACCAGCTTGTTAATACTGCCGAATGCCTCTGGAAGAGACCCCGGTGATCCGAGGTGTTGTGCTCGATATTGTGCTAGCCCGTTGCATTCTAATAGCACGTGCGCAGCTGTTTCTTCAACCTCCATGCAGACCCTGCACAGCGGACTGTTAGTAACACCAATATTAAAAAGATGTCTGTTAAAAGGACCGTGACCAGTCAGGGCTCCAGTAACTAGTCGTCATGGAGCTCTCCTGAGACGCAAGAGGCTCCTGGTGAGGCGAGGGTTAACCCTTGGTAGAGCGCTCCTCGCCTGTTCGCAATCTGTTAGTGCAGCCCAGAGTGCGTCCCGTTTTTGACTAGTGCGCTTGCGTAGTTGCGAGCGGATCCAGCCGAAAGGTAGCGGTATAATGGGCTCGGGCCCTATGGCGTCTGTGCTAGACCCGCGTCTCGCCAATTCGTCCGCTGCATCATTGCCACGCAAGCTGACTGCCTAAATAATTGCTAAACTAAAGTGGCAGTGGACGGGGCACATTGCTTGCAAAACCGATGGACGATGGGGCCGAAAAGTCCTCGAGTAGCGACCGCGTACCGGAAAGCGCAGCGTGGGTAGGCCCCCCATACGGTGGACCGACGACCTGTCAGTTAGATCAGTTGGATTAGGACAGCGCAGGACCGTTCGTTGTAGCGATCCTTGGGGAGGCCTATGTCCAGCAGACGTCCATCAACTGAGATGATGAAACTGAATAAACAAAAAGTCAGCACGTGTCCAGGGGGGTGGATAGAATTGGCCAGAAAGCTAAATACACACATACATACATATACTCACGCCTGCGTCCCATTGGGGTAGGCAGAGACAGTTGATCGCCATCGGCTACGATCCTGACATACCTCTTTTGCCTCTTGACATAATATAATATCGACTCATCATATCGTCATATTGACTTAATATAATTATGGTGCCTATCGTGGAGGTTAGACTAATGCCTACCTACTTAAAATTTTGTATACCTACTGTGTTTGTTGGATTCAACTATCTTATAAATAATATTGTATGCCTGACATAGGTAAAACTGTGGACTAAATTTTTATGATAAGACCTATAAATGTGTACCAGTTTGTGACAATAAATGATTTCTGATTTCTGATTTCTTCCACAGTCATAAGTCGTTTCATACACGCTCGTCGGTTTCGGGTACATTTGATCTGACCGTTCTTAAGTAAGCTGTCAATTTGGTCTGCATACTTACGTCTAGGGCGACCCCTTTCGATTGTACCATTCACTCTCGCTTTATATATTTCATACGTCAGTCTACTATCACTCATCCTTTCCACATGACCAAACCATCTCAACATTCCCTTTTCAATCCTTGTCACTATATCCTCGTGCAGTCCGAACTTTTCTCTAATTACACTGTTTATTATTCTATCATTCAAAGTCAAATCACACATACTGCGCAAAGAACGCATTTCGACAGCATTTATCCTAGATTCATTCCTCTTCTGCCATACATCAAAGTTGATGCCACCCTCGTGAACTGCCAAACGTGCCTTTTTGGGCACATTCCGAATATCTTTTCATCCTTTTGATATGGAATACATACATACATAATCTCACGCCATTGTCCCATGGGGGTAGGCAGAGACCACAGACCGCCACACGCTACGACTCTGACACACCTCTTTAGCCTCATTCACATTCATACATCTTTTCATGCACTTCCGTCGATTGACGGACGTTGGAGGGGTTGATTGATATGGAGGAAAGCATAGAATTAGTCTAAATTAAGAGGATATAATTCGCAGCGCGCTCCATACAAACGTACTATGGTGATATTTTCAATACTAACCAATTAAAGTCAATGACAAAGCCGTGGTGGTCCAGTGGCGAGTAACCTTGCCTGCCGTACAGGTGGCGATGGTTCGATCCCCGTCCAGGCCGACTCGTACCAATGAGTTTTTCGGAATTTATGTACGATTTGTAACACCACTGGCTTTTCGGTGAAGGAAAACATCGTGAGGAAACCTGCATGCTTCAATTTCGAGGCATGTATTTGTACCCACTGTACATTATAAGTGGCGACGGGCTCACCCCCCGTCACACTGGACAGTTTCGGTACTACTGGTGAAACGTGGATGTTCTGAGGTTTCAGAATATCTCTGGCTACCCCCTCGGGGAATATAGTCGTGAGCATATGCTATGCTATGCTATGACATTTTTCAGAATCAATCTAAAAACAAATTTCTATGCTCACATAGAGTCAGATTTTCGTTAAAATGTATAGTTTTAATGTTACAGTGCCTCAAAGATTTCCATACAAATCTTAAATTAATCCTAGCATTGAAACCGTATATTTTAACGAAAATCTGACTCCATACAAGCATAGATATTTGTTTCAAGATTGTTTCAGCAAAATTTCATTGACTTTCATTGGTTAGTATTGAAAATATCACCATAGTACGTTTGTATGGAGCGCGCTCCGAATTATATCCCCTTAAGTAAGTTTAATGTCTAGCCAAAAATGTTAATTACTAAAGCAATTAAAACAAATAATAAAACTATCGCAAGAGTTGAAGAAACTCAAAAGGCGCTGAAGCAACTGTAATAATGCACTTTCACTCAAGATGTTTAAGTTCTAGACAAGTGCAGAAAATATAATTAATATACTTTCTTTGATGTAATATTCTTTATGCTAATGATTCTTATTTTAATATCTGCTAATCACTTTATACGCTCACTCATAGAGCATATGCTCACGACTATATTCCCCGAGGGGGTAGTCAGAGTCTACAGAGGTAGGTAGAGTCAGGGGGTAGTCATTCTGAACACTCAGAACATCCACGTTTCACTAGTAGTACTAGTGTCTAATGTCTGGTCTTGACAATGTTACACTATGTAATTTAATATTGAATTTATGTAATTGTACTTTGTATATTTTGTTTTGTTTAAAAGAAGTGTGTTGTAGAGTTTCTGGCAGCATCTTCTCTACAACGGAACACCTTCCGACGCGGTGGTAGATTCAAAAACATGACGTCAAAAAGTTATCTATGTGTTATTATTTTGAATAAACAATTTTTGACTTGACTTGTACCGAATCTCTGTCCAGTGTGACCCCGTCACACGTTTAATGGATAGTAGATACAATACATGCCTCGAAATTGAAGCATGCAGGTTTCCTCACGATGTTTTCCTTCACCGACAAGCCAGTGGTGTTACAAATCGTACATAAATTCCGAAAAACTCATTGGTACGAGTTGCCCTGGACGGGGATCGAACCATTGCCTTATTACTTGCCACTAGACCACCACGGCTTTTTCATAGAACCAGGCCTATGACAGCTTTAGCCACGGTTTATACAGAAGAGACGTGTGGCGGCGGCGGATAATCTAAGTAACACAATATAAACCTTATAGAACGTAGCATAGCGTCGTTTTTGTCGTAAAGGAGAATCGCGCCCGCGCCTCCAGGTGACGTCGCCTGGAAGCAAGCCCTGTCTGAGTTTTTTCAGACCGCCTTACGGCCTCTGACGTGGTTTTTATGTAACGACTACTACAACCAGAGATAGTAGCCCGGACCAATGGCTTAACGTACCATTCGAAGCACAGAATCTTCTTTCTTTTCAGACTATCACGTGATTCAGCCATATTACAATAATGCCTGAATATTAATTTTTTGCAAACAGACCTTTGATCGCCTGTAACTCCTAAACCGACTGGAGTTATGCAGGCAGGCCTGGTCCATCATAGAAATTATCAACACCCTATGAAGAATGAATTTGTAAATTAATCATTCATCAATTCAATCATTTCTGGTACTACTACAATACTTACTAATATTTGCATGCGAGCCTCAATGTTTGTACCTATCATCTGTAATACTGTACTCTAATCAAGAGCAAGTAAAGATTACTTACTATGAATACTGAATCAGCCTTGCAGCTGATGATAGCAAAAAGTACGTCTATCTCTTATAATATTACTCTCTCTTTTATTTAACAGAGAATAATAACAAAATGTCAGGAGACGAACAGAAAGCTGGAGGAGATGGTGACTGCTCTCGACGACGCGAGCGTTAATTTGCACAACGTCAACAACAGGTACGTAGGATACAGGCTTTGACTAATTATTATAAGGACTTGCCTTGCATTTCCCCTCTGCCACGGTAAGCACAATTGATCTTGTGCATTTACATTCAATTTTACACCTTATCACTAAACGAGACAGCCTATAATTGCGAAATAATAACTTCGAACGTAAAACGTTTGGGGTTCACACGAGACTACTTTTCATGATCTTTAACATTCAAAATTAGAATCTAAAGTTATGGGGAATAAAATCCAAAGTTGCGGATTTCATGTTACCTCGCCCCCCGCAAAAAGTGGCAGAAATGTTTGTTAGTAGAATTACACGCGTAACCAGTCCACATATAAATAGTCAAAGGTAATAATAGATACTCTTTCTTATACTGTGGTAATACCTTGTACATGGTTATAAACATAATCATACAAGGTCCTTCTTAATATGCTGACACTTTTTTAAGGGGATGATCAGACCGTCAAACTGAACAACTTTCTCCATGGGACAAACATCGAAATCGCGAAAAAAAAATCAGCTGTCTCTAGGTTTGTATGGAAGAGCCGGTTTTTTAGCGATTTCGATGTTTGTGCCATAGAGAAAGTTGTTCAGTTTGACGGTCTGATCATCCCCTTAAAAAAGTGACAGCATATTAAGAAGGACCCTCACAGAACATTATAAGAGGGGTTAGAAATGCAAAGTAGTGCTTTTGCTTCGGAGACGGCTGTCGCCACTTGTCTTCCCGCTCACGCTACTACAATTACTCATGCCCTCTCGCTCGCACCACGCCGCGCGCCTTATCGTGTTATGCAAATCATTGCATAACCTGTGGCGACACGTTCCACGCCTACTTTGCACTTCTAACCCCTCTTATAATGTTCTGTGAGGACCCTGTATAAATGAACCATTGTTTCTACGCCCGCAGGTTCACGGCGCTAAGCAACAGTCAATTCGTGGAGAGCAGAGTATATGATGATGATGATATTGAAACACTCGCTGCACCGACGAAGGTAATCCTTCGAATTTTTTAAGCGGATGATCAGACCATCAAACTGAATAACTCTCTCTGTTCTCTAAAAATTTATTTAAAAATCAAACTTACAAAATGGCGAACAAATTCAATCTCTTGACATCCTCTGACAACCGCAAAACTTTCCTTGTTTCTTTTTTTTTATTGTACGGCGAAATCTTTGGTAAATTTTGCCCACAGTGATGATTGAAAGTATTTCGTTTGAAAAAAGTGTTAAGAACGTATGTAGGTTACACTTTAAATTAAGAGGCTATGTGAAAAAAATAGGATTCTGCAAAGAATCATATCTCATGAAGTACTAACAGTAGGAGTATAAGTATAAGTATATGCTCACGACTTTATTCCCCAAGGGGGTAGTCAGATATTCTGAAACCACAGAATATCCACGTTTCACCAGTAGTACCGAAACTCTGTCCAGTGTGACGGGGGGTGAGCCCGTCGCCACTTATAATGGACAGTGGGTACAATACATGCCTCGAAATTGAAGCATGCAGGTTTCCTCACGATGTTTTCCTTCACCGAAAAGCCAGTGGTGTTACAAATCGTACATAAATTTCGAAAAACTCATTGGTACGAGTAGGCTTGGACGGGGATCGAACCATCGCCTCCTGCACGGCACGCAAAGTTACTCGCCACTGGACTGGACTGGACCACCACAGTAGGAGTATGATTTGCGGATATGTGTAAATTGAACATATAATTGAAGTTTTGATTAGAGCCAAAACACGATTAAAACACATTTTCTCGATAGAAAAACAATCCCGTCCCCGTCTTTATCGATAAACGCTTGGAAGTGCTAAACGGTGAATATTAGAAACAAGAGGCTTGATTTAAAAAAAAGAGATAGATTTTTTATAAATTTTGATTAGAGCAGAATTGAACTTACATAAATAGTACAATTACAATTAAATAAAGTTTGTTTTATGCTTGCGTCGTTTCAGGCGCGCGCGCCGCCCTGTCTCTTTCTCACGCATCAGGCAGTAATATAAGCTATCACACGACCATTTCGCTTCAATTATTTTTCGACATAGGCCCTTAACCAAAATTTCCCACTTTGTTTAATTTAAAATGTTTTAGTTAAGTAATTAATTTCTGATTGTGTTAATACAAATTTTTGGTACGTACTAATCTTCACTCATCCAAATTTCAAAAATAGGTACCTACTTAACACTTTTCTTATCGACGGTGGAGCTCAAACAAAAGGTCACGAAAAACTTACAAAACATTATCCAAATTTTTTATTGAAAATTGACAGCAAGTGATGACGTCAACTCAAGAGGATACATAGACCAGGTCAGGGACGTCATTAAGAAATGCCAGGTTAAAAGTTGCCGAAATCGAAGGGAATGTATGATAAGATGTATGGACTTGAGGAGTTGGAAGCAAGAGAGGTGTGTCAGAACCGCCCAAAGTGGAGATCTATAGTTTCTGCCTACCCCTCTGGGAAAAAGGCGTGAGTTTATGTATGTATGTGTGTATGTCCAACTCAATATGCTGACAGTTTTTTTAACTGAACAACTTTCTCTACGGCACCAACATCGAAATCGCGAAAAAAATCAGCTGTTCCATACAAAACTCCAAACCTACTCGAGCCAAATGTATGGGAGAGCAGATTTTTTTTTGCGATTTCGATATTATTGACATAGAGAAAGTTATTCGGTTTGACAGTCTAATTATCCCCTTAAAAAGTGTCAGCATATTAAGAAGGACCCTGTATACAAAGGCTCTGGAACCCTATAATGGACGATTCCGACACGCTCTTGGCCGGTTTTTTTATCCCTAAAACCGTAAGCATATTACGAAAGATCCTGTATGTTTATAGGAACCTCCAAAGCCAGTAGACCCATCATCAGAACTTGACAAGCTGAAGCTAAGTCTTCGAGTCCTTGAGAGCATGCACACAGCGGTCACCATCCTCCGTGACAGCGACACCGAGAGTGATGACGATGATGATATAGCCAGGTACGTGCCGATATAGTATAAATGATCAAAATGCTTGGGTCTGAGTGTCACTAACTTATAGTTTACTTGTATAGTATCATTTATTTAATTAAATAGACTATGTATTACTGTATACATAACCCTAGCCTAAGAATTTATATTGTAATAGTTATTAAGTCGTGTTATGTTGTAGAGTTTCTTGCATCTTCTCTACAGCGACAACACGTTCCGACGCGGTGGTAGCTTAAAAACAGAATTGACGTTTAATAAGTGTGCTTCAAGCTCCTATGTTGAATACATTATTTTGACTTTGACTTTGATAGCGATTCAAACGAATTACATACGCTGTGCATCAGTGATTCAAACGTGATACAAACGCTATGCTGCAGCGGTTCAAATACGATACAAACGCACTGCAGCTATAATTTAAAAGCGATACATGCGCGTTGCAGTAGGAATACAAACGCGATACATACGCACTGTAGCAGTTATTCAAACGCGATACTTATTAGTGACCCAAAAGCAATACCTACGTACTGCAGTTGTGATTCAATTGCGATAAATACGCGCTGTAATAGTGATTCAAACGTGATTCATAACGCGCTGCAGTAGTGATTCCAACACGATACACGCGCTACAGCGATTTATACACACTGCAAGTGATATACAGGGTCCAACTTAATATGCTGACACTTTTTTAAGGGGATGATCAGACCGTCAAACTGAACAACTTTCACTATATGACCATCGAAATCGCGAAAAAAAAAACCAGCTGTCCCATACATTTGTCTAAAGTAGGTTTGCAGTTTTGTATGGAGCATTTGATTTTTTTTCGCGAATAGGGAAAGTTGTTCAGTTTGATGGTCTGATCATCCCCTTAAAAAGTGTCAGCATATTAAGAAGGACTCTGCATACGCGATACATACGCGCTGCAGCAATGATTCAAACGCGATACACACGCGCTGCAGTAGTGTTTCAAACGTTATACATATGCGCTGCAGTAGTGATTCAAATGCAATTATGGCGTTTCAATCGTAATAAAAACGCTTTGACTATTTATATGTGGACTGGTTACGCGTGTAATTCTACTAACAAACATTTCTGCCACTTTTTGCGGGGGGCGAGGTAACATGAAATCCGCAACTTTGGATTTTATTCCCCATAACTTTAGATTCTAATTTTGAATGTTAAAAATCATGAAAAGTAGTCTCGTGTGAACCCCAAACGTTCTAAGTTCGAAGTTATTATTTCGCAATTATAGGCTGTCTCGTTTAGTGATAAGGTGTAAAATTGAATGTAAATGCCCAAGATCAATTGTGCTTATACCGTGGCAGAGGGGAAATGCTACCGCAAGGCTAGTCCTTATAATAATTAGTCAAAGTAAATACGAAATAGAAATACGAGCTGTATTTGTTTTTCGTTATGTTACAGCGTGGTCCTGAAACCGAAGGATGTGTACTCGGATCGACCCCTACCTCATATCATAGGATCACAAGCGTGGAAATCTAAGTGGCATGCCGGTGCGTATACATACAAGAATAGTTATTTGTTATACAAGAGTGCAAAGTTGCTTTTTAACCGCGTGCTCAATTTTAATCACCGAGCAAGCGAAGGATTCTAAAATTAGAATCCTGAGCGTTAGCGAGCGAATCAAAAGAGCACGAGGTGAAAAATCTTTGCACTCGAGTGCAGCAAGTAACTTTTCATCCCACCTCAGCGAGGAAATGACTAAATGCAAAAAAAAAAGGTTGTATGATAAATTGGGCACCGTGGAGGGAAAAGTAAATAGGTTTAATGATGTTTAGAATTCACAAACTTAGTGCATACGATGTTCTAAATTAAATTTACTTTATCCTCTAGTGGATAAAAACGACTTTTGCACTCAGATATCGAAGAGCAAAAATACTCTTTCCGAGATGGGGGGATGAAATAGTGTTTTATTCTGTCTTTGAAGAACATCAACTGCTGATCTTATCCTTTTTGGCCACTAATAACATAAAAAAGTCGTGGTGGTCCAGTGTCGAGCAACCTTGCCTGCCGTGCAGGAGGCGATGGTTCGATCCCCGTCCAGGCCGACTCGTACCAATGAGTTTTTCGGAATTTATGTACGATTTGTAACACCACTGGCTTTTCGGTGAAGGAAAACATCGTGAGGAAACCTGCATGCTTCAATTTCGAGGCATGTATTGTACCCACTGTCCATTATGTGGCGACGGGCAAACCCCCCGTCACACTGGACAGAGTTTCGGTACTACTGATGAAACGTGGATGTTTTGAGATTTCAGAATATCTCTGACTACCCCCTCGGGGAATATAGTCGTGAGCATATGCTACAACAATCAGCCATTGTGATTTCTTGCAGGTCTCCTCCCAGACGATAGTGACTCTGATACGTCGGCGTCCAACCCTCTCGAACACGAGCAGTACTCCGACTCGGAACCCGACGAGGATCTAACCCAGCTTCACGTTGAACGACGAGATACTACTGTGAGTATGAAGAGAACAGAATGGTGTGGTTATACAGGGTGTAACAAAACACCCTATTAATATTTAAAGAGGTGGTTTAGCGTTTTAACGCGAAAAAAATCAGTTGTCCCATACATTTGAGTCGGGTAGGTACAGCAATTTTGTATGGGACAGCTGATTTTTTTTCGCGTTTCCTGAGGTAGTTTGATGGTCTGAGTTCACAGTTTCAGAATTTGCTAGGCTGTCACTTACACCCTGTATTCAACGTGTTAATAAATAAGCGGAAAACGTCATACACCCCAACTGATTTATAAAAAAATTATTAGATTGAAATAATAATTTCATTATGATAGTTAAAATTTTAAGCTATTCACATTTTATGTTTTCAGGCAAAAATGATTTGTTATCATTTCAGTAATGAATGAAAGCGCTAACGTGCTCATGTATACATTTTAAGAATCTTGTTTTGGTAGTAAGTAGGGTGAGTGTGCACGTGCAGTGGGTTCAATAAATTTTAATTTTTTAAATAAATTATTTAATATTTTGAAAAAACATCCCTATGTTGAAACCATGATAATTCGATTCTGCTCTCGATTCTAAACAAACTACTTTATAGTTTTGCGTTAATTCATTAACACGTTGTATAGCACCGAGATAGCTTTGTGACGACATTTTTGACCCACATCGTCGCAAGGTGTTCCGTTGTAGAGAAGATGCGGCCAGAAACTCTACAACACACTTCTTTTAAACAAACAAAATTAAATATACAATGTACCTACCTACAAAATACAATATTGAATTCTCTTTGTTTGAATTTCCTCTACGATGAGACCGCCTTATTTTTTGTTTCTGGTGTAAATAAAAGTATATTTCATTCATTCATTACAAAGTCAAAGTCAAAGTCAATATAATTTATTCAATATAGGAGCTTGCAGCACACTTATCAAACGTCAAATCTTTTTTAAAGCTACCACCGCGTCGGAACGTGTTGTCGCTGTAGAGAAGATGCGGCCAGAAACTCTACAACATAACACGACTTAATAACTATTACAATAAATACATTAATTCATTAAATTCATTCTTTCATTTCCTTCATTCATTTCGTATTTCGTTCATTTCATTCATTCAATACTTTACAAGTAATATTTTGTTTACAGATATCGACCTCCAGCTCAGAGTTGACCTCCAAACAGGAGGTCCCGCAACAGAGGGTGGAACCAACCCCCTCGGATATTGCCGCCGAACTAGCGAGGCGACTAGGGGGTGCGGTACAGGTATGTTTCAATCTTCTTCTTATCGTGTGGGCAGCAAGCCCTGGTGTCAGATTTTTTTCAGACCGCCTTACGGCCTCTGACGTGGTTTTTATGTATGGATTTGATATTAGCGATCGTCAAAATGTTTCGATCGCTAGTGTCAACGCCAATAGAATGTCACTTTGTCTAGGGGGGGCTGATCATCCCCTTAAAAACGTGTCATCATATTAAGAAGGACCCTGTATCTATTTCACGATATTCTTTGGTCTTAAATGTAATATTCGCTTTGAATTCCAGATGCCAGCTCAAGAACCAGAATATTCACCACCGAATCCAACTGTCAGGAAAGTTTATAAACCTGAGAAACCTACCGCGGGTGAGTGCATTGTTCCTTTTTAGGGTTCCGTACCTAAAGGCTGCTAACGGGACCCTATTACTAAACCTACGCTGTCCGTCCGTATGTCTGTCTGTCCTACCTTTAAAAGGTTGTATAATAGGTAGCCGGGTGAAAATTAGAAAAAAAAAAGTAAAAAAATAATATTTAATCAGCGTTTTTCTGGTATGGGATCGCTTGATGGCGCCACGGTCTACGCGAGTATATCATGTCAAAATTTCAAAATGTGTTTCTTTAAAATAGATGTTCAAAAAGATGCCAGCGCTTCATCGCATATTTACGAATCATTTTAATCGAAAATGTATAGTTGTTTACTTCTAACATGGCTGTATGGGCTCCGATCGCTTGGCCTTTAAAACTGACAGGCACAGTCTTGACATCATTTGGCAATAGAGAAGTCAATTTTAAAAAACCCGGCCAAGGGCGTGCCGGAGTTGCCCATGATAGGGTTCCGTAGCCATTGTGTCAGTGGAAATAGAAGAAAAGTTTATAAGCTGTTTATCTTTTTTGAAACACAATGATAGCGCGATTTATTTTCGTGCAAGTATTATCGCGATTTATTATCTAGTTTGTCATCAGTGAACAAATCAGATAGAAGCCGTGGTGGTCCAGTGGCGAGTAACCTTGCCTGCCGTGCAGGAGGCGATGGTTCCATCCCCGTCCAGGCCGACTCGTACCAATGAGTTTTTCGGAATTTATGTGCGATTTGTAACACCACTGGCTTTTCGGTGAAGGAAAATATCGTGAGGAAACCTGCATGCTTCAATTTCGAGGCATGTATTGTACCCACTGTCCATTATAAGTGGCGACGGGCTCACTCCCCGTCACACTGGACAGAGTTTCGGTACTACTGGTGAAACGTGGATGTTCTAAGTTTTAAGAATATCTCCGACTACCCCCTCGGGGAATATAGTCGTGAGCATATGCTATTTTAGTAAGTTAGGGGGGTGTACAGACAGACAGAATGGACGAAAGTATAAATGTTCCTTCTTTGACAACGGAACCCTAAAAACAAGGACTTATCATTAAAAAGCAATTTCTTCCAGACATCCTTTAGGTAATTAATATGTTTTAATTTTCCATTATAGGTATAATATTCTCAGATGAGCCGCCTCCTTTAGATGAATCAAATACGGACGATGAATACGGTCAAGAAGATGACATATTCGCTGAGTTACACAAAAATAAACCCTACGACAATGGTTATAAAGGCCACAATGTCACGGACGAACTTTTCGGCTCGAATCTGTTTAGCAAAAGTGATTCTAATGAGAGAGACGATGATATTTTTGGTGTTCCTGATGTGCCGGTCAATAAGGTAAGATTATTTTCCGATTTTATTAGAGACTAGAGTTAAGTAAGGCTTTGTTAAGTTTCTGACTACCCCCTCGGGGAACATAGTCGTGAGCATATGCTATGCATGTATGTAGAGTTAACCCGCGACTTCGACCGCACAAATTATACAGGGTCCTTCTTAATATGCTGACACTTTTTTAAGGGGATGTTCAGACCGTCAAACTGAACAACTTTCTCCATGGGACCAATATCGAAATCGGGAAAAACAGCTGTCCTATACAAAACTGCAAACCTACTCAAGCCAAATGTATGGGACAGCTGATATTTTTTTCGCGATTTCGATGTTGGTGCCATAGAGAAAGTTGTTCAGTTTGACGGTCTGACCATCTACTTAAAAAAGTGTCAGCATATTAAGAAGGACCCTATATACCAGATTTTAAGTCAGATCATAAGCTATCAAACATAAAAAGTTTCATCAAAATCGGTTCAGTAGTTTTCGCGTGATACTCGCACAAACAAACACACAAACAGACAGAAAAAAATTCTAAAAAAGGTTGATTTTCAATCAGGGACATCTAAAAACCATATCGTAATCTTAATTTTGTAAATATTTTCAATGTACAGACACACTTCAAAGTCAAAGTCAATATAATTTATTCAATATAGGAGCTTGCAGCACACTTATCAAACGTCAAATCTTTTTTAAAGCTACCACCGCGTCGGAACGTGTTGTCGCTGTAGAGAAGATGCGGCCAGAAACTCTACAACATAACACGACTTAATAACTATTACAATATAAATTCTTAAGCTAAAGTTATGTATACAATAATACATAGTCTATTTAATAAAATAATTGATACTTCTGTTACAGTTTTCTAATAGTTATGATAGATAGATATACAACGTGTTAATGAATAAGCGCAGAACTGATTTACTCGGCACCGCCGCGCCGTACGCATGTATAGTTTAGTATAGTTTATAATATATATTTTGCAGGCATCAACTCCTGTCGCCAAATCAAAATCAACCTTATTCGAAGACGAAACAGAACCAGAATTGTTTGTACAAAAACCAAAAGACACTCCGATTGTTAAAGAAGAAACAATTTCAAAGGTTAGATACTTTATTAGCATACGCTCACGACTATATTCCCCGAGGGGGTAGTCAGAGATATTCTGAAACCTCAGAACATCCACGTTTCACCAGTAGTACCGAAACTCTGTCCAGTGTGACGGGGGGTGAGCCCGTCGCCACTTATAATGGACAGTGGGTACAATACATGCCTCGAAATTGAAGCATGCAGGTTTCCTCACGATGTTTTCCTTCACCGAAAAGCCAGTGGTGTTACAAATCGTACATAAATTCCGAAAACTCATTGGTACGAGTAGGCCTGGACGGGGATCGAACCATCGCCTCCTGCACGGCAGGCAAGGTTACTCGCCACTGGACCACCACGGCTTTATTAAGTACATTTTAATCAAGCAAGACCACTATCCCTCTTCACCACTAACTCCTATGGAATCGATAATATTTAACCACCCGTTGTTTATCTATTGTTATCTTAACTGCCGGGTTGCGAGCGGTTAAGGGTGGTCACAATCTTTACTACAACAACCTCAAACAATCCTTAATAATCTTGTATATTTTCCAGAAACCAGTTGGAGGTATATCTCTATTTGGAACAAACAAGAACGCAGACAGCATCGGAGCGGCCATCTTGAAACGGAACCGGAAACCATCCACATCCGGCGAAGAATCCGATAGCGAACCGGAACCTAAACCACAGATAAAACACGAAACTAAACAAAAAGAAAAAGATATATTCGACGACCTTTTTGCAAAATCTGAAAAGTTGCAAAAGAAAAATGTCAAAGAGAAAGATATAAAAAAAGAAATTATACCAGAAAAAGTCGTTGAAAAAGATAAAAAAGTTGATCTGTTCAGTGATAATCTTTTCGATGATATAGATGATTTGTTTAGTACTAATATTGTTGCTAAAGTACCTATCAAAGAACCTACTAATACCCAAAAGTCGTTGTTTGATGATGATGATGATTTATTTGCTGATATAGCTGTTACTAAACCTAGTAATAAACAAACTGTTAGTAATAATGATACTAGTAACAGTAATACTAAAACTCAAAGTATATTTGATAGCGATGATGATCTTTTTACTGAGAAAAAGCTTCCAGTAAAAGCGACTAAAGATTTAGTAACTAATAGTAAGACTGAAACTGAAGTTACTAAAAATTCTAAAGATTTATTTGATAGTGACGATGATTTATTTTCTAAAACTCAACAAGATACTAAAGTAATTACGAATATTAGTAAAAGCTCAAATAATAATACAGGCCTACTTAAAGATACTAAAATTGAAACTGTTAGAAGTAAAGACACTCAAAAACTAATCGAAAACAAAAATACGGACTCATCAAAAATTCAAAAAGATTCTAAACCTGTCAATAGTCCAAGCTTATTTGATGATGATGATGAAATTGATGATCTGTTCTCGAAAACAACTAAAGTTGTAAATACGACTAAAATTGATGAAAAATCTAGGCCTAAAGATGATATCAATTTCATTCAAAAAGAAAGTGAAAACAGTGATCTTAAAAATAGTATAAACTCTATTGGTAGTGAAGAGGATGGTTGGTTTCCAAAATCAGACAAAAATCAATACGCTGATAATCAAAAAACTCCTGTAGTAAGCAAAGAAGGTAATATTTTTGAAGAAAGTGATGGATTTTCAAAAAAAGAAACTAATCAAGTAACAATTTCAGAATCAAAAGTAGTAAAAGAACTTCCCAAAATTGATAACATTTTTGAGGATGAGTGGGAAGACGATTTATTTCCTAATAAAGTAGGATTTGAATCAAAAATAGAAAAACCGAGCATAAGTCAGAAACCTACCCCAATGGTTAAAAATACAGAATTTGATTCAATGGTAGATAAACCAAATTTAAGTCCAAAACCTAGTCCGAAGATGACTGATACAGAAAAACGAAAAGATTCCGAACAACCACATGAAGTTCAGGATGACTTTAAGACCGAGCCTATTCAAGTGAAAATTAAATCTGAATCGACACCTGAAATTCCTGAAATACCGGATATATCTCAAAAACTAGCAGAATCAGAAAAACTCATTAATGATAATGTTAAAGAGGATTATACGGAAGATGTATTTAACACAAACAAAACAAAATTCACAAGTGTAGCTAAAAGATCAAATGATGACAATGAAAAACCAGTTTTGACTCAAAAGCCAGTTATTCCAGTTAGAAAACCGGATTCAGAAAAACTCAAAATGAAAGACCCTAGAATAGAGCATAAAATTTTTGAAAATAACGATGATGAAGATATATTTAAATCAAATTTTAGTCAAACGAAACCTAATACAGCTCAAAAGCTGGAATCTGAGGAACCAAAACTTTCCAAAAATATCATTCCAAATCAAGCACCGAAAGAGGAATATGAGATTTTGGAAAATAACGATTTTGAAGAAGAATTATTTAAATCAAATTTGAGTAAAACGAAACCTAGCACAACTCAAGAGCCTAAACCTGAAAAAGATAAACTATCCGAAAAACCTAAAATTCCAAACGATTTGTTCGAAAACAGTGATTTAGAAGACGATTTATTTAATACAAACATCGACAAAAAACCAAAACAAGACAATAAAGGATCTAACGAAATTACAAAAACCAAAACCACTGAATCGGGAATGAACAAACTCGACAATATGAAAGAACTGGACGCAAATAAAAATATAACAGAAACTCCAAAGGCTGATATCTTCTCTGACATATTCGACGATCAACCACCGGTTTTCGAAAAACCTAAGGAACGTAAAAAAAGTAAAAACATTAACGCGCTGTTCGACGACGATTCTGATGACGAAGCGTTATTTTTCAAAAAGAATGATATACTCGAAGATAAACCTTCTGATTTAAGCCCTAAAGTTGATGATCGATTTGATCTATTCTTCGACGAACCACCGGCTATTGATGATTTTGAAGATACCGTCGATTCTCAAAAACTCGACAATTCAAAAAGTAAAAAACTTGATCATAGTCAAGAAACACTTAAAACTGACGCCAATTCAATAAAAAACACACATTCCGTAGATAATTCTAAACCTTTAGACACCATAGACAATGTAAATAAAAAAGAACAAATATCTACAGATAACGTAGACGCTGCAACAAAAAAAATTGGCAAATTAAAACCAATGAATTTCAATATTAATGTAAACACATTACTCCCGGGCGCATCGCCTAAAAAACTGAAAAACGACCAAATCTCAAATAGCCACGAAGAATTACCCACAAAAGAAAAAACAGAAGAAACAGACTCAAAATTAGTAAAATCTGTTAGTTTCGAAGGGGACCCAGAATCAGTTGTACTCGATAATAAACTTTCAAAAGATAGACCTAAGATTCAAGTTCGGAGACGACCGTCTACTAGACGAGCTAGGAGAGAAGCAGTCAAGAAATCTGGCATAGATTTCGGTGAAGATTCCACTGATAATTCTAGTTCTATTGATGATGCACCTAGGAATACGGGAACAGAACATCTAGATAATAAAACAGAGCTTGACTTGCAAAAAGATGGCGACAATATTGAGGAAAGAATTGATATATCAAAACAAGATGACAATGAAAACAAATTCGATATTACGAAAGATAATAATATAGAATCTGAATTCAAAACTGTTGTCGAATCTGAAGCTATATCAAATCAAAATATTTTTGAAGATCACTCTAACTTACAATCAGTCTCAAAAACTAGTCCAAATAGAGATGTCAAATCAAAAATAGTTTACATTTTGAATGACGAAGACATTTTCAATTCAAAACCTATTGAAAATGAAGAAGATTTGTTTCAAAATACGAAAACTGTAGAAAATCCATCTCAAGGTATTAGTACATTAGGAAAAGTGTATCCAGAAACTAATTTTGAAACCAATAATGACGTCAAAAGTGAAATTTTCAATAAAGACCTCGTAAAAACTCAAAATATCCAAACTAAAATAGACAATAATGACAAAATTTTCAACTTAAATGAACCAGCATCATCTAAAACTCCCCATACAAAATCAGATAAACCAAAAAATCCATTATTCGATGAATCAAGTGACGAAGAACTATTTGGTAAAAAAACGATTCCAACCAAAAAGCAAACTATTTTCGATTCAGATAGCGACAATGAATTATTTGGCAAAGACATAAGAAAAGAAACAAAGCAAAAACTTCCAACAGAAAGAAGGAAAGAGACAGAAACTGGGAGAAAGAAAGAGATAGCGAAGCCGTCTCTTTTCAGTGACGATGATGATGATGATTTATTTGGAGTTAAAACGAAAAAAGTTATAGGTGAGTTACATTCAATCTGATTTGCTATTGCATGATTGCTGGGAAATGCTCAGTAAAGTCAGTTTTTTTGGCTAAGGTCAGTAATAGTCAGTTTTTTCGAAAGGATCAAAGGCTACGTTCCTTTGACTAATTATTATAAGGACTAGCCTTGCGGTAGCATTTCCCCTCTGCCACGGTATAAGCACAATTGATCTTGTGCATTTACATTCAATTTTACACCTTATCACTAAGCGGGACAGCCTATAATTGCGAAATAATAACTTCGAACTTAGAACGTTTGGGGTTCACACGAGACTACTTTTCATGATTTTTAACATTTAAAATTAGAATCTAAAGTTATAGGAAATAAAATCGAAAGTTGCGGATGTTTTGTTGCGGATGGAAACTTACCTCTAATTAAGAATTTGTTCTCTTATTCCTTTTTACCCGACTGCGCCAGAAGGAGGGTTATGTTTTTCGAGCGTATGTATGTATGTATGTTTGTATGTCTATTTCTTTGGCACGGCCTACAGCCTAAACGGCTTGATGGATTTTAACGTATGAGGTATCATTGGATTTGTAAAAATCGTGAGAGTGACATAGGGTATATTATTTCAAGATGGCGTCTACGAATTAAAAAAGAGAGTGGGAATAAACCATTTTTTTTTTGTTAAAAATTACAATATGGGTATCAAATGAAAGCTAGTAATCAGACGATTCCAAATATATAAATATTATAGTGCTTTTATGTTACCGTTTCGACACAAGACTAAAAATTATGAAATAAACTAAATTATTAAGATAAACAAAAAACCCGACTGCATAAAAAAAACCTTTTAACTGAAAAGAGAAAAACAAGCTCTATAATCACTAATAAACTATAACAACTTTATTTGAGCTAATATAATTTGAATGTTATTAGGTAGGTATTGCAGGCGGGGACAAACCAATAACCAACCAAAATCGTCTGTCCCCGCCTGCAATACCTACCTAATAACATTCAAATTATATTAGCTCAAATAAAGTTGTTATAGTTTATTAGTGATTATATAGCTTGTTTTTCTCTTTTCAGTTAAAAGGTTTTTTTTATGCAGTCGGGTTTTTTGTTTATCTTAATAATTTAGTTTTTATACAATACAGTACCACTTTAGAACAAGGGTGTGGGCCACGTGCCCCAGTGATGACTTTTCTTACTTATTCACAAACATGCTCCATATATTATTAACATACTTAACTAACCAAACTAACGTTCAGACCGACTCGTACCAATGAGTTTTTCGGAATTTATGTACGATTCGTAACACCACTGGCTTTTCGGTGAAGGAAAACATCGTGAGGAAACCTGCATGCTTCAATTTCGAGGCATGTGTTGTACCCACTGTTCAATATAAGTGGCGACGGGCTCACCCCCCATCACACTGGACAGAGTTTCGGTACTGCTGGTGAAGCGTGGATGTTCTGAGTTTTCAGAATATCTCTGACAACCCCCTCGGGGAATATAGTCGTGAGCATATGCATGCATGCATACTTAACTAACAGCAACTAACATTCGTATGTCGATGTAATGTTGATAGACCAAGGATCTAGAGATCCTCTCGAGATTTGGTCAGTAAATGATCAGTATTTTAGACGGGTTTAGTCAGTAAAATATGTGTTTTTACCCGACTGCGCCAGAAGGAGGGTTATGTTTTTCGAGCGTATGTATGTATGTATGTATGTATGTATTTATGTATGTATGTATGTTTGTATGTCTATTTCTTTGGCACGGCCTACAGCCTAAACGGCTTGATGGATTTTAACCTGTGAGGTGTCATTGGATTCATAAAAATCGTGAGAGTGACATAGGGTATATTATTTCAAGATGGCGTCTACGAATTAAAAAAGAGAGGAGGAATAAACAATTTTTTTTTGTTAAAAATTACAGTATGGGTATCAAATGAAAGCTAATAATTAGACGATTCCGAATATATAAATATTATACTACTTTTATGTTTTCGTTTCGACATAGGACTAAAAAGTATGAAATAAACTAAATTATTAAGATTAACAAAAAACCCGACTGCATAAAAAACCTATTAACTGAAAAGAGAAAAACAAGCTCTACTAATCAGCTATAACAACTTTGGTTGAGCAAATATAATTTGATTCTTATAAGGTAGGTATTGCAGGCGGGGAGAAACCAATCAATGACCAACCTAAAATATTCTATGTCCCCGTTTGCGATACCTACCTTTTAAGAATCAAATTACATTTTTTGCCATGGAATCAGTTTCCAGAAAGGAAAACAAGATTATATGTAGTTTTTGTGATTAGCCAATACCACACCTTGGACAGATAGCTGTCAGTTCATACAAAAGCACAGAATAGGTAATAGTATGTAGGGTCCTTCTTAATATGCTGACACTTTTTAAAGGGATGGCCAGACCATCAAAATGAACAACTTTCTCTATGGGACCAATGTCGAAATCGCGAAAAAAAATCTGCTGTTCGATACTAAACTGAAATCTTCCTCGACCCAATTTTTCGCGATTTCGACTTTGGTCCCATAGAGAAAGTTGTTCCGTTTGATGGACTGATCATCCTCTTAAGAAACTGTCAGCATATTAAGTTGGACCCTGTATAGTTGTAGGCCCTTGTTAGGCCTGTGCCCAGCAGTGGGACATACATAGGCTGGTGTTGATAATTTATTTATTATTTATATTTCAGAAACGAAACCTCAACCGAAACTTAAAGAACAAGCTACGGAACAAGTTTACGAAGACCCACTTTCTATGTTTGGAACTCAAGACTAATGAATTACTTAATATACAACGTGTTAATGAATAAGCGCAAAACCTCATACACCCCAACTGATTCATAACAAAATAATTAGAGGGAAATAATAATTTCGTTATTTTGATAGTTAAAATTTAAAGTTTTTCGCTTTTTACGTTTTCTGGCAAAAATGATTTGTTATCATTTCAGCAATGAATGAAAGCGCTAACGTGCTCATGGATACATTTTAGGAATATTGTCTTGGTAGTGTGGGGTGTAGGGTGAGTGTGCCCGAGCGGTGGTTTGAGATCGAGTTCAGTAAATTTAAAATTTTACAAACAAATTATTTCATATTTTAAAAAAAATTACCTATGTTGAAAACATGATAATTCGATTCTGCTCTCGATTCTAACCAAACTACTTTCTAGTTTTGCGTTAATTCATTAACACGTTGTATATATCTACAGGTTGGAACAAAACACCCTAGTAATATTTAAAAAGGGTTGTTCAGACCACCAAACTGAACAACTTTCACAATGGAGCCAACAAAGAGAAAAACAAAAAAAATCTGCTATAAGGTACATTGGTTAGTTTGTAATAACTTCTAGTAGATGGCGCTCACGTCCCCTTAAGACGCAATAGATTGAAAATTTCGTTCTCTGGCTAGTGGACTCGGTAGCGAAATTGGATAACGCACTTCCCCGGTTTGGAAGAGTGCGGGTTCAAGTCCCGCCCGAGACAAATTTTTCAATCTTTAATTTGATTCGAAATAACACAAAATGGCGGTAACATGTTTATAATCAATAATTGTTGAAATAATGTACCTACTGCAGTTTTGTATGAAACAGCAGAATTTTTCTTCTATTTAGTTCCCATAGTGAAAGTTGTTCAGTTTGATCGACTAAACCACCCCATTAAATATAACTATGGTGTTTTGTTACACCCTGTATGTGCACTCAATCGAAAGTTACAATTGTAATAGTATATTTCAAAATGAAATGACTCTTAAAATTTAATAGAAATAAGGTCGAGATTAGAATGCCTACATCATGCTGTTACGAAAATTTGAAATTATGAAGTCGAAAGGCATCATATTTCACAGCCAGACCATTACCGACTTTATTTGCGTTGAAATAAAGTGGAAAATCAATGAACGCAACTTCTAGTCCCCGAGAGCATCGAAGCGACTTGAGGCGAAAATTGCATTAAGGGAATATAATTCGGACGAGACTCCATACAAACGAAGTCTGGTGATATTTTCAATACTAACCAATTAAATTCAATGAAATTTTTCAGAAACAATCTAGAAACCAATATCTATGTTTGTATGAAGACAGATTTTCGTTAAAATGTACAGTTTTAAAGTTACAGTGCCTTAAAGATTTTCATACAAATCTTAAATTAATCCTAGCACTAAAACTGTATATTTTAACGAAAATCTGATTTCATACAAACATAGAGATTAGTTTCTAGATTGTTTCTGAAAATTTTCATTGAGTTTAATTGGTTAGTATTGAAAGTATCGCCAGACTTCGTTTGTATGCATTTACGCATTCGGAATAAACTTTTCTTAATTGATTTTCGATGTTATTTCAACGTAAGCAAAGTTAATAATGGTTTGACAGCGACACATTTTTTTTTTTTTATTTATAATTAATGAACTTTTTGCTTGTGCGTTAGCACCGCATTTCCGCCAATGTCAAGTAGTTTGTGGGAGCTATCTATCCCAATCTCAGGGATTGTTTTTGATAAAGAACAAGAAGAGATTAAGGAATGCGGAGCCTCGTGGCAGGCAAAGACGCGACGCGTGGACAACACGCGAGACAAGTTCTCGGGTCAGAACCTGCAACGTGACTCTCAGCGACACATTTATTATTGT
The DNA here is from genome assembly GCA_963924505.1 of Agonopterix alstromeriana. Classification (NCBI taxonomy): domain Eukaryota; kingdom Metazoa; phylum Arthropoda; class Insecta; order Lepidoptera; family Depressariidae; genus Agonopterix; species Agonopterix alstromeriana. The sequence continues at coordinate 8,099,602 of OZ004690.1, read as the reverse complement.
TTAAAAGATGCAATTATGAGCCTTCATGTTATAGAATAGGGTATTTGACAAAAACTGTTCTACGTTAATCACTGATGTCTAAGGACTCTATAGAAAATGTATATTTTACGTTCCATTACACATAGTGCAAGAAAAAACGAAAACAAACAATGTTATTTAAATATCCCGCGAAAACGCTTTTCCTGACAACAACGTGTTAATGAATAAGCGCAAAACCTCATACACCCCAACTGATTTATAACAAAATAATTAGATTTAAACAATAATTTCATTATTTTGATAGTTAAAAGTTAAAGTTAATCGCGTTTTAAGTTTTCAGGCAAAAATGATTTGTTATCATTTCAGCAATGAATGAAAGCGCTAACGTGCTCATGTATACATTTTAAGAATCTTGTTTTGCTAGTAAGTAGGGTGAGTGTGCCTGTGCGGTGGTTTGAGATCGATTTCAGTAAATTTTAAATTTTGAAAAAAACATTATTTAATATTATGGAAAAAAACCTACGTTGAAACCATGATAAATCGATTCTGCTCTCGATTCTAAATAAACTACTTTCCACTTTTGCGTTAATTCATTAACACGTTGTATGGGTACGTGGCAACAAGCAGGTGACGTCACGATGACGTAAACTTTGTACGACACTCACACTCTACACGCAACTGTTTACAAGCAGTTGACGTCATCAACCATTCGGCCAATCACAGTCGTTTACGATCACGTGACTAAAGTAGACAACAAAATTATTGTCTTTGTCGATTTTCGGTTAAAATATCCAGTATTTTTCTTAAGGTTGTTGCAGAGTTGGTAAATTCATACAAAAGTTCGACGCGTAATACGCGAAGACGGTCCAATTAAAAGTAATATTTGATATTTGGAAAAATAGTTTAGTAAATGTAGATGCCGCGTCTCAAATAACATTTACAATTTATAATATAATTATGAAGATATAAAGCTTTGAACTTATCCATAGAAAATTTCAAAGCTTTATATCTTCGTAATTATATTATAAATTGCAAATGTTATTTAATACGCGGCATCTAAGATTTTCTAAACTATTTTTCGATATATAAAATATTAGTTTTAATTGTACCGTCTTCGCGAATTACGCGTCGAACTTTTGTATGAAATTGACAACTCTGCAACCACCTTAACTGACTAAATAGTTGGTTTTCAAAATTCATATTCAATACGGATGCCATCAATAGATCCTATATTTTACATGCTGTCAAATACCCTTATTATGAGCCTTTATGTTAGAGAATTTAGAAATAAGATTTAATTTTTAGAAACCTAAAATTTTTAAGTCATAGTGTTAACAATATTAAGATTTTTTTACTTGTTATAAATGTTTAACGTAATAGAAAAGCGAGAAGTCTATCTCTTATGGCGAGCAACGCTAGTGCGAATGAGATGGAATGTCTTAACTTGTCTTAACGAATAACGCCATCTATCGGCGTTTTGTTATTAAACTTTTATACAGGGTGTTAGGGTAAACAGTTGCATTACTTTAAGAGGTGATTCTACCCATGATACTGAACAACTTTCCCAAAGAAACTAATAGGAAAACCGGAAATAAAAATTTCGACTTTTCATACAAACAAACTTGTATGTGTGTTTTTCTTATAGGTTTCTTAGAGGAAAGTCGTTCAATATCATGGGTACAATCACCCCTTAAAGTAATGCAACTGTTTACCCTAACACCTTGTATTATAAATGTGAAAGTTTTTGATGACGTTTGTGACTCAATCACACATAAACTGATTGAGATGAAATTTGGGAGACACACCCCTATTTTTGAAATTACTAGAAAATTTTTAAGGGTGCATTCATTATTCTATTTGGCTAGATGGGAAGACGGTGACCAAGGCAATATCGGAATGGTGGCCAAGAGAAGGAAGGTCTGTGGGTAGACCACCGATGCGATGGTCAGACGACATTGTAAGGGTTGCGGGTCGGAAATGGATCAGATTGGCACAGGACGGTGAGGAGTGGCTGATTTGATTGATTGATTGATTCAATATTAGCTTTCAAGGAACTTTCGAAAAATGAGTAATCATTTTGGACCTGGAAAATCGAAAAGAAAGATCATTAGCCGGTTTAATGACGCCATTGAAAGGAAAAACTGCAGCACAGAAGGAAAATATTCTTAGAGATCAAGCTTCGATGGACTTTCCTATACCAGAAAGCCGCACCATCAGAGCATTATCTCACTCTCAGCTATATGCTCACGACTATATTCCCCGAGGGGGTAATCACAGATATTCTGACACCTCAGAACATCCACGTTTCGCTAGTAGTACCGAAACTCTGTCCAGTGTGACGGGGAGTGAACCCGACTACCAGAGAATGCTCTGATAGCCAAAGTTAGAGCAGAAGAAACACGAATGCCTTCAGAGGCAACATTTGCCGGGTTGCTTACACCAATAGAAGGAAAAACACCTGCGCTAAAGGGAACAATACTAAGGGGATTATAGCCCAGGCAATTTACGGAGTTTTGTTAGGAGGGATGGGAAGTAATTATGCAAGGGACTTTTAAACCGGCACCATTTATCAAAAGACTGAAAATAAATTAAAAAGAATTCGCTACACAACATAGAAATTAAAATTTTATCTCCCGGAACGCGTTTAACTTAATAATAATACCAATGATTTAAATAGATTTAACAATATAAATGACTTTTGAGCAATAAAATAGCCACTGAAATTTAAAAAATGAGTTATTCATTAGAAAATACTATTGTTTTTTTAAGCTTTCTAAGTAGACAAAAATATTTTTTCCTTGTTTGAAGTGTGTGTTATGGTAAAGCCTTAAAATAGAAAGAAAAAAATTACCATAAGGTTTAAAATTTTGGTCTGTTGCTGACGTGATTTTTTTTCTGACTCAAATCTTCTTCCTGCAATTATCCCATTACTTTATGCTCTTAAATGATAAATAGAAATAAATACAATTCTTAATTAGTCCCGGGTCAAACCGTAAAATGACTGGGCTATTAGCAAAAGCGATGCCCTTACCTGAAGGTAAAACTCCTTGAAAAGAAATTTATCCAAAAAGTCCGAAAAAAGGGGTTTTACCTGAACCCAAAACTCCATCTAAAAAACACAGAATGACCAAAGCGCTAGCGGCTGGAATCGTGACACCTCTTGAAGGTAAAACTCCTACTCAAAAAGAAAAAATCCTTAGAGCGATGCAAGAAGCTAAAAAGCTTGAAAGCTGGTGGACCAGAAGAACGCAGTGTTTCAGAAAAAGCTCTCATAGCGAAAGTGACAGCAGCAGGTTCCCCTGAGGACATCAGAATACCTTTAGGGGTCTGCCTGAACCCAAAACTACAGGGCGAGATGAGAGAGTCGGTGGTGCGTTGCGGAGAGCTATGGAAACCCATGGAGGTCCAGGTTCGACTCCGCACGGACGACATGCCATGTACCAATGAGTTTTTCTAACTTATGTACGTAATACCGACTGCTCTCAAACGGTGAAGGAAAACATCGTGAGGAAACCTGCATACGCTGAAGAAACGCCGTATGTGAAGTCTACCAATCTGCATTGTTCACGCGTAGTGGACTGAAGCCCATAATACCCTCCCTGAGGGTAGGCCTGAGCCCTGCAGTGGGACATATGCATGGTCCTTCTTAATATGCTGACACTTTTTGATGGGGATGATCAGACCTTCAAACTTAATAACTTTCTATATTGGACCAACATCGAAATCGCGAAGCCTGTGGCCTGCAGTGGGACATATATCAGATGTGATGATAGTAAATCGATTGGCTCCGCACTTGTGTATGGAAAGTCTATTTTTTTTCTAGTAATTAAAAAATAAGGGTGCAAATAGAATATCTCCTGCACGTCTAGTATGATTTCTCTACACGCGACGCGCCTTCGCCGCATAGAAAATAACCGCGCTCTTTTCGGTGAGCGAAAGCCGCGCTTGCCGCGACTTGTAGTATGGGAAAAGGCCGAGTCGCGCGTAAGTAGAGATATCATGCTAGAGGGTCCTTTTTTAAAGCCAATGCAGACGAAGTCAAGGTAATCGGCTAGTATAAAATAAGAAAGAAATGTGCAATGGAAATAATTACATTCCACTAATTTTAAATATAATTAATGAGATTGTGTTTTATAATAGTTTTTAATTAATTTGTTAGTAATTTTAACATAAATATTATACAGAGTGTTAGGGTAAACAGTTGCATTAGTTTAAGGGGTGATTGTACCCATGATACTGAATAACTTTCCCTAAAAAACATACAAGCCTATTAGCAAAAAAAAGTGTACTTTTCCATACTGAATTGATCGAACGTGTGTATGAAAAGTAAATTTTTTTTTTTCGGAAATTTATTTAGCATCATAAGTATAATCCCCCTTTAAAGTCTGTCAAAAAAACTATCTATCCTAACACCTTGTATTATAATATTTTTTATCCGACTACGGTGAAGTCTAAAAGAAGGTATTGTTTTTAACACGCATGTATCTACATCTTGGCCATAAAGAACTGAGGGCGCCACTTTCTTTAAGAATGTTTATGTAATGTTCTTTGCAAGAATGTCAACGTGAATACAATATGGCCGACACTACCATAGACTATAGATTTGGTATATAGGGTCCTTCTTAATATGCTGACACATTTTTAAGGCGATGACCAGACCATCAAACTGAACAACTTTCTCTATGGGACCAGCATCGAAATCGCGAAAAAAAAACAGCTGTCCTATAAATTTGTGTCGAGCATGATTGCAGTTTTGTACAGAACAACTGTTTTTATTTTGCGATTTCAATGTTGGTACCATAGAGAACGTTTTTCAGTTCGACGGTCTGATCATCCCCTTAAAAAAGTGTCAGCATATTAAGAAGGACCCTGTATACTAAATCTATACCATAGACGGATTTTTAATGTTAAATTTTGAATTATTACGTACTAGAAGAGACACTGTACTTCATTACGCCACCTTCCTATTCAACTTCAACACCACTGGCTTTTCGGTGAAGGAAAACATCGTGAGGAAACCTGCATGCTTCAATTTCGTGGCATGTATTGTACCCACTGTCCATTATAAGTGGCGACGGGCTCACCCCCCGTCACACTGGACAGAGTTTCGGTGATACTGGTGAAACGGATGTTCTGAGGTTTCAGAATATCTCTGACTACCCCCTCAGGGAATATAGTCGTGAGCATATGCTATGCTATGCATGCCTATTCAATTGCGGCGATATCGCCGCACCTCACTCAGTATATCGCCGGAATCTCTCGCTCGCGCTTCTTCTACCCGCATATGGTGCATGACGCCGGTTCGTCGCTTCTAGTACGTAGTGCATATTAGCTGAATATGGAATAATAAGCTTTATTAAATTACAAGGAAATATTAGCTGCTAAAAAATTATAGAATATTGTAAAAGATCTATTGTATTTACAAGGTGTTACAAAAGTAAAAATAAATATTTAAAACTTTTAATGGGGTTTTTTAGACCATCAAACTGAACAACTTTCACTATGAGACCAACATCGAAATCGCAAAAAAATATGCCCCATATATTTAGCTCGAGTAGATTTGTAATTTAGTATGGAACATCCAATTTTATTTTCGCTATTTCGATGTTGGTCCCAGAGTGGAAGTTGTTCAGTTTGATGGTCTAAACCACCCCCTTAAATGTTTATTATTGTAACACCTTGTATAATTTATTAGTTTTAAACCGTAGTTTAAGATAAAAGCTTAAAAATTTCAAGGTTTTCGCATAAGAAAAACTAATACACAGGATTTAAACTTAAATGCATACCTTCGGGTGCTTCAGACCATCAAATTGAACAACTTTATGGGACAAACATAAAAATCACGAAAAAAATTCATAGGAAACCCAAGGGGTGACAGGGGTTCATTGGTGACTTGCGCAATGTATGAAGCAACTGATTATTTACTCGCGATTTCAAAGTTTGTCCTATAGTAAAAGTTGTTCAGTTTGATCGTCTGATGTACCCCCGAGTTTACACCCTGTAGACGTGAAACCCCCAGGGTACGTCAACGCCATCTACCGAGGCATGTTGAACTACGTTTAAACTAATTGTCAGAAAAATCATAATTATAGAACTTAGACTATTTATATGAGGACAAGTTACGCGTGTAATTCTACTGACAGACTTTTCTGCCACTTTTTGCGGGGGGCGAGAGCACGAGTATAGCACGAGATATACAACTTTGAATTTTATTCATTAGTTATTAAAGATTCTAATTTTGAATGTTCAAAATCAAGAAAAACAGTGACGTGTGAACCCCAAACGTCCCCAAAAGTTCGAAATTATTGTTCCGCAATTATAGGCTGTCGCGTTTAGTGATAAGATATAAAATTGTATGTATATGCGTAAGATTTTTTGATCTTGCACGTTGGCAGAGGGGAAATGCTAAGGCGAGGCGGGTCCTTATATAAATCGTCTAAGTTATAGAAGCATGTAACTATTTGGTTAGTCTCGATGGGGTAAAATTTTGTTTATGCTGTAAAAGTGCCTAAAAATTATATTAATTTATTTTTGAATGTTACATTTGTATGGAAATGGTAATAAAGTGTTATTTATCGTATTTTGGGTTATATTTTTGTTGGAGCACAACCTTTCTACTATGTCTGTTTTTTTAGAACGAGATTAATGCTAAATTTGGGGCTGTAGCTGAAGTGATTTATCTTTGTACTTTTCTAGGCTTTTAAACGAAATGAAAAAAAAATGCAATTCTAAATTAGTCCCGGGTCAAACCGTAAAATGACTGGCCTAGACAGCCCTCCGCAGACTGGAACGGTGACAAAAAATCAGCGTTTTCATACAAAACTGCCGTACCTACACCTACCTGACTCAAATGTATGAAACAGCAGATTATTTTTCGCTTTTCCTGAGGTAGGCTGCATAGGGAAAGTTGTTCAATTTGATGGTCTGAGTTCACCGTTTTAGTCAGTGGAGGGCTGTCCCTTACACCCTGTATCTTTTAGGAAGTTAGAAAATGGTACGGGGGCTCCAAGACATGCATTGCCTAGGGGCCCCGACATGGTTAATCCGACCCTGGACTTGTCCTAGGTTAGGGCCATCTAAGACTAGGTTTATGACACATGCATGTTAGTTAATATTCAATTATCTTTGCCCATGTTGTATTGTAACCCTTTGTCCTGAAGCAGGAGCAGGTGGAAGGAGGGTACCTAAAATAATCTTTAAATAAATTATCAAGATAAACAAAAAAACCCGAGAACTGAAAAGAGAAAAACAAGCTTTATCATCACTAATCAGCTATAACAACTTTGTTTGAGCAAATATAATTTGATTGTTATTAGGTAGGTATCGCAAACGGGGACAAAGAAAATTTTGGTTGGTTATTGATTGGTTTATCCCCGCCTGCAATACCTACCTACATACATACATACATACGTACGTACGTACGTACGCACGCACGCACGCACGCACGCACGCACGCACGGACGCACGCACGCACGCACGCACGCACAAACGCAAGCACGCACGCACGCACGCACGCACGCACGCACACACACACACACACACACACACACACACACACACACACACACACACACACACACACATACATACATACAGAGAAGATTTTTTTAGTCTAAGCTCGAGCTAAGCAGGGCGAAAATATATGGATTTTGACATACGGGAGTTCGAACTATGACTTAAAAATCGTCTCTGAATTTCGGCCTAAGATTAATAATCCGCTGCGGTTCAAAGATTTCCTAACTCTTAAGGTGCACTTCTGACTGACGCGCGCGGCTCGCGGCCGACGGCCGATGCGACAATACTAGTTACTATGAAAACGTATGGCGCCGCTTCCGATGCCAGCGACTGACGCGTCCGTCAGACGCGCGCGGCCGATGCGATAGACATATGGCATATGACAAAACCACGCGTCGACGCGTGTGTCAGTCGCATCGGCCGCTGGCATCGGAAGTGCACCTTTACAAAAGCCTTGTAATAAAAGCTATTAATAAAGCGTGTAAATAAACGCTCGTCTACAATGTGAATAACCTGACCACACCGTGCCACAGATAAAAAAGAAAATTGTCAAAGTCAAATTGTCAATCTGTCAGTTGTCACGCATCGCATGGCACGTCAGTCGATTTGATTTTGCGAAAAAATATTTCCAAAATGAAAATTCCTGAGAAAACCAAAGCTAAAAAGCAGAAAACAAAGAAGAAGCCGGTGGCTAAACCTAAAAAAGAGCATGTTCTAATCGTCGCTCAAGAAATAAAGTTCGCCAGGCTTCTTGCTGGTAATGAAAAGAAAACGCGAGATCGTGCTCTGAAAACGTTGAAAAAATGGTTATTGAACTGTTTTGAGAAAGGCTACGGTATGTAAAACATATTTTAAAGACTTAATTAACTTAATTTAATAGATTATCATGTGCGAAATAGTAATTTTAGCACGCGTTGAAACATAACCTCAAAGGTAAATATTGTGCGACTTATTTTGAATTTTGACTCGGATAAGCGTGGTTTGAGCGTGATATTTGTTTTTTTATGTCTTCTTGAGCCACAAAGACTAATTTTGTAACTAGTGTCATTGTTTGAAAACCTAAGAGGAAGGATCTCCATAGAGTCCGCATAAATTTACGATTGTAGTTGGTCTCTTTTGTCTTATGACGTCCCTTTAATAGTAGAAGGAGATGGAACTATAGATATTTGTTTATGCGGCTGTCCACTTTTTTTTGAGCTAGTGTGTGTGAAAAGTGACCATAAACATAAGGCAATATGTCACTTGGTGCCTTTTGTCCATACTACTTGACACCACACACTCAAACCTAAACGTCAAAAAAAGTGGACACTTTACAATTGGTATGGCTCACTCTAGTCTTAAAGAGAGATCCTTCCTCTTAGTTGAAAACTATTTTGTCTTAATGAAGCTTTTTGACAAAAATGACTGTTTCTATACTCTTATTTCAGTAAAAATTTTTTTACCTATACTAAATTAATATGATTGGTACGCACAAGGTTAGTGGTGCGGTACGGGAGAGGGTTAAATATGGCTTAGCAGCACTATCAGTACTTTCGCGTTACTGAACGGCATATTTCACCCCATAAAATAGAATAGAATATAAACTTTATTTGCTGGAAGTATGGTTTGCATAACGCCAGGCCTGTCTCACTCCACAGGTCAGGTACGCTTGACGGCGATCCCCACCGAGTGGTGAATGGCAATAGGTTAGGTATACCGTGTTAACTTCTTGGTCCAATCTCATTAGACTTGCCGCCATTTTGTGAGTAGTCAATGCGAGACTTAAAAACCCTAGCGATGTCACGCTGCCAGCACGTGAAAGAATGAAAGAGGGAGACTATGTAAAGGAAGCTTTCATGTCTAATGACTCGGTTCATTTTTGTTTGCACGCGCGCCGTTGTGATGGTTGGTAGGTTATTCGCTAATCGTACCATAGGATGGGTGTGAATAACTTTGCACCTTATTGCCGTGCAGAGAGTCACTATTTATTTAAATCTGTTTTCGAAGTGATCCTTCTGTATGGGTGGCATTAGTATTTATTCTGTTATTCTGTGGTGTTACTAATTGGCATATTTCGCCCCCTCCTGTAATGCTCTGATATCTAAAGGTAAAGGCACAGTAATTGACAGTGAATGACGCCGGCGTACGGCGGCGAACTCATTTCCATACTAATCATGGTTTTTTGTATGAACACTCTCTCGTTCGCCATCTGTCAGTGTGTCTCAACCCTAAGAAACCTACTAGTAACCCTGAAAAAGTAAAAAAAAAAAAAAAGTTGAATGTTGTTGCTTGGCAAAGAGATAGATTTTTTTTTTTTTAATATATAATATAATTGACTTTTTGCTTGTGCGTTAGCACCACATTTCCGATAGTGTCAAATGGTTTGAGGGAGTATTTATCTAATCTTGAGGATTGTTTTTGAGTAAGAACACAACTGAGAAGGATTGCAGAGCCTCGTGGCCGGCTGAGACGCGAACCGCGCGAACACCACGCGAAAGACAAGTGTTCGGGGCAAACCTGCAACGTGACTCCGAGATATACAATTCCATCTTCTGTTAATATGATGTGTTCCTTGTTTCAGTTTTCAAAGAAGATGACTTCTTGAGGATATGGAAGGGCTTATTCTATGCTATTTGGATGTCGGACAAGCCTCTAGTACAAGTAAGTTTGTACTTTGTAAACTTGATGTGAAGATGGGCGGGACATTTGGCTAGAAGGGAAGACGGCCGTTGGACCAAGGCAATATCGGAATGGTGGCCAAGAGAAGGAAGGAGGTCCGTGGGTAGACCACCGATGCGATGGTCAGACGACATTGTAAGGGTTGTGGGTCGTACATGGATCAGGTTGGCACAGGACCGTGAGGAGTGGCGCAATAAAAAGGAGGCATATGCCCAGGAGTGGGTTGATGTGGGCTGATTTGATTGATTGAAACTTAAGGGGATGTGTTTGGAAGAGTGTGGGTTCAAGTCCTGCCTGAGACAAATTTCTCAATCTTTAATTTGGTTGTTGATGATTGTTGACATGTTTATAATCAATAATATTTGAAAATGCTTTTAGTTTAGAATTTATTAGGGTTTAACTGTATTTGTGTCTACCATGAGCTTTGACTATTTATATGTGGACTGGTTACGCCTGTAATTCTACTAACAAACATTTCTGCCACTTTTTGCGGGGGGCGAGGTAACATGAAATCCGCAACTTTGGATTTTATTCCCCATAACTTTAGATTCTAATTTTGAATGTTAAAAATCATGAAAAGTAGTCTCGTGTGAACCCCAAACGTTCTAAGTTCGAAGTTATTATTTCGCAATTATAGGCTGTCTCGTTTAGTTATAAGGTGTAAAATTGAATGTAAATGCACAAGATCAATTGTGCTTATACCGTGGCAGAGGGGAAATGCTACCGCAAGGCTAGTCCTTATGATAATTAGTCAAAGACCATGAGTGCACTCCACTGGTATCTATGCCCTGCAGTGGGACTTTCATAGGCTGATGATGAACATAGATAATAAAAATGATTAAGATAAACAAAAAACCTGACTGCATAAAAAACCTAATAACTGAAAAGAGAAAATCAAGCTCTATAATCACTAATCAGCTATAACAACTTTGTTTGAGCTAATATAATTTGATTCTTATTAGGTAGGTATTGCAAACGGGGACAACGAAAATTTTTGGTTGGTTATGGATTGGTTTCTCCCCGCCTGCAATACCTACCTGATAAGAATCAAATTATAATTGCTCAAACAAAGTTGTTATAGCTGATTAGTGATTATAGAGCTTGTTTTTCTCTTTTCAGTTAATAGGTTTTTTATGCAGTCGGGTTTTTTGTTTATCTTAATAATTTAGTTTATTTCATACTTTTTAGTCTTGTGTCGAAACGAAAACATAAAAGTACTAGAATATTTATATATTTAGAATCGTCTGATTACTAGCTTTCATTTGATACCCATATTGTAATTTTTAACAAAAAAAATTGTTTATTCCCCCTCTCTTTTTTAATTCGTAGACGCCATCTTGAAATAAGATACCCTATGTCACTCTCACGATTTTTATGAATCCAATGACACCTCACACGTTAAAATCCATCAAGCCGTTTAGGCTGTAGGCCGTGCTAAAGAAATAGACATACAAACATACATACATACATACATACATACGCTTGAAAAACATAACCCTCCTTCTGGCGCAATCGGGTAAAAATGCAACAGACTAGTGATATTTCCAGAATAATGTTTGTCCCTAAATCAGCTAAATTCATTGAGTTTGGGACTGGGTCCCTAAATCCACTAAAACCTGTATAATTTCCAGGAGGAGCTCTGTGAAAGCATAGCGGGTATCCTGGACCTGTTCCCACCAGACCAGCTGCAGTATGCCCTCCTCATGGTGAAGGTCGGGTTCCAGGTGCTCGCTACCGAATGGTACGGCATCGATCACCATCGCATGGATAAGTGTCTCATGGTAGGTCCACTTTAGGAGCTCTGTGATAGTATAGCCGATATTCTGGACCTGTTCCCAGCAGACCAGCTCCTCATGGTGAAGGTCGGGTTCCAGGTGCTCGCGTCTTACAGTATGAAGGCCTCAATCACCATCGTATGGACAAGTGAGAGAGCTAGCCTCAATCACGAGGCGGCGGTTCGATTCCTGGCCTGTACCAATAAGTTCTTCGGAATTTATGTACGGTTGTATTTATCAGTGACTAGCTTGGCGGTGAAGGAAAACATCGTGAGGATACCTGCATTCCCGAGAATGAAAAGAAGATACTATAAGGTGACTAATGGATATTAAGAAATAACAATCAGTTATGGGCTCATCACTTTCTATAATGCCTATTTATGATAACAATGTCCTTCACAAGTGAAGTAGGTACCCGCCTACTCACTAAATCGTCACTAAGACTACTTGGAAAGTCTAAAATGATCAATGCACCGATGAACAAACAAATACACAGAGGAACACACACGACACGTCACTAGCCCTGAAGGTCCCACGCAAGAGTCCCTCACTGGTCAAGCTCCGTCGCCTTCGACAAGGGATGTTTACATTCCACGCGGGGGAGAGGAGAGGCGTTAGACGGGAACCTCGTTCATTCTCCTTATAATACCATAAGTTCGGAGGTATGCGTAAAATATGGGCGAGCTTGGGGCAAACACAAAGGACCATCGATGGTCGCAGTGTTCCATAACGAACCTTGCTTGCAATAGCCCAACCACAAATCAATCAAAGGACAAGTGTCTCAAGGTAGGTCTCCAATTCATCTAAAAATGTATCTAAGGCGCGGTTTATACAGAAGAGACGTGTGGCGATGGCGGATAGTCAAAGTAACACAATTATAAACCTGATAGTACGTAGCATAGCGTCGTTTGGAGAATCACCGCCGCGCCTCCAGGCGACGTCACCTAAAGGCGCGGCGGTGATTCTTCTTTACGACAAAAACGACGCTATGCTACGTACTATAAGGTTTATATTGTGTTACTTAGATTATCCGCCACCGCCACACGTCTCTTCTGTATAAACGGTGGCTTATGGCGCTTGACTCAGCGTTGTTATTATTTCGTACGGCGCGCGACGTCGTCTGGAGCGAGTGGCAGAATTCATACAAGCGCATCGCTTACGATGCGACAAAGTGTAGGTACTTATCTCGGTTTCTACGGCCGAGTGACGGAGACCTACTAAAGGGCCTTCAGAGAGTATAGCGGGTACCCTGGACCTGTTCCCACCAGACCAGCTGCAGTACGCCCTGCTCATGGTCAAGGTTGGGTCACAGGTGCTCGCTACTGAGTCGTACGGCATCACCATCGTATGGACAAATGTCTCCAAACTTAACTATGGTTGGAACAAAGCGTAGGATGCGATCGGTGCAGGAACAGCGTCAAGCACTAATCCAGAGAGGGGATAGTTAGGATTTATACACTTACGGCTAAGACTACTTATACGCGGACCCGCCTCGCCTTAGCATTTCCCCTCTGCCAACGTGCAAGAACAAAAAATCTTACGCATTTACATTTTTTATACCTTATCACTAAACGCGACAACCTATAATTGCGGAACAATAATTTCGATCTTATGAACTTGGGTTCACACGACACTGTTTTTCATGAATTTTAACATTCAAAATTAGAATCTAAACTAATGGAATAAAATTCAAAGTTGCGTATCTAGTGCTACCTCGCCCCCCGCAAAATGTGGTAGAAAATTTTGTTAGTAGAATTACACGCGTAACTTGTCCTCATATAAGTAGTCTAAGAAGTCATGAAAAGCTACTGTGCTCATATGTCTCACTTTCAGTTCAACTTATGAGTATAATGATAATATTTTCGCAGTTGGTCCGTCGCTACTTGCGAGGCAGTTTACGTTGTCTGCTGAGATGCAAGTGGAGCTTGGAAAGCTGCCAGCAGTACTCCGACATGTTGGCTGCTAAAGATGGTAAGTGACACATACTGTGTTTTATACATAGATTATTCGCAGTTGGCCCGTCGCTACTTGCGAAGCAGTTTACGTTTTCTACAGAGATGCAGCATGTTGGCTGCTAAAGATGGTAAGTGACACATACTGTGTTTTATACATAGATTATTCGCAGTTGGTCCGTCGCTACTTGCGAAGCAGTTTACGTTTTCTACAGAGATGCAGCATGTTGGCTGCTAAAGATGGTAAGTGACACATACTGTGTTTTATATTTAGATTATTCGCAGTTGGTCCGTCGCTACTTGCGAGGCAGTTTACGTTGTCTGCTGAGATGTAACATATTGGTTGCTAAAGATGGTAAGTGACACATACTGTGTTTTATACATAGATTATTTGCAGTTGGTCCGTCGCTACTTGCGAAGCAGTTTACGTTTTCTACAGAGATGCAGCATGTTGGCTGCTAAAGATGGTAAGTGACACATACTGTGTTTTATACATAGATTATTCGCTGTTGGTCCGTCGCTACTTGCGAGGCAGTCTGCGTTGTCTACAGAGATGCAACATATTGGCTGCTAAATATGGTAAGTGACACATACTGTGTTTTATATTTAGATTATTCGCAGTTGGTCCGTCGCTACTTGGGAGGCAGTCTGCGTTGTCTGCTGAGATGTAACATATTGGTTGCTAAAGATGGTAAGTGACACATACTGTGTTTTATACATAGATTATTCGCAGTTGGTCCGTCGCTACTTGCGAAGCAGTTTACGTTTTCTACAGAGATGCAACATATTGGCTGCTAAAGATGGTAAGAGACTTTTATTTTCAGACCGCCTTACGGCCTCTGACGTGGTTTTTATGTAACGATTACTACCACGAGAGATAGTAGCCGGGACCAACGGCTTAGCGTGCCATCCGAAGCACGGAGTCATCTCACCCTTTAAAATTAAATGTCTATGTTGAATAAAGGTTGAATATATTATGTCTAAAGTAAACCCTGTTATACAACGTGTTAATGAATTAACGCAAACCTAGAAAGATTGTTTAGAATTGAGCGCAGAATCGAATTATCATGTTTTCTACATAGGTAATTTTTTTCAATATATTAAATAATTTGTTTCTAAAATTAAAAATTTACTGAACTCGATCTCAACCCAACGGGCACACTCACCCTACTTACTACCAAAACAAGATTCTTAAAATGTATCCACGAGCACGTTAGCGCTTTCATTCATTGCTGAAATGATAACAAATCACTTTTGCCTGAAAACTTAAATAACTTTAAATTTGAACTATCAAAGTAATGAGATTATTGTTTCAATCTAATTATCCTACTAATATTATAAACGCGAAAGTTTGTAAGTATGGATGGATGTTTGTTACTCTTTCACGTAAAAACTACTGAATGGATTTTAATGAAATTTGGCACACAGATAGAATATGATCTGGATTAACACATAGGATACTTTTTTAACATCTACGCAGACGGAGTCGCGGGCAACGGCTAGTATTGTTATAAATCTGTTGGGGTGTATGAGGTTTTGCGCTTATTCATAAACACGTTGTATATGACTAATGTCGTTTATTTTGCTATGCCCTGTATGTATAGATAATTGTATGTTTGTCCTCAGGTATATTGTCGCCTAAAACACCTCTGTACGCCCGTAACGCCACATCTATGTTGATGCACTTCATTGATTGTTTCCTCGAAGAGTTGGCTAAGGTAAGATGTGTTACATACAATCTTTGATTAAGTTAAAATTGTGGAAGATAGGTTGTGAGAGCTAGTATGCTCCATTAATGATATGCTAATGTATATTAGTGTGAATGCTAAGGATAATGCTAATGATTTGCTACAATGCTTGCTATTATGTGAGTGCTGAAGTCGGATACGGCCGACAGGAATGAAACGGCTCAAAACTCAAAATGTTTTATTCAAAATAATATCACATGGATAGCTTTCTGTCGTCATTTTTGAATCTACCACCGCGTCGGAAGGTGTTCCGTTGTAGAGAAGATGCGGCCAGAAACTCTACAACACACTTCTTTTAAACAAAACAAAATATACACTTACAAAATACAATATTGAATTACATAGTGTAACATTGTCAAGACCAGACATTTTGGTCATTCAAATAATCATCGAGTTTATAGTAACCTTTTTTACAGAGGACTTGTTTAACATGGGACTTAAACTTTTTTCTGTCAAGTTAAGAATATTCTCTGGTATCTTATTATAATAACGTATACAGTGCCCCATGAAAGATGTGTTGACCTTACTAAGTCGAAAATGTGGGAATACTAATTTATTTTTATTTCTCGTATTGTAATTATGAACGTCACTGTTTTTGGGAAAGAGAGAAAAATTTTTGCGAACTTATAAACGGCTGACAGCTTGCCGTTGTATCGACGTATATTCAAACACTGGGCTGCGTTCAGTACCTTCGGGTGCGGTTGTTTGGTTGTTTTTCACTCTAAGGTGCGGAACGAACAGTTGTTTTTTAACTCGCCAAAAGGTACGGAACGATCCCGGTTGTTTTATAACCTCAAATTTTGACATTGACAGTAATATGGGCTTGCAGGGCTTTCAGGGCTTCCATCATTTCCAAATACAATAAAAACTCATCTTCCATGCTAAAGAATCAAAGAGTGAATAAAAATAAATTGAAAAAAACTAACTTTTATTCAAAATGAGCAAAAAGTCAAGTAACCACAGATAATCAAAACGTCAGAGTGTTTTTTAACCATCTAATTTGATGGTTAAAAGTTGCAACCCGTCAGAGGTACGGAACGGTTGAGTTGTGACAACCGAGTTGCAAAGGGCGTTTTTTCACCGAGGCTCTGAACGGCGTTAGTGCGAAAAGTTGCACCCGGAGTGCACTCTGGGCGTAGGCTCTGAACGCGCCCCTGATTTGCTAGTATAAATGCTTTTAAAAAGTAAAGTTAAGCGACCTATCTACGATGCACTTTTATTGAGGTCGCATGATGTCCGCGTTCAATGTTGAAATGCTGTCGCTAGGTGCTGCCGAATAGCATCTTTAGTTTGACATCGATAATTGATTTACGTGCTTCGTACATAGGTGATGTTCTTGCGTTACGTACTCGAACAATGGATCTGTTTTTCACGTGCGAGTGAGAACTTAGAAGTAATGCCGTGTAATTTGTTTTTTCTTTTTGAATGATTTCTAAAATCGTGGGGCATTTTGAGCACTTTCATAGCTAATTGCTCACTCTGTTTCATACAATTTGTTCCGACAGGTATCGCAAGGAGAGATAGAACCGCAAAGCGTAGCGGAGCTGCTCCGTCCGTTCTGTCAGTATATATGCAGCGGACAGACGGACTCGTTGTGCACGGCCAGTAGGCGAGTGCTGACCGCACTGGTGAGGCAGAGCGACCTCGGGCTCGAGTATCAGGACAAAACCAGGGCATGGGAGAAGGTTAGTCTTTAACCCTATCACGGGCGAGTCCGACACGCTCTTGGCCGGTTTTTGTTATTTACTTAGGTACACATAAATGTCTGATGGTCGATTCGAGACAGGAATACAACATTGCCTACTATTTCCTGCCACGCTTTCTGCCAAGAGGGGGTGAGGTACGAATTGGTGTGAGGCACGGATTGTCTGTACTGTGTATAACGTTAACGTTATAAGTTAATTAATAAGCGCAAAACCTCATACACCCCAACTGATTTATAACAAAATAATTAGATTGAAACAATAATTTTATTATTTTGATAGTTAAAATTGAAAGTTATTCGCATTTTAAGTTTTCAGGCAAAATCGATTTGTTATCATTTCAGCAATAAATGAAAGTGCTAACATGTTCATGGATACATTTTAAAGAATCTTGTTTTGGTAGTAAGTAGGGTGAGAGTGCCCAAGCGGTGGGTTGAGATCGAGTTCAGTAAATTTTAAATTTTACAAATAAATTATTGAATATTTTGAAAAAAATTACCTATGTTGGAACCATGATAATTCGATTCTGTTCTCGATTGTAAACAAACTACTTTCTAGTTATGCGTTAATTCATTAACACGTTGTATATACTATCATCTGTAGCGGAACCCACAGAAAATCAAGAATATTAGATCTTATCTTTAAAACTTATATTATAAAATAAATGAATATTATTTTTGTCACCAGATGG
The DNA here is from genome assembly GCA_963924505.1 of Agonopterix alstromeriana. Taxonomy (NCBI): domain Eukaryota; kingdom Metazoa; phylum Arthropoda; class Insecta; order Lepidoptera; family Depressariidae; genus Agonopterix; species Agonopterix alstromeriana. Next base: position 8,081,581 of record OZ004690.1, on the reverse strand, counting down.
GTTGTCCGGAAGGTGGCCCTGAAGCTCTGGAGTTAGCGTCTGATGACGAAGAGGAACAAAGTGAGGAGGAACCGGAAGAGGATGATGATGATGGGTGAGAACTTAACTTTATGACGTCAGCTCAGCAATGGAATGGACAGAGTTTCGGTACTAGTAAACCGTGGATGTTGTGAGGTTTCAGAATATCTCTGACTACTCCCTCGGGGGATATAGTCGTGAGCATATGCTATGCTTATGTTTAGCAATGGAAACATTTATTTAAAAAAACATTGTGAGGAAACCTGCATGCCTGCACCTGTTTCACCAGTAGTTTCGGTACTACTGGTGAAACGTGGATGTTCTGAGGCTTCAGAATATCTCTGACTACCCTCTCGGGGAATATAGTCGTGAGCATATGCTATGCTATGCTATGAAGTTTTTTTTTTGTTTCTTCGGTTCCATAGAGAAAGTTACTCATTCAGTTTCATGGTCTGAGCATCCCTTAAAAAATCGTCAGCATATTAAGAAGGAACCTATATTTTTCCTCGCAGGTGTATTTATAAACGTATGAAATGCGTGAGCGTTGTTCATAACAGTCTCGGCTCGTTTACAGCCCTCGCCTGCGGCTCGTGCTGCAATCCACCCTCGACTCTAGCTCGCTTGTATCATAATGTACTATTATAATATTACAGACGTGAAAAGCCTCTAGACCCGCGAGCTGGCAGAGTCGACGTTCTGCTACCGACCCTGCCGGTCCCCTGCTCGGAGCTGGTCGTGATGCTACGAGATATGTTGACCAAGTGCGGATCCAAGGCACACAAGCGCGCCAACATATGTCTGCAAAGGTAAGTCAGTCGCCTTCTTTAATTACGCCTTCGTATCTGAATGACCTATTGCGAAACGACCAACGCATAACGTCCAGGGGGCCTAGACAAATAGTCGGGGAAATCTACGGATTTTTGTATGGAGTAGGTTGCATTAATTGCACTTTTGGTGAAAATTTGGAATGAAGTAGAAACATACCTGAAAAAGATAAATTCTCAATAATCTCAGATTTTTTATGTTGTTTTATTGAATAATTAAGACATTTACAAAACAATAAATTTAGGTATGAACATAAAAATGGAAAACTGGTGATTTTGTACAGGATGGCTTCGTTCAATAAGTTTTACTTATAACAATAATAATCCACGGTTAATTTCGTTAATTTGGGTAGATATTTAATATTTTGTAATTCTCAAAAATTATAACCTCAAAACTAAATTATTTACTGTTTGTTTTTACACATTAAATTTGCCTTTTGATAATTAACTGTCTCTATTGCTGGTATGCTGGTCGAAATATTTTTTGAAATAAGCTTGCCATTTGTACATTAATATCGATTTTAAGGTATTTCTGAGGATCCTGAGCCTATACAACGTGTTAATGAATAAGCGCAAAACCTCATACACCCCAACTGATTTAAAACAAAATAATTAGATTGAAATAATAATTTAATTTTTTTGATAGTAAAAATTTAAAGTTATTCGCATTTTAAGTTTTGAGGCAAAAATGATTTGTTATCATTTCAGCAATGAATGAAAGCGCTAACGTGCTCATGGATACATTTTAAGAATCTTGTTTTGGTAGTAAGTAGGGTGAGAGTGCCCGAGCGGTGAGTTGAGATCGAGTTCAGTAAATTTAAATTTTACAAACAAATGATTTAATATTTAAAAAAAATTACTTATGTTGAAACCTTGATAATTCGATTCTGCTCTCGATTCTAAACAAAATACTTTCTAGTTTTGCGTTAATTCATTAACACGTTGTATAACCACGAAATCTCGACAAAAGTGTTATAAACTAACAGTAATATTATTTCAAACACAATTTACTAAAGTGTCTTTAATGCAATCTCAAACCTTATTTTTCCTAGACTAAAAGTACCTTTCGACAAAGTGAATGTAATAATAGTGAGCGCGCTCTCGTGTCGCTCGAGGTCTATCATGCGCGGGGCGCGGGGTGCCTGCAGCAGCAGGGCAGTACCCTAACTCAACAGAGACTTGGGGTACGCGCCCGCGCCGGCAGCAGTCTCCACATTTATACTTGCGAACGCGCACGTACATCAATGGTTCGAACTGGTTGTATTGTGTACGGATGTGATTCCACAATGAATCAAAATAAAGGTTGGAAATAAAGTGGTTTGAAACATTTTTAACGCAATTTGAAACTTTGTTGTTTTTACTGGAGATACCGTTTGAAACTGCAGGTAATACTATAAATAGGTAAGCTACGCTGCTACATAATTGTTTTTGTACATAATACATGTTATTAATTGAAAAATAATGTGTTACAAAACGTTGAATTAGGTAGATATTATGATCACTACAGATTTAATAAAATATTAAACGATTAGACTTATATCATATTGATTATCTTACATTTATTTCATACCCCCTAAACATGATTGTAACAACCCATAGCATGGCCGCCATCTTGCCGTGTCGCCGGCGCGTCGCGTGGTTTCTTACTATTATCGTATATGTACTTTGCTTTCGATTAGCGTTAACGACAGTAGAAAACATAATGAATGTATGGGTCTGTAGAAAAGAACGAAAACGAATAGAAAAGGCCTAGACAACATGCAGTTTTTGACAGTTGCTGTCGACAGTGAGCGTTTCGTTTTGAACGCTTCTTGTCTATCAACAAGACCTTGTAGATAACGCTAGAAAATGGCGGGCGGAAAATTTGACAGCAATTTCAAATTCTTTTGAAAATCAAACACGATCCAGCATATAAAGAAGAGTGAATGATTGAGTGAACAGAACGCTAATCATAAAGCAGATTTCGCTTTTTTTCTCTAATAAGCGATCGTCAATAATTTGCTTTGACTATTTATATGTGGACTGGTTACGCGTGTAATTCTAAAGTCCGGCCGCTGAAAGATTGCGTTTGACAGTTAACATAAAATTGTAAAAAACTGAATGAAAACTATAAATGCCGATCATTATTTAGTAGCTTTTTGAACTTAAAAGGGCAGCTAGTGCCCTGTGTACTAGAGTGAGCACAGGTAAACAATATTTTCATTCAGTTTTTTACAATTTTATGGTAACTGTCAAACGCAATCTTTCAGCGGCCGGACTTTACTAACAAACATTTCTGCCACTTTTTGCGGGGGGCGAGGTAACATGAAATCCGCAACTTTGGGAGTTTTTGGCGGGAATTTGTCAGCTACGTTTGGAGTCCTCATATTTCTTCGAATTTTTATTGTTTATAGTGAGTTTTGGTTCGTAAAATTGGTGTTGTTTTGCGTAACAAAGTTTCGTGCAAGTGAACAATATACAGTTCTGTGAAATATGATGGTGTATGGGTCGTAAACAGGAAAAGTGTTCCGTCATTTGTAGCGCGGCAAAGCGATCGGTTCACCTCTTTCCTGTGGACTTCTCTGCGTTTCCTTCGTCTTTCGGGTGTCTCCAAAAACTCCAAAGAAGCGTCAAAACGTCGAACACCAACGTTTTAATTGCTATAAATAAGAGAATTTTATTAAAGACATCGGCTGTATGGGATAAATAACCCTTTGCCTTGAATTGAACCAAAAAAAAAAAAAAAAAAATCCGCAACTTTGGATTTTATTCCCCATAACTTTAGATTCTAATTTCGAATGTTAAAAATCATGAAAAGTAGTCTCGTGTGAACCCCAAACGTTCTAAGTTCGAAGTTATTATTTCGCAATTATAGGCTGTCTCGTTTAGTGATAAGGTGTAAAATTGAATGTAAATGCACAAGATCAATTGTGCTTATACCGTGGCAGAGGGGAAATGCTACCGCAAGGGTAGTCCTTATAATAATTATTCAAAGATAATTTGTGACATTGTCTAGCATTCTGTCAATTTTCTATCGTCGATAACGCTACAGCGTTGACGTTTGTAGAATAAGTAGCGTGTGCATTTAGTCTAGGCCCCTGTAAGTCCATATTATAAACTGGATGATTATTTAAATGATCAAAATGCTTGGGTCTGAGGTCAATAGCTTATAGTTTATTTACTTTACTGTATAGTATCAATTATTTTATTAAATAGACTATGTATTATTTTATACATAACTTTAGCTTAAGAATTTATATTGTAATAGTTATTAAGTCGTGTTATGTTGTAGAGTTTCTGATCGCATCTTCTCTACAGCGACAACACTTTCCGACGCGGTGGTAGCTTTAAAAAAGATTTGACGTTTGATAGGTGTGCTGCAAGCTCCTATATTGAATAAATTATATTGACTTTGACTTTGAATTCCTAATAAGAAAATAATCTCTGTGATTGTTTCTCTTGCGCGATTTGTCTTTCATTCAATTGGGAACCTTATTTTGTAGTAAGTAACGTATTCACGTTGACAGTTACATTGTTGCAAATTTTACAGAAGAAGGGTTTAAAGGTTCACCCCATAGAACATTATAAGAGGGGTTAGAAATGCAAAGTAGCGCTTTTGCTTCGGAGACCGCTGTCGCCACTTGTCTTCCCGCTCACGCTGCTACAATTACTCATGTCCTCTTGCTCGCACCACGCCGCGCGCCTTATGCTGTTATGCAAATCATTGCATAACCTGTGGCGACACGTTCCACGCCTACTTTGCACTTCTAACCCCTCTTATAATGTTCTGTGGTTCACCCTCCCCAAGATGGGCCCAATTTTTCGTCAACGAAACAATAACACTGCCATCTAGCGAAAACTACTGGCAATACAGTCGTGAGTTTATTCCTTCAGCTAAATATCCACTGCAATTGACAACATTACATTTTTTAACCACCTGTTTTTAATAAAAATATAAAAATAGGTTAAAAAATAAGAGATACGTATTTTTCCGATTTTATTTTGGACCGATATTTCTATTTTTAATTTACTTTTGAGTTTTCTGAAAAACAATGGATTTATGGCTAGGATACCTTGGCCACAATAACATTAAAAATAAAAAAGTGTCAAATACAATAGAAAAGCAATTTTTTTTTAGAAAAGCCAAGCAGGCAAAGGAATAAAATCTCATTCAACCTCTATTGTATTTTTCAAATAACTCGAGAAATAATGGATAGAAAAATCTGATAATTTTGATATAAGCTTTGAATCACATAATCTCCAAATGGTTTTCTTATTTTGGTACCTTTCTTAAAATGAAATGTCAATTGTGTGGTTATTCTCCCGTATGAGCGAGTTGTCGCCGCCTTTTGTACCCTTCTTGTTCGCGTATATTGTTGTTGTTTTTTGTGTATGTTGGTGTGCAAATAAAGAATATTTATCTTATCTTATCTTATCTTGTCTTCTATGGCAACTATAATTTTCAACATTCCTTGTTGTTTTGTCGACAGACTCGAGAAGTTGGAAGCATCTGAGTACCCGCTGCGCATAGCGGCGCCCCCCGGCATCGTCTCTATCAACACGAAGCCGAGCAAGGCGGCGCGCGCGCTGCAGAGTATGGAGAAACAATTAGTTGCCGCCTCTGATGAACTGGCGTTACGAGGTATGTAGTTTTCTATGTGGATAAGTTCGTAACAAGAACTTGTGGAGGAACTGAGGTTCCTCCATGGAAAAGGGAAGATCTTCCGCCAGGCTAGGTGCGTAGCGGGTAACGGCTTACCAGTGTGACGTCGCAAGTTGTCTTACGTGCGAGTGCGACTGTAGCGCCATCTGTTAGCTTCGTTGCTATAACTTGTGGGTGTTGACATCTGTGGCAAGTACCCACAAACTTTTCCAGAAGTGGTTAAATTGGCCATGACAGTTTTATAATTGTATAAATGGTTTGATTGATTGATTGATTTTTTTGTTGCAGGATTGAGCCGCAAGCACCGCAAACGTCTCCTAGCTAAAAGTCGCGCTGGTCTCAGCATTGTTGAAGATGTCGACGTCACTAACAACGGGGCAAGCGCACACTGCGACGTATGTATTATACCTACAAAGTTATATATTACGGTCTCGGCTCGTTAACAGCCCTCGCCTGCGGCCCGTGCTGCAATCCAACAATTAAAGTCACGAATCACAGTCAAACTCAAAATGTTTTATTCAAAATAATATCACATGGATAGCTTTCTGACGTCATTTTTGACTCTACCATGCGCGTCGGAAGGTGTTCCGTTGTAGAGAAGATGCGGCCAGAAACTCTACAACACACATATACAATATTGAGTTACATAGTGTAACATTGTCAAGACCAGACATTTTGGTCATTCATATAATCATCGAGTTTATAATAAGTTGTTCAGTTTGATGGTCTGATCATCCTCTTAAAATAACGGATTTTTTTTACAGAACGGTGACTGGGAAGTGGAAGAAAGCGAACCTAAAAGGAAGAAGAAGAAAGAAGATTCTTCTAACAAAGAGAACGTCATCAAAGAGAAGAAAAACAAAAAGCGATTAGAAAAACCAAATGGCGTCTCCCCAAAACCAAAACTCGACAGAAAAGTAAAAGAAACTCCAAAAAAGAAAGAAATTAAAAAAGACGTCGAGAAAAAACAGAAAATAAAAGTAAAAGACAGTATTGAAAAAAGCGAAACGAAAATGAAAGAGAAATTACAAAAAAGTCCAAAAACACCTATAATTAAAGAGAAAAGTAAAATGGATCTTCGAAAAACAACAAAAAGTGATTCAAACAAAAAACTTGTAACAAAAAAAGAAAAAACAAATAAAGAAATTAAAAAAAAGCCCGAAAAAACAAGTCCAACATTAACAGTCAACAAAATAAAAAAATTCCAAAAACAACTATCTCCTAAAACAGAAAAAATACACTCTACACCGAAAAAGGTGAAATTCGTATTAAAAAATAATTCAATGCAAGGAACTGTTGATTATTACAAAAGTATACGACAAAGTCCAAATATACCATTCGACAGCAGCAAGCAACCTTCAAAAACTAATTTGAAACCATCCACCCCCTCCCCGATAAATCCTTTTTTCAAAAAAAAGTTAAGAATGAAACTTTAAAAAAAATCTCAAATTGTCTGACTCTTATTCGTGAGGGAACCCCGCCCCGTAGTGGGATATATCCAGGGTCCTTCTGAAATACATTTTAACCACAGAACATTATAAGAGGGGTTAGAAATGCAAAGTAGCGCTTTTGCTTCGGAGACGGCTATCGCCACTTGTCTTCCCGCTTGCTTGGCGCCATTGCTCTTGTTGTGTTTCGTCGTATTTGAAATTCGTATACAATTGGTTTTAGTGATATTTGTGACATAATTTCGTGCGGATTGTGTACCAAACAGTTGCGTAAAGCGACCGACGTAACAGGAATCTCAAATAAATACGATAACAGAACATCAGTTTTGGTTCAAGTTAAGTCGTACATGGTCATTTTGGCGGCAACGCGCGAGTTACGAAATCGACCACAGATTCATCGTCATCTATCATCCCTTCATCAAATAAAGAATATAAAGAAAAACAATAACGAATGGCTCTAAAGGACTAGTATCCAGAGCCGTTAAAGAAATTTGAAAAAAAAATCATGCTGCTACAATTACTCATGCCCTCTCACTCGCACCACGCCACTCGCCTTATGGTGTTATGCAAATCATTGCATAACCTGTGGCGACACGTTCCACGCCTACTTTGTACTTCTAACCCCTCTTATAATGTTCTGTGATTTTAACCTTTGAACTAACGCGATATTAATCAACTAGTGATGTGCACAATCGATTATAAAAATAATCGGTTACAATCGATTATCATTTTTATAGCAGATCGATTATAATAAAGTAAAAGCCGTGGTGGTCCGGTGGCGAGTAACTTTGCCTGCCGTGCAGGAGGCGATGGTTCGATCCCCTTCCAGGCCGACTCGTACTAATGAGTTTTTCGGAATTTATGTACAATTTGTAACACCACTGGCTTTTCGGTGAAGGAAAACATCGTGAGGAAACCTGCATGCTTCATTTTCGTGGCATGTATTGTACCCACTGTCCGTTACAAGTGGCGACGGGCTCACTCCCCGTCACACTGGACAGAGTTTCGGTACTAGTGAAACGTGGATATTCTCCCTCGGGGAATATAGTCGTGAGCATATGCTTATGCCAACTGTCAAGAGCCTTCGTGGTCTAATGGTTAAGAGCATTGGGCTCTTGACACGGAGGTCGTGGGTTCGATTTCCACGGGGGACACCTAGTGATTTGTCACTTTGTGCGTTTTGCCCCAGTTGGTTAGGACATTGCAGGCCGAATCAGCTGATTGTTTGAAAAGAAAGACGATTCCGTACTTCGGATGGCACTTTAAGCCGTCAGTCCCGGCTACTATCTCTGCTCGCGTGTATTTGGTTAAAATATTTAAATAAAACTTCGCCTTAGTTACAATTTTATCGTTATGTTTTATTATATGGAATGTGTAAGGAAATAAATGAATTTCTTAATTGTGTTTGAGAGTTTCATTTCTTATTATACTAAAAACAAAACCGGTCAAGTGCGAGTCGGACTCGCGCATGGACGGTTCCGTACCACCATACAATGTTACCAAAAACATTATTTCTCCAGAATCCTTACCGCTAGCCCGACACACACTTGACCGGTTTTTATTATACAGGGTGTTTGGGTAAACAGTTGCATTACTTTAAGGGGTGATTGTACCCATGTTACTGAACAACTTTCCCTAAGAAACAGGAAATTAGCAAAAAAAAATTTGACACATACTATTTACTGAACTCGATCTCTACCCACCGCACAGGCACACTCACCCTACTTACTACCAAAACAAGATTCTTAAAATGTATCCACGAGCACGCTACCGCTTTCATTCATTGCTGAAATGATAACAAATCATTTATGCCTGAAAACTTAAAATGCGAATAACTTTAAAATTATTACTTCAATCTAATTATTTTGTTATAAATCTGTCGGGGTGTATGAGGTTTTTCGCTTATTCATTAACATGTTTTACAAAATATTACTTTTATGAGGATATAATTCGGAGCGCGCTCCATACAAACGTACTATGGTGATATTTTCAATACTAACCAATTAAACTCAATGAAATTTTGCTGAAATAATCTTGAAACAAATATCTATGCTTGTATGGAATCAGATTTTCGTTAAAATATACAGTTTCAATGCTAGGATTAATTTAAGATTTGTATGGAAATCTTTGAGGCACTTTAACTTTAAAACTATACATTTCAACAAAAATCTGACTTTATACGAGCATAGAAATTTGTTTTTAGATTGATTCTGAAAAATTTCATTGAGTTTAATTGGTTAGTATTGAAAATATCGCCATAGTACGTTTGTATGGAGCGCGCTCCGAATTATATCCTCTTAATTGTACCGTCTACGCGTATTATGCGTCAAACTTTTGTATGAAATTGACAACTCTACAACCGCCTTAGGGCCTCTGCCTCGAATTTTGCGATCAGCGGGGCGGCGGCGGCGGCGGCGGGATCTTATGCGTAAAATCAAATGGACCGGTTCTCGAAAACAGCGGGGTGGCAGGCGTTTTCGAGAACAGGTCCATTTGATTTTACGCATAAGATCCCGCCGCCGCACAGTGGGCTGGAATTCGACTTTCATAGACAGTTTCTTCTTCATTTTCAAGAATTATCATTTTAATACCATAAAATTTACTTACTTTTTAGGCAAAATAGTAGCCAAACACTTAAAATTAGACACAAACTTACTTCGTTATTCCTTGTTTACTGTAGAAATATACTTATTTATTGAATTATTAATTTAGTATCTAAGTTTCCCAACATTTTCAGTAGAATAAATTATAATCGATGATCTAGTCATAGTTTAGGTACTTCACATTAGGTTAAGATTTGATATAGACTTGAAATATAGTACTAAAATAAAAACAAAAAATTTCAAAAATTCTTACTATTTTTTAAAAAAAAGCCGCACCTTTGCCCGGTTTATGTAGTATGCCAAAAAATCCTAAATATATTATAGAAAAATAACCTATAAGGAAATAAGGCGCAATTGTGCGATAGCTGAGTTATCGCCGATTTTAAAGTCAACTCCATACAAATTTTCCACAATAAAATGATATCTGGTAAATTTTGCACTTATATTCAGTAAATTTTATATTTTTAAGTATGTACTTAGCCTGCCAAAGCATATCCAAGCAAAAAAAATGACACTTAAAAAATCAAATGAAAATGTCTATGAAAGTCGAATTTCAGCCCACTGTGCGCCGCCGCCGCCGCCCCGCTGCTCGCAAAATTCGAGGCAGAGGCCTTAGTCGTTTGGTAGGGTGGGTGTACCAGTCCCAAACCAGTTAAGAAATTATAATTTCCGGTGGTAGTTATGGATTATTCTTTTGACTTAAGATATTAGCTTCACTGTTTTTTTTATGCGTTGTTTAGTAAAGAACGATGACATAAAAGATATTTTACTTCGGCTATTTAGTTTTTTTGTAATTATGAAACAAATCCAAAAAAGTAATTCCTTAGTTTGTTGTTGTAATGTAACCAGTTATTTCCAATTATTGACCACCATACTGTACCAATGGTTGACCAACATATCAAACAGGCAGGATTCATAAAATTAAGGGATTTTAATTTAAAATCTCATTTAATTTTGTTATTTAACAAGGAGGAATTCCTCCGTATGTGTTAAAATTGTTGGAAGGTCAATTTCCCGTTGCATCGATCATTATGTTAAAAAGGGATGTATTCTACACTTTGACTATTTATATTGGACTGGTTACGCGTGTTATTCTACTAACAAACATTTCTGCCACTTTTTGCGGGGGGCGAGGTAACATGAAATCCGCAACTTTGGATTTTATTCCCCATAATTTTAGATTCTAATTTTGAATGTTAAAAATCATGAAAAGTAGTCTCGTGTGAACCCCAAACGTTCTAAGTTCGAAGTTATTATTTCACAATTATAGGCTGTCTCGTTTTGTGATAAGGTGTAAAATTGAATGTAAATGCACAAGATCAATTGTGCTTATACCGCGGCAGAGGGGAAATGCTACCGCAAGGCTAGTCCTTATAATAATTAGTCAAAGATTCTACAGAATATTATCATTTTGGCAATCTCAATCTTTCCAATTTCATCGAGGAATTTAATACTTTTTGGACTTAAAAAAATCTGCTTTGATGGCATTTTAACCTACAAAAATAAAAAAAATAAAAGCGTACTGAACCGATTTAAGAAAATTTTTACACATTTTTTCCTACAAGTATTAACTTTATCGAGGATAGACTAAATTATACGCGTACTCACCGGTGCTTTTAAGCAAGTATAATAGAACTTATCACATACGGATGTGGTCAATAATATGAACAAAATGAATGATCCTATAACAAACCAGCGATCAATGGGAATGGTCAACTTTAGGAACATTATACCAATAACAAACCATTGGTCAATTACTGGGGCACATTGTATAAAACGATTTAAATGATATAGTCGGGGAAATCTACGGATTTTTGTATGGAGTAGGTTGCATTAATTGCTCTTTTGGTGAAAATTTGGAATATAGTAGATAAATACATGAAAAACATAAATTCTCAATAATCCCCGATTTTTTATTGTGTATTATTGAATAATTAAGACATTTATAAAACATTAAATTTAAGTATGAACAAACAATTTAAAACTGATGATTTTGTACAGGATGGCTTCATGCAATACGTTTTATTTATAATAATAATAATCCACGGTTAATATCGTTAATTTGGGTAGATATTTAATATTTTGTAAGTCTTCAAGAATTATAACCTCAAAACTAAATTATTTACTGTTTGTTCTTACACATTAAATTTGCCTTTTGATAATTAATTGTCTCTATTGCTGGTATGCTGGTCGAAATATTATTAGAAATAAGCTTACCATTTGTACATTAATATTGATTTTAAGGTACTTCTCAGCTTCCTGAGCCTATATAACCACGAAATATCGACAAAAGTGTTAGAAACTAACAGTAATATTATTTCAAACACAATTTACTAAAGTGTCTTTAATGCAATCTCAAACCTTATTTTTCCTAGACTACATGGTGTGTTCCAGTAGTTAACCACCTTTAAAAGTACTTGATAATGTCATTATTAATTAGCAATAGTAGGGTTTTTGGCGGGAATTTGTCAGATACGTTTGGAGTCCTCATATTTCATCGAATTTATTGTTTATAGTGAGTTTTGGTTCGTAAAATTGGTGTTGTTTTGCGTAACAGAGTGTCGTGCAAGTGAACAATTTACAGTTCTGTGAAATATGATGGTGTGTTCACCTCTTTCCTGTGGGCTTCTCTGCGTTTCCTTCGTCTTTCGGTTGTCTCCAAAAACTCCAAAGAAGCGTCAAAACGTCGAACACCAACGTTTTAATTGCTATAAATAAGAGAATTTTATTAAAGACATCGGCTGTATGGGATATTTAACCCTTTGCCTTGAATTGAACCAAAAAAAAAATAATTAGCAATAATAGCTCATAGCATTTAAATAAACATTAAATTTTCAAAATAATACAACTTTATGACTGTAATTGGGAATCGAATTTATTGATTCTACATGTGTGCCATGTTAGCTTAATCAAATTAAATTAAAGATTGAAAATTCTCTTAAAGACGGTGATATAGATTGAAAATTTCGTCATGGCTTGCGGGGCGCCGACAGCTCTGTTGGAGTGGTAGTCTAGGAAAAATAAGGTTTGAGATTGCAGTAAAGACACTTTAGTAAATTGTGTTTGAAATAATATTACTGTCAGTTTATAACATTTTTGTCGAGATTTCGTGGTTATATTGGCTCAGGAACCTGAGAAATACCTTAAAATCGATATTAATGTACAAATGGCAAGCTTATTTCGAAAAATATTTCGACCAGCATACCAGCAATAGAGACAGTTAATTATCAAAGGCAAATTTAATGTGTAAAAACAAACAGTAAATAATGTAGTTTTGACTTTATAATTTTTGAAGACATACAAAATATTAAATATCTACTCAAATTTACGATATTAACCGGGGATTATTATTGTTATAAGTAAAACGTATTGAATGAAGCCATCCTGTACAAAATCACCAGTTTTCCAATTTTTGTTTATACCTAAATTTAATGTTTTGTAAATGTCTTAATTATTCAATAATACACAATAAAAAATCGGGGATTATTGAGAATTTATGTTTTTCAGGTATTTATCTACCATATTTCAAATTATCACCAAAAGTGCAATTAATGTAACCTTCTCCATACAAAAATCCGTAGATTTCCCCGACTATGGAGCATGCCCCGGATAGGCAGGTCGTGGGTTTGAATTCCGCTCGCCGCCCGACTTTTTCAATCTTTAATTTAATAAGTAATTGGGAAATAAGGTAATTTTATAAAATTTAACTTGCCCTGTCGACGTGCACTTTTAAGTGTAATGGCGGTCGGAAGGCAAGTAACCGAGACACTAGTCGATCGAAAAGAGCAAGGTGGCGATATTTTTCGTTGACTGTGGCCAAAATTATGTTCAGAAGGTTGGGAACAGTCTAGACAACATAACAAAACAATTGAATTCTTTACAAATACCCAACATCTCTTAATTTATTCAATTAAACATGCGAGTGGTCAACCACTGGTACCTGGTTTGGGACTGGTACACCCATCCTACTTTTCAATCGTAAGAGACATGAAAAGGTTTTTCAAGTAGGTACGTCTAAGAGGAAGGATCTCTCTTTAAGACTAGAGTGAGCCATACCAATTGTAAAGTGTCCACTTTTTTTGACGTTTAGGTTTGAGTGTGTGGTGTCAAGTAGTACAAAAGGCACCAAGTGACATATGGCCTTATGTTTACGGTCACTTTTCACACACACTAGCTCAAAAAAAAGTGGACAGCCGCATAAACAAATATCTATAGTTCCATCTCCTTCTACTATTAAAGGTATGTCATAAGACAAAAGAGACCAACTACAATCGTAAATTTATGCGGACTCTATGGAGATCCGTCCTATTTTAATTTAATCAAAGGTCAAACTTAATTTATTCAACGTTCAAACTGTTATAAATACTTCGATGCTAGAAGGATGTTACATTTATTGTGTTACATCGACGTTTTTGACAGCGATGTGATACTTAGAGAATTGCACTCCTGTTTTTATACGTAACTATAGATCATTCATGTATGGGCTGACTAAATAATTCACTTTAAAATCCGGCCGCTGAAAGATTGCGTTTGACAGTTACCATAAAATTGTAAAAAACTGAATGAAAACTATAAATGCCGATCATTATTTAGTAGCTTTTTTGAACTTAAAAGGGCAGCTAGTGCCCTGTGTACTAGAGTGAGCACAGGTAAACAATATTTTCATTCAGTTTTTTACAATTTTATGGTAACTGTCAAACGCAATCTTTCAGCGGCCGGACTTTAGTACACCTGAAGTGCTGTCAATTAAGCGATTTTCACGCCTAAGACTTCTACACAAGTGTTATATCAGGAGACTTTGTAAGTAACAATGAGATGTTTATTTCCCTTTTTTATAAACAAAAACATTCGTGTTTAATAGACAGTGTAGAATCATCGGATATTTCAGTGTTGCGTTTAATCTTTGTGACTACAATACATTTGTTATTTAAATGTTTAATTATTCAGTTTTTTAGTATACAACGTGTTAATGAATTAACGCAAAACTAGAAAGTAGTTTGTTTAGAATCGACAGCAGAATCGAATTATCATGGTTTCAACATAGGTATTTTTTTTCAAAATATTAAATAATTTGTTTGTAAAATTTTAAATTTACTGAACTCGATCTCAACCCATAGCTCGGGCACTCTCACCCTACTAAGCCCTACTTACTACCTAAACATGTTTCTTAAATGTATCCAAGAGCACGTTAGCTCTTTCATTAATTGCTGAAATGATAACAAATCATTTTTGCCTCAAAACTTAAAATGCGAATAACTTTAAATTTTAACTATCAAAATAATGAAATTATTGTTTCAATCTAATTATTTTGTTATAAATCAGTTGGGGTGTATGAGGTTTTGCGCTTATTCATTAACACGTTGTATATGGTCCTTTTTAATATACTGACACTTTTTAAGGGGATGATCAGACCATCAAACTGAACAAATTTCTCTATGGGACCAACATCGAAATCGTGAAAAAAAATCAGCTGTTCCATACAAAACTGCAAACCTCTTTGGGCCAAATATATGGGACTGCTGATTTTTTTTACGCGAATTCGATGTTGGTCCTATATACAAAGTTGTTCAGTTTGATAGTCTGATCATCTCCTTAAAAAAGTGTCAGCATATTAAGAAGGACCCTGTATAAGTTGTTGAAATAAAATATGAAAATAGATTTTCCAAAAACGACTTAAAAATCATCTTGCAGTTCAGTGGCGCCCTCGTTACAATGTTAAAGATTTTTCAATAATTAAAACCCAAAAAAGTGTAACACTTACTACAAAAGCCTAAACACTATTTTATATATTTTTTTATCTTTGACTAATTATTATAAGCATTTCCCCTCTGCCACGGTATAAGCACAATTGATCTTGTGCATTTACATTCAATTTTACACCTTATCACTAAACGAGACAGCCTATAATTGCGAAATAATAACTTCGAACTTAGAACTCGGGGTTCACAAGACTACTTTTCATGATTTTTAACATTCAAAATTAGAATCTAAAGTTATGGGGAATAAAATCCAAAGTTGCGGATTTCATGTTACCTCGCCCCCCGCAAAAAGTGGCAGAAATGTTTGTTAGTAGAATTACACGCGTAACCAGTCCACATATAAATAGTCAAAGTTTTTTTATAGGTCCTAAACACTTAAATATAGTAATGAACTTATATAATATAATAATTTAATAAACAAGGTCGGCCAGAGGCCTTTTAGAATAATTTATTTTGCCGTAAGTTTGTTATTTTGTTGTAGTCATATTTTAGTTTTAGGATATTTTAATTTTAGGATATTAATATGTTGTATTGTTGTAAATTGTTGTTTTCAATAGTTTGTTATTACATCCTGTGTTGATGTTCATATATTTAGTTTCTATATAATTATTGTAAAAAAATATTAATAAACTTAGTTTATAAAACATAAAAAAAAATAATAATAATAAACTTAATGAGTTTTTCGGAATTTATGTACGATTTGTAACACCACTGGCTTTTCGGTGAAGGAAAACATCGTGAGGAAACCTGCATGCTTCAATTTCGAGGCATGTATTGTACCCACTGTCCATTACAAGTGGCGACGGGCTCACCCCCCGTCACACTGGACAGAGTTTCGGTACTACTGGTGAAACGTGGATGTTCTGAGGTTTTAATATATCTCTGACTACCCCCTCGGGGAATATAGTCGTGATCATATGCTATGCTTAAATAGTAATTATTATTTTAATCTAAATGCAATGGCTACGGAACCCTATCATGGGCAAGTCCGACACGCTCTTGGCCGGTTATTTATTAGTTACTTTTAGCCTAATTTAGCTACAAATGGATTTGTTCGTTAATCTTATAAGATAGGGTTCAGTGTTTTCGTAGGCCACCTGTCTTTTTCTTTTGACATTTATTGTCAAACGGGCCCTGGGTAGTGACGACCCTTAAGAGGATATAATTCGGAGCGCGCTCCATACAAACGTACTATGGTGATATTTTCAATACTAACCAATTAAAGTGAAAATTTTTCAGAATCAATCTAAAAACAAATTTCTATGCTTGTATAGAGTTAGATTTTCGTTAAAATGTATAGTTTTAAAGTTACAGTGCCTCAAAGATTTCCATACAAATCTTAAATTAATCCTAGCATTGAAACTGTATATTTTAACGAAAATCTGACTCCATACAAGCATAGATGTTTGTTTCAAGATTGTTTTATCAAAATTTCATTGAGTTTAATTGGTTAGTATTGAAAATATCACCATAGTACGTTTGTATGGAGCGCGCTCCGAATTATATCCTCTTAAGGCGCAATAGTAGAACTAAATACCTTGAAGGCATATTTTATTTGTCATTTTTCGACTAGATTTATACAATTTTCCGAAACCAAAGTCATATCTCAGTATTCTTGGATAGTTCATCTAGTGAAATCATAAATTGACTACACGATTGAAATTACTTCACTCGATAGAAAATCGTCACAAAGATGACGTATTTTCATGTATTTTAATTTTTTTTTCTCGTTTTAGAAGATCTTTAAATAGTTTACGATTTTTGGTATTTATACTCACATTTTCACCATTCGTTTATCTAGTGTAATCATAAAAAAAATATTTACTTTCGTTAATTCTTTTTAATTGAAAATACGGCACAAGCACGCACTTTTCGGAGGCTGTGTAATCGCGTTTCTCACAGAAAATATTCGTCTGAACCTATAGCCCCTTAAACACCGTTTACACTTCCAAAGGTAAAGAATGGTGCGGCTGGTGGAATCTAAGGGAGAAATCCCCCGGTTTTATGAGGGACGGAGCGTCTTCATTACTGGAGCGACTGGATTCATGGGAAAGGTAAGTTTTTTATCATTTATGGTAATCTACATGAGATATTCTCGAGTGGCACCAAGGTGGACCGACGACCTGGTGAAGGCGGCGGGAACCCGCTGGATGAGGGCAGCGCAGGACCGGTCGTTGTGGCGATCCTTGGGGGAGGCCTATGTCCAGCAGTGGACGTGACGATGATTATGGCATGAAATGTTAGAACTTCGGAAGCGCGTTGCAGAGAGGCAACTACCAGTGAAGTTTTCTTACTTACGTACGTATCACAGATTTTTTGCATTTCTACCTGAGATATTCTCGAGTGGCACCAAGGTGGACCGACGACCTGGTGAAGGCGGCGGGAACACGTTGGATGAGGGCCGCGCAGGACCGGTCGTTGTGGCGATCCTTGGAGGAGGCCTATGTCCAGCAGTGGACGTGACGATGATGATGGCATGAAATGTTAGAACTTCGGAAGCGCGTTGCAGAGAGGCAACTACCAGTGAAGTTTTCTTACTTACGTACGTATCACAGATTTTTTGCATTTCTACCTGAGATATTCTCGAGTGGCACCAAGGTGGACCGACGACCTGGTGAAGGCGGCGGGAACACGTTGGATGAGGGCAGCAGGGACCGGTCGTTGTGGCGATCCTTGGGGGAGGCCTATGTCCAGCAGTGGACGTGACGATGATGATGGCATGAAATGTTAGAACTTCGGTAGCGCGTTGCAGAGAGGCAACTACCAGTGAAGTTTTCTTACTTACGTACGTATCACAGATTTTTTGCATTTCTACCTGAGATATTCTCGAGTGGCACCAAGGTGGACCGACGACCTGGTGAAGGCGGCGGGAACCCGCTGGATGAGGGCAGCGCAGGACCGCTCGTTGTGGCGATCCTTGGAGGAGGCCTATGTTCAGCAGTGGACGTGACGATGATGATGGCATGAAATGTTAGAACTTCGGTAGCGCGTTGCAGAGAGGCAACTACCAGTGAAGTTTTCTTACTTACGTACGTATCACAGATTTTTTGCAATTTTGCTCATGTACTTATTTGTTTGTTTCGGTTAGTACCGAAGTTTCACTAGAGTGAAACGTGGATGTTTTGTGGTTTCAGAATATCTCTGAATACCCCCTTGGGGAATATAGTCTTGAGCATAATTGCTATTTGTTCGTTTGAGCGTCATGCAAAAACTACTGAACACAGATTTTTAAGAAACTTTGTGTTTAAAAGCTTATGATTAGACTTAAAAACTGGTAAGTATTATAACATATATTTAATATCTCTACCACTTTGATTAAATTAAAAAGCGGAAGCTAAGGTCACTAGTCTATAGCGCTTGGACCGCATAAATTCAGCCCCCGTCGCCTAATTGACTTAGTCGCAATTCGAGCCCTATTGCGTCATTGAGATAGGTACCATAAGATACCACAATGCCTTCGTGTTGTTTTTACTCGTTTTACAATCATCATTCAAGCGAGAGTGAATGGAACAGTCGAAAGGGCTCGCCCTAGACGTAAGTATGCAGACCAAATTGACAGCCTACTTAAGAAGGGTCAGATCAAAAGTACCCGAAACCGACGAGCCTGTATGAAACGACTTATGACTGTGGAAGAGGCAAAAGAGGTATGTCAGGATCGTAGTCGATGGCGATCAATTGTCTCTGCCTACCCCAATGGGACACAGGCGTGAGTATATGTATGTATGTATGTACAATCATCATTTACCGAAACCAAAGTCGTACCTCAGTATTCTTGGATAGTTTATCTAGTGAAATCATAAATTGAATCCACGATTGGAATTACTTCACTCGACAGAAAATCGTCACAAAGATGACGTATTTTCATTTATATTGTTAAGCATTTTTGTCGTTTTAGCAAAACTTAAAAGTGTTTCAGATTTTTGGTACCTATTTATTTATACTCACATATTCACCACCAGTTTTCTAGTGAAATCATAAAAAATCTATAAAAAGTTCTTTTTTAATTCTTTTTAATCGAAAATACGACACACGCACGCAATTTTCGGAGGGCTTCGCAATCGCGTTTCTCGTAGAAAATATTCGTCTGAACTTTGAACCTATAGCCCCTTAAAGCGTGAAAACTTATCGTAGGAAATGATGTATCTGTTAAGATGTAAGAGGAAGGATCTCCCTTTCTCTTAGGTTACGATGTAACTAGTAGGTAATCTGTGGTAAGGTATTAAAACCTTATATCTTAAAATGTTAATCATTGCCTAAAAATATTTTTTTCTATTTTTCTTAATTAATGGCCGGTTGCTTGCGTCTAGCGCGGCACTTCTGCCAATGTCAAGTAGTTTATAATCTCAAGTGATTGTTTTAAGGTTAAAACACAAAAGAGTTCACAAAATGGTGGAGCCACGTGCAATCCCAACGCGCCGATACGCACGCGTCCGTACTCCGCCAGAATTGCAGCGCGACTCCCCTAAAAATAATATACCTACGAATTGTTTGACAGGTATTGTTGGAACGCCTGCTGTCAACATGCCCGGACATCTCCCGTCTCTATCTACTGCTGAGGGAGAAGAGAGACCTCGCTCCAGAGAAGAGATTGTCACAACTAAAGCAGTCACAGGTAAGTTGCCTTCCTCACAGCCCCGGATCTAGGATTTTGGCGCCCCTCCGCTCCAAGGGAGTAGCAATCATTTTTTCCCAGGGAGGCCAGGTTCACGTTAGGTCGTTGCAATAATACCTACTTAGGTACCTGAACCTTTGAGGGAGAGAAGCGAGCTCGAGATTTTGCTGCAATTTGATAAGCTCGTCGCAATAATTATGATTCAAAATCTGGATCGAATTCTGTAGTTGCCCGTCACACACGGCAACTTGTAAAGCCTATATAACGGTGATAGTTTTCCTTTTAAATTCGTTATATACACTACTGCCGTGAATTTTTTCACGTATCCAGAAACAACCGTTTAGCTGACAGGAGGGGGGGGGGGGACACTTGACTCTAACAAAAATATTCACTTTAAAGCTTAATAGTTCGCTAACGGATCCCTAAATCGAAAAATGGTTTTCCCACACTCACAATATTTTTAAAAGACCTATCCAACGATACCCCACACCATGCTATAGACGAGAAAAAAAATTGCATCCCCACTTTTCGTGTAGGGGAGGTACCCTAAATCAAAATATTTTTCAAGATTTTATTTTACCACTTTGTCGGCGTGATAAATATGTATACCCATGTCAAATTACAGCTTTCTAGTACTAAGCGTCTCTGAGCTAAGCCGCGGACAGACGGACAGACGGACGGACGGACATGGCGAAACTATAAGGGTTCTTTGTTGACTACGGAACCCTAAAAACCAGGAGCGAGCGTACTGAGCAACATGAAATCCGCAACTTTGGATTTTATTCCTCATAACTTTAGATTCTAATTTTGAATGTTAAAAATCATGAAAGTAGTCTCGTGTGAACCCCAAACGTTCTAAGTTCGAAGTTATTATTTCGCAATTATAGGCTGTCTCGTTTAGTGATAAGGTGTAAAATTAAATGTAAATGCACAAGATCAATTGTGCTTATACCGTGGCAGAGGGGAAATGCTACCGCAAGGCTAGTCCTTATAATAATTAGTCAAAGCTCTCAGCCGTAATTTTTAGCACTTACTCCTTTCGAAGACATTTTATTATCATCTTCCACAGTTTCATCTCATTCATATTTTTCTTTGGCCTTCCTTTCCTAACACGAAGTTCTGTTTAAGAGAAGTTTATTCCGAATGCGTAAATGTGCGCTGCATACAAACGAAGTCTGGTGAAATATTCAATACTAACCAATTAAACTCAATGAAATTTTGCAAAAACAATCTACGAACAAATATCTACGAGTATGATTGTATCGTGTCCGATTTTCGTTAAAATATACAGTTTCAATGCTAGGCTAGGCTAGGCTGTATGGAGGCACTGTAACTTTAAAACTGTACATTTTAAGGAAAATATGACACGATACCAGCATAGAGATTTGTTTCTAGATTGTTTCTGCAAAATTTCATTGACTTTAATTGATTAGTATTGAAAATATCACCAGATTTCGTTTGTAAGGAGCGCGCCAACAGTAATATACCCTAAACGCAGGCATTCGACGTCCTCCGGCAGACGAACCCTCGCCAGCTGGAGAAGCTTGTCGTCATCCCTGGAGACACGATGAGGCGGGACCTTGGGATGTCACAGGAATCCATTGCTATGATGAAGAAGGAGGTTTATAACATTATTTGTTTCTCATGGTGGTAGAACACATAAAAATATATTTTATTTTTATCCTCTCAGTGAAAATAAACGTTAGAAGCATAGCATATGCCTACGACTATATTCCCCGAGGGGGTAGTCAGAGATATTCTGAAACCTCAGAACATCCACGGTTCACCAGTAGTACCGAAACTCTATCCAGTGTGACGGGGGTTGAGTCCGTCGCCACATAATGGACAGTGGGTACAATACATGCCTCGATATTGAAGCATGCAGGTTTCGTTAGAAAATAACGCAAAATTCACATTTTCAGATTTTTTATTACAGAATGAACTATAAAAAATAACGAAATGTAATAATGTTGTTCATACAATGCATGGTAAGTCTACCTTATACATATTTCATGCACAATTTGCGTAAAGTGCGCATGTGCGAACGTCATCATGTCAAATCTAAAACGCTGGTGGAGGAACTACTGTGGAAGGTTCCTCCGGTGAAAAGGGAAGATCTTCCGCCAGGCTAGGTGTGAAGCCTGGGGACCGGCCGTGGTCCAACAGATCTTAGTTGGACCTTGTATATGTATCGAATCTCTGTGATTATTTCTCTTGCGCGATTCATGTCTTGTATACGATTGTGAACCTTATTTGTAGCGGCTAATGTGACGTCGCAAGTTGTCTTACGTACACATTTGCGAGTGCGACCGTAGCGCCATCTGTTAGCTTCCTTGCTATTACTTGTGGGTGTTGACGTCTGTGGCAAGTCCCCACACGCTGTTTGAAGTGTCGGACCTGTGCCAATGCGCTGCGCCAGACAAAACATAGGTACATCACAATTTCTTCTTCAGCTTATGCCGGACGCTGTCGTCGGCATCAACTCGTGTTTCTAAAAGAACTTTACCTAAGTTCTTTTACGGTAACCATTTCTAAGAATGATCTTGTTTCTCTTCACGACTGATCTTTCGCAGGTATCGGTAGTGTTCCACATAGCGGCGACGGTGAAATTCAACGAGGAGCTGAGTCGAGCCATCGAGCAGAACGTGCGCTCCGTGCTGAGAGCTATGGACGTTTGTGATAAACTCAACAATTTGCAGGTACAAATACTCATACTTATCTAATATATTACTGGGAATGCGGTGTTGCTCCTCAGACTATGGCCCATCGTGTATCCTGCCCTTCTAGTATTGTAGCCCCGGGAATTTTTTATTACCAAAAAGATAACCGATTGCCGTTTAGAAATTGTTGTAAGGTACGAAATTACTTATATAAAAACCTAAGTCTTACAGATCACAACCCACCGTAACAAAAAAAGCTGGAGCGAGCGAAGCGAGCACGACATTTCTTGCACCATGACTCAAAAATACACTACACTACATTACAGTGGTGGTACGAGTACCATTGGCTATTGTATTTAAACAGTTTTTAATCCAAGGTGGATTCAAACGCTGGAGCGAGGGAAGTGAGCTCGAAATTTGAAAGTACCGTGACCTAATTGTTACCAGTACTCTGTATTCTGTAATAGCTGATATTTTGATAGTTTAAATTAAGTCTTTTGTTTAGCAAAAAATTCGTATGCCTAACACAATAATTAATCAATAAGCTGGAGCGAAGCGAACTCGACATTTTACAGGTCTGCAAAATGATTACGACTAACATTGACCTTCCGTTTCGAGGCACAGTATTATACGGGACTGTGGGCTCATGCCTCATCTATACGGTGTAAACTTAAAAAAACATATTCCAGTATAATCATATTCCTGATTTTACTGGAATATAATTATGCTGTCGCAATAAGACCTAAAACTTGGAGCGAGCGAAGCGAGCTCGAGATTTTAATCTAGTTTCATTACTATGTTATCCATCATAATTTTTATTTTCTATAATCAGGAGCGAGTAATGTTTTACTGCAATATTTATAATGAGATCGTCGTAACACGATCTAAATCTTGGTGCCATAATTCCATAATTGCCATAATAAACATAAAACCAGAAGCGAGCGAAGCGAGCTCGAAATTTCTAGGCTATATTTCGTGTGTAGGTAGTAAGCCTGAGGGGCCCCGCAGGCTGGGGTCCGGGTGACAAATGCTATCCTTAATATATGGCCAGTCCGACCCTGTACCCTGTATAGGAGCCCGATTGCTAATTTAAAACATCGAAGTTCTGTTCTCATCCAATTTCAGTTCTAATCACATTGCAATCCAATTACTTTTCAACTGTGCTGAATTCCGCATCGCGCTAAACTCTACGTAACTGACAACCTTTAACGTCTGAGCGATCTGTCAAAACGGCTCTAACGGTTGTCAAGAGCAGTACCGCGATTACCGCAATACCAAAGTGTCAAAAATATGGTTCGTACGTAGTCCAATCACGGTTCAAACACCGAATATTTACCGCGAGTGCAGCCTAGTATTGTAAAGATAGACAGTATTCAGGGTCGTACTTTTAATATCCTGACAGTTTTTTAAGAGGATGATCAGACCATGAAACTGAACAACTTTCTCTATGGCACCAACATCGAAATCGCGAAAAAAATACTGCTGTCCCATACAAAACTGCAAACCTACTTGAGCCGAATGTAATCGCTCATCCTCTTAAAAAGTATCATCATATTAAGAAGGACTCTGTATAGGTAGGTAACATTTAAGGCATGTGACATCAAACGCCATATATTTCCAACTCGCAGGCCTTCGTCTACGTATCGACAGCGTACAGTAATGCAGAACTGTACCGCGTTGAGGAGAGAGTGTACCCACCCCCCGTGCACCCGAAGCAACTGCTTGAACGTGACAACGACGAGATGCTGCGAGGTGACACGACCAGCCAGTGAGTGCGATTCTAAGGCGCTGTTTATACAGAAGAGACGTGTGGCGGTGACGGATAGTCAAAGTAACACAATTATAAACCTTATAAAGTCCGGCCGCTGAAAGATTGCGTTTGACAGTTACCATAAAATTGTAAAAAACTGAATGAAAATATTGTTTACCTGTGCTCACTCTAGTACACAGGGCACTAGCTGCCCTTTTAAGTTCAAAAAGCTTCTAAATAATGATCGGCATTTATAGTTTTCATTCAGTTTTTTACAATTTTATGGTAACTGTCAAACGCAATCTTTCAGCGGCCGGACTTTAGTACGTAGCCTGCATGCTTCAATTTCGAGGCATGTATTGTAATCTATTATGTGGCGACGGGCTCACCCCCTTCACACTGGACAGAGTTTCGGTACTACTGGTGAAACGTGGATGTTCTGAGGTTTCAGAATATCTCTGACTACCCCCTCGGGGAATATAGTCGTGAGCATATGCTATGCTATGCTATCCTAGTACGTAGCGTTTGGAGAATTACGCCCGCGCCTCCAGGCGACGTCACCTGGAGGCGCGGGCGCGATTCTCCTTTACGACAAAAACGACGCTATGCTACGTACTATAAGGTTTATAATTGTGATACTTTGACTTAAATTTGTTAATTTCGAAGTTACCGTTTTTTTTTCTATACCTTAGTTCAATACCCATACATAATAGTAAGACTGTCTAAAGTTGCCATACAAAGCTAGGTTTATACATAGGGATTGAAAAACTTTTCTGTTTTCCAGTGATCCTCAAACTTTTACAAGGGGCGTTAATCTGCATTAAATTCTGCGCCCCTTTTGATTTCAACTTTATTTATTGATTTTTCAGCGATTATTGTAACCAGAATAGTTGGGTTACATGCAAACCCTTAGACAATATAACTTTGGACGAGTTACGCGTGTAATTCTACTAACAAACTTTTCTGCCACTTTTTGCGGGGGGCGAGGTAGCACGAGATTCGCAACCATGAATTTTATTCCAATATTTTAGATTCTAATTTTAATCATTAAAAGAAGTCAAAGTCAAATTTGTTTATTCATAATAATATCACATAGATAACTTTTTGACGTCATGTTTCTGAAACTACCATCGCGTCGGAAGTTGTTCCGTTGTAAAGAAGATGCGGCCGGAAACTCACACACGAACACACTTCTTTTAAACAAAACAAAATATACAAAGTACAATTACATAAATCCAACATAAAATACATAGTGTAACATTGTCAAGACCAGACATTTTGGTTATTCAAGTAATCATCGTGTTTATAGTAACCTTTTTTACAGAGGACTTGTTTAAATACATTGCCTTGAATTTAGTTATGTATATTATTAATTGCCTTGAATTTATTTAATTTTATTTGTTGTTTTAGATCCATATCACCGAAACCCAACACGTATACGTTCTCGAAGGCGATAGCAGAGTATATGGTGGAACAGCGAGTCAGCAGATATTCTACTGCTATATTCAGACCTACTATAGGTAGGTAATCTTTTATTGTTTTGAACTGACTTGTTTTTTATAATTTGGTTTAGTAGTCCTCGGCGTTCAGGACCCTTTATTAGCTGCCGATTCTTATGATATGCATTAGCATAGCATAGCATAGCATATGCTCACGACTATATTCCCCGAGAGGGTAGTCAGAGATATTCTGAAACCATAGAACATCCACGTTTCACCAGTAGTACCGAAACTCTGTCCAGTGTGACGGGGGGTGAGCCCGTCGCCACATAATGGACAGTGGGTACAATACATGCCTCGAAATTGAAGCATGCAGGTTTCCTTACGATGTTTGCCTTCACTGAAAAGCCAGTGGTGTTACAAATCGTACATAAATTTCGAAAAACTCATTGGTACGAGTCGGCCTGGACGGAGATCGAACCATCGCCTCCTGCACGGCAGGCAAGGTTACTCGCCACTGGATCACCACGGCTTTTATGCATGCAAAATACATTATGTTTGCAGAAATCTTTCAAAGGAATGTTATGAAATATTTTTTATGCGAATTGACACATTATTATCTTTCAGTGGTATCAGCTCTTCGACATCCGTTCCCCGGCTGGGTAGACAATCTCAACGGCCCCACGGGAGTCATCGCAGGCGTGGGTAAAGGGTTCATGCGTGTTATACGTACCAGGTATGTCATCATCAAGATGATCACCATTCGTTTTCTAATTAGCAAAATAAAGCCCAGGAGTGCAATTCACTAATGGACCATTTACGAGAGGCCATTTGATGAGCCACTCCACTAAGCCAGGCCATTCAGCCAATCCAATGAAAAGCGCAAAATTCGTGTAGTTCATTTACACATAAGCCAGCCGAGAAGGTCACTTTACCTATAGATTCGGAAGCGTTGGATAGACGTAACCTTGCTTTGAAGGCTATGTCAAATTTTTGTTTTGTTTTTATTAAAACCATGGTATCAGCAGAACTTAAATAATCCTTAATTTACCCAAAATAAAAAATACGTGTGTGCGGCTATTGAAAACAAAACGACTAGGGAAATGGCTAACTGCGTCGGATGGGACACTAGCCAATACACTAGCCAATCCACTGCGTGAGTGGTGGGGGAAACATTAGTGCTAGCAAATTCGCAATCGGTCTATTTGAATGGACTGGCTTCATCAATGGCTTGAATACAATCCAATGCAGTGGACTGTCTCTATTTACACGATGCCAATATTGAATTGACTCTGTGGAATAGCTCATGGAATGGCCTCGTCTAAATGGTCGCGTCACATCTCTGTCAAAAACATCGACGAGCTCACAAATATAAATCCCTTCTT
Organism: Agonopterix alstromeriana; assembly: GCA_963924505.1. Taxonomy (NCBI): domain Eukaryota; kingdom Metazoa; phylum Arthropoda; class Insecta; order Lepidoptera; family Depressariidae; genus Agonopterix; species Agonopterix alstromeriana. Next base: position 8,054,441 of record OZ004690.1, on the reverse strand, counting down.
GCATCCTTCAGATCGTCGAAGTTTTTATATCAGTTTGACACATGACATAACCATTAGAGAATACCGAATTTTCGACTCGCCGATGTTAGAACGACGAATTTAAGGGGAGAACCTGATGTTTATGACTTCAGAGTTTGGGGACGAAGCACCCTGGTACCCTACCAATGCAGTGGAAATTGTTCAGTTTCATGATTTAATACACCCGAATTTGATCACGTTTCAAATCAACGTCATCATCAGCCTATATGGAAACGTCCCACAGTAGGGTAAGGAGGATATACGGGTGTTAGTCACCACTCTGTTCAATGGTAGAATTCACATAAGCATTACAATACAATGCCTTCTTCAGCGTATGCAGGTTCCCATATCAACTTTTTCCTTTAACTCTTGAAATCTGTTGGTATTATGTACAATAAGTTATAAACACCGACCTATATATGTCTGTGGTTATAAAGTCATATAATCCTTTGGCTTCAAATAAAGTTCTATTAAGTATTTACGTCTCTTCTAATAGAAACATGTTTTATTACAGAGGCGAAGCGCGCGCAGACATGTTGCCAGTTGATATTGCTATAGATACGCTCATTGCCATTTCGTGGGAGACCAGTGTTGATAAGTATGATTTTGTATTCAGTATGCCATTTTCTTCGTTGTTTTATAATAATGGGTAAGCGGATCACAAAGTTGAAGTGGAGATGGGCAGGACACTTGGCTTGGAAGACGGTCAGTGGACCGTATTAGAGTAGCAACTCTCTTTGCTACTTTGATACTGCCACGGAGGTCAGTAGGCCGACCACCAGCACATTGATCTGATGACATTGTGAGGATGACGGGTTTGCATGAAATCAGATAAGCACAGGCCCGCGAGGAATGAGGCAATATCTTATCTTATAGAGGTAATGGAGGCTAGCAAGCCAGCAGCACTTCGAATCCCAATGCGATCTTTTGTATTAACCCCTAGATATTTATTCGTCACCCTTCAAAGACATGGTAGATGAGGAAGGCAATTCCGTTCAGGGGAAGAAATCTTTAATCTCCCGGTTTCGGGTAACCATCAACCATCTCCACACTTAATAGGCCTCTGACATGGCTTAACGAATAGTTACAACGTCATCTGAACATTACTTAACGAGCCTTCCGAAACACGGAAACGCTCGAGATGAAATACCACGAAACGGTCACCCATCCAAAGACTGGCCGGACCTGACGTTGCTAAACTTCGGTGATCGTTTCCAATACCAAAGCTCCACTACGCCAACGACCGCTTCTTTTCATCATTCATCATCATCATTCTTTCCATTTCTTCACAATAATGATAATTTGACGTCCACAGGCTACCAAAAGTCCGTGTCTACAACTGTACTACCGGCGAGAATCCCACCACGTGGACTATTTTCAGACTTGCAATAAATAAGTACCTGAGAGAATATCCCCTTGATAACGCGCTGTGGTATCCCAATATTAAACCAATTGAGAACAAGTAAGTATGAATAATATGTGGACATGAGAATCGAATGTGTTGGGGTGCGTTCAGAGCCTACGCTCAGAGTGCACTCCGGCAGCACACTTTTGCACTAACGCCGTTCCGAGCCTCGGTGAAAAAACGCTCTTTGCAACTCGGCTGTCACAACTCAACCGTACCGAACCTCAGACAGGTTGCAACTTTTAACCATCAAATTCGACGGATAAAAACACTCTGACGTTTTGATTATCTGTGGTTACTTGACTTTTTGCTCATTTTGAATCAAAGTTAGTTTTTTCCAAATTATTTTTATTCACTCTATGATTCTCTAGCATGGAAGATGAGTTTTTATTGTATTTGGAAATGATGGAAGACCTGGAAGCCCATATTACTGTCAATGTCAAAATTTGAGGTTATAAAACAACCGGGATCGTTCCGTACCTTTTTGCGAGTTGAAAAACAACTGTTCGTTCCGTACCTTAGATTGAAAAACAACCAAACAACCGCACCCGTAGGTTCTGAACACAGCCTTGGTTGGCGAACGGTTGCGTACGTCGTACGCATTCTTGCTACGCTATTTTGTATTGGCTAAAATGTGTTTTTGTCCATAAAACAATCCTTGAGATGACGATACTGGCAAATCCCATTTGACAATAGCAAAAAATTCAGAAATGTAGCGTGATACGTACAGTTAAGTAGCAGGTTTATAAGTCTTATCGATGTACCTGCGCAGTAGACAAATTTTAACAACTCGCGAAATTATATTGACCAATCAGGATGTGCTACATTCAATCCCTTGACGCTATTGGCTAATTGTTTTCGCGCCATTTTCGTTGCTATCCGACTTTGCACCCTTTGATTACTAAATGTCTTCGGGTTTTGACGGGCACTCGGGTCTGCTTCAAACGAAGATTGTCGAGCGGAATTATTTTCCTGGTCACACTGTAACGCTGTGCACGGTATACAGGATCCTTCTTAATATGCTGACACTTATTTAAGAGGATGATCAGACCATCAAACTGAACAACTTTCTCTATTGGAATCGGAATCACGAAAAAAAATCAGCTGTCCCATACATTTGGCTCGAGTAAGTTTGCAGTTTTGTATGGAAGTGCAGATTTTTTTTCCGTGATTTCGATGTTGGTGTCATAGAGAAAGTTGTTCAGTTTGATGTTCTGATCATGCCCTAAAAAAAGTGTCATAATATTAAGAAGGACCCTATACAACGTTTTAATGAATTAACGAAAAACTAGAAAGTAGTTTGTTTAGAATCGAGAGCAGAATCGAATTATCACGTTATCAACATAGATATTTTTTTTCAAAATATTAAATAATTTGTTTGTAAAATTTAAAATTTTTTTGCCTACCCACCGCTCGGGCACTCTCACCCTACTTACTACTGTACACTTTCGTACATCTTTACGTACACATTTGCGAGTGCGACCGTAGCGCCATCTGTTAGCTTCGTTGCTATAACTTGTGGGTGTTGACATCTGTGGCAAGTCCCCACACTACCAAAACAAGATTCTTAAAATGTATACATGAGCACGATAGCGCTTTCATTCATTGCTGAAATGATAACAAATCATTTTTGCCTCAAAAAATAAAATGCGAACAACATTAAAGTTTAAGTATCAAAATAATGAAATTATTGTTTCAATCGAATTATTATATTAAAAATCTGTTGGGGTGTATGAGGTTTTGTGCTTATTCATTAACACGTTGTATAAGAAATATGCTCACTGTAATTCTTTATCTTAATCACTATCTTAATCGCAAGATATTCAATAGTTACTACTGTAACAGATACAGCAATCTCTCAATTTTGATCACATTTTCGACTTTCGAACTTTGAGCTTCAGAAACGAAGAACTAAAATGCGCCTTATGTCAATGCGCGATAGCCGCTATCAAACTGGTCATCGGAGAGGGAGAAGTAATAGAGGTCGGAACATGTTTAATCCTATTCACTCAATAAGAGATGCACATAGCAAATTCGCTCTAGTTAAAAAAGGAGATCGCTACCTTATTGCTTTCCTTAACGTCGTAACCACTTTTTTGTACTACTCCAAAATGTCACTTCATATAAATTGTATAGGATTTTAAAACTCGCTTTCTGATTCGCGGTTACACTGACATTCCATCTACCAGCGTAAACGAAAAAAAAATCGTCTATGCTGGTAACATTGTACCACAGAGTATTTTATTAAATAGACTATGTATTATTCTATACATAACTTTAGCTTAAGAATTTATATTGTTATAGTTATAAATTCGTGTTATGTTGTAGAGTTTCTGGCCGCATCTTCTCTACAGCGACAACACGTTCCGACGCGGTGGTAGCTTTAAAAAGATTTGACTTCGATAATAGTGTGCTTCAAGCTCCTATATTGAATAAATTATGACTTTGACTTCTATTTGTACCTAAATGTTAACTTTTTCAGGTACATACATAAGATACAGGATTTTGTCTTACAAACTATACCATCCTATTTAATCGACTACACTTCCAGACTTTTTGGTTTTAAATCAGGGTAAGCTACTTCAATTTTTAATTTTCTAACTTATCTCGGATTTTCTGACATCAAATTTTAAAAGAAAAAAATTGTTTAACATTCCACGATAGACTATTGGCATTATCGCTCTGAAGATGGCACAAAAACCCCCATTTGAACCGAAAACGTTTTCTAAGCTATTCCCAGATCATTGTGATGGAAATACATTTTGTTTTTCAACATTTTAATACTATATAGTCGCGACTACATCTACACGGGTTCACGTCATCCTAGTGAGCTAAAACCACTACCAGATTTTAAATTTAATCAAAAGCTTTCAAACACAAAAAGTTTTATTAAAATCGGTCCAGTAGTTATCGCGTTATGTGTGAACAAACAAACAGATAGAAAATCCAAAAATTTGTTTGTAGTCAGGGACACCTAAAAACGATATCGTACCTTTTTTACATTTCTTCAATGAAAAGACTTCGGTTAGCATATGCTCACGACTATATTCCCCGAGGGGGTAGTCAGAGATATTCTGAAAACTCAGAACATCCACGTTTCACTAGTAGTACCGAAACTCTGTCCAGTGTGATGGGGAGTGAGCCCGTCGCCACTTGTAATGGACAGTGGGTACATTACATGCCTCGAAATTGAAGCATGCAGGTTTCCTCACGATGTTTTCCTTCACCGAAAAGCCAGTGGTGTTACAAATCGTACATAAGTTCCGAAAAACTCATTGGTGCGAGTCGGTCTGGACGGGGATCGAACAATCGCCTCCTGCACGGCAGGCAAGACTTTTCTGTTACAGTTTTATAATATTCGAAGAAAGAAGTATTAATACAACAATATTTTATTTCAGACTCAATCTGATGTCTGCGTATAAGAAAATACAATCAATGGATGAAGTGCTATCAGCATTTAGTTTGAATGAGTGGCATTTTGTGAACGAGAACGTGGTACGATTGAGGAATAGATTGTCTATGGAAGACGCAGCCATTTATAACTTGGATCCGAAGACTATTGTGTGAGTTGCAGGAAGCTGGTATTGTCTATACCTGGAGAACAGACTGACGCGGTGAACATGGCGGTCGGTAATGTTCGTCCTTCTCTCATAAATTTCCTTATTTCCAACGCAGTGGCGTAGCTTGGGTTTCTGCCGCCCGAGTCACAGACTAATTTTGCCGCCCGATAAGAATCTTACTTAAAAAAAATAACGGATAATTTTTTTGCACATCTATTCCGGTTGTGGTCAGACATCTTGTGGTTTATCAATGCAAAAATAGAAACGTAGAGCGAGCTCGCTTTTTCTCCATCGGTTAGAGCTAGAGCTTTTTACTTACAAAACATGTGCAAAGTAACCAAAGTAAAAGCTATGGATGGAGCGAAGCAAGCTCGAAATTTTGAGCGCCACGTTTTAGTTGCTGTGGTCAGAACTCTCTAGGATTATGTTTATGTGTGGGCACAGTAACTAAAACAGAAATTTTGAGCGAGCGAAGCGAGCTCGACTTTTCTCTGCTCTACGAATTAGTTATAGACAGAGCTCAATCAATTTATATTTTTCCCAAATTTGACGCCCCTAGTAAAGTGCCGCCTGGGGCATTTGGCTTCCGCTGCCGAAATCCTACTTTCGGTCAACATTCAACATTGTACCTACCAACCTATTGTATCTTTAACATGTGTTTTGTGGTGAGAAACATAAATATTTTTATTATTTTTATTGCTCTATTATAATTGGGTACTCAATTATGTATACAAAAGTTATGCCTGTATTAGATTATAGTTACTTTATCAAAAGTAAGTTCAATCTTTTGTTTCAGTTGGGACGACCATATCAGAGATTTTGTGATAGGAACCAGGAAATACGTCCTGAAAGAAAGGGACGAGAACCTTCCTTCAGCTAGACGGCGAATGCGCGTGTAAGAATATGTTTTATTCTTAATCTAATCAAATTAAAGATTGAAGAACTAAGTCTCGGGTGGGTCGACCGCGCTCTTCCAAACCGGGGAATTGCGTTTATCCAATTTCGCCACCGAGCCCACTACCCAGAGAACGAAATTTTCAATCTAAGGGACGTGAGCGCCATCTACTGGAAGTTATTGCAAGCTAACCAACCCGCAAGTCCAGCATTACAACTATAATTCATACGATATAGATGACACACCCTGTTCCAATTTCAAATATTATTGATTTTAAACATATTACAGTCATGCTATTTTGAATCCTAGATATTTATTCCTGGCCATTAGAAGATTATTATTCATAGATTATTAGATAGATTTCCGTCGTCAGCTTTTAATTTCATGCAGTTTCCGGGGAACTATTGAGCAAAACTGTATCAACTCTTTCCGACACGGTACTTCTACCACGGAACAACTGGGGTGCTGGGTTTGAATGCTTCAACTCATTGGCGTTTAGACTCTCATATGGCTTTCATAGAATTTTAAGTTAGGTGAAGTTTTTACCCCCTTAAGTATTATTAGGGTGTTGTATTAGGTCCAGCAAAATTATCTAAAATTATTTTTAAGGGGTTGATCAGTTCATCAAATTCAACAACTTTCTTTCATCTTGCAGTTTTGTGTGGAAAGCAGATTTTTTATCGCGTTTTTTATGTTCGTCCCGTAGAATTGTTTTTTAGTTTTATGAAAATTAAGAAGGTGTTTACAAAATAACCCAGTTAATTAAAAAGGCAGGGGGCGCAAAATTTCTAACGGGTCGATAAAAAAAAGTTTGACAACCATTGACCTTATTAATGTTGCCAGTGTTTAATTACCTAACATTGACCTGAAATACTAGACTCACAGTCTCATATAAAATCTTAGCTAATTTTTGTACGAATTGACACATACTTTTTAAACTTTTCCAAAGAGTTTTCAATCACTACGTTTATTTCTAACGTACCTAATAAGTAAAATGGAAAGTAGACCTTATAATCTAGGTATAAAATCGTAAAAGCTCCTTGTATGACATTGAATCGAATCGATATTTTTAACAACTGTATTTTGAAAAAGGAACAAGATGTCTTCCTTCATATATGTTGACAGAACGACGTGGAGTCCAAATTATAACCCACACAAAATAAGTATGAATGCTGTAAGGTGATACTAATACGTCATCTTTGAATATTAAACTTAGTCGTATTTGGTATGTTTATAGTCAGAGAGTTGGAGCGGGATTATAAGTGTTCTTTGGTTAGCGCGGTACTGTTTCTTTTTTCGCGATTTTGACATTGGTCCCGTAGAGAAAGTTGTCCAGTTTGACGGTCTGATCATCCCCTTAAAAAAGTGTCAGCATATTAGGAAGGACCCTGTATATGTTACCTAAGTACATTAAGTATTATTTTTCTTTTCAGATTAACGATTTTATATTTTGGATCGATTCTCACGACGGTGTTTTTTGTCGCTCGATTCTTAATATACCGTGCAATGCGAGGATTTGTACAAAAAACATTTATAACTATGCTATCCACACAAAGTATTAAATTAATGTAGAATTTTATAGAAATCAGAATGGACGAGAGTGGAGAAACTAATCGTCCTACCTATTAATATTGTACAGTTAGCAGTTGTAGCAAAGTTTCTGACGACCCTAACAGGGATTATGGTCGTGGGATTCTGTATGTATGTATTATTATAGTTAGTGGGAAATATTTATGTTTTAGAACAATAAGGAAATACTAATGTACACACGGCGCCACATCAAGCTATACAAAACCAACTTTAAGCTGGTCGCACGACGTTACGTAAGGTATGTAAATTGGATCGTAGACGTAAAAGAGAGTGCTTACTAGGTAAGAGGAGATACATGATTTGGAACGTAGTGAATGGATTAAAAAGTAAAGGATGACAGGTGTGAAAGGGACGGTATGAATGTGTTATTGCTTAAGAGTAAAGGAGATGAAATAAAGTAGATTCGAAGATGACTAACTTCGGGTTTCATTACGTTTCCTTACATATGTTTCCTTATATACGTTACTCGACCCACGCGCGACCAGCTTATTTTGGTTTTGTATGACTTTGAGCAGCTTGCTTTGACTATTTATATGTGGGTTACGTGTGTAATTCTACTAACAAACATTTCTGACACTTTTTGCGGGGGGCGAGGTAACATGAAATCCGCAACTTTGGATTTTTTTCCCCATAACTTTAGATTCTAATTTTGAATGTCAAAAATCATGAAAAGTAGTCTCGTGTGAACCCCAAACGTTCTAAGTTCGAAGTTATTATTTCGCAATTATAGGCTGTCTCGTTTAGTGATAAGGTGTAAAATTTAATGTAAATGCACAAGATCAATTGTGCTTATACCGTGGCAGAGGGGAAATGCTACCGCAAGGCTAGTCCTTATAATAATTAGTCAAAGATAGCTTGATGTGTTGCCGTGTGTACGTATTAGGACGTTTGATATTGATATTGACTGTATTGACTTTGACTTTGACTTTTATGTATTTTAAATTAAAAATTATTCAAATAAAAGTTGGTCTAATTATTCAAAACCTTTACTTCCTCTATTCATAATAACGAACTCTCAAACGGTGAAGGAAAACATCGTGAGGAAACCTGCATACGCTGAAGAAGAAATTCTGATGCGTATGTGAAGTCAGTCTACCAATCTGAATTGTGCACGCGTAGTGGACTAACGTACATACACCCTCCCTGAGGATAGGCCTGTGTATTGCACCATCAAACTGAACAACTTTGTATATAGGACCAACATCGAATTCGCGTAAAAAAAATCAGCTGTCCCATACATTTGGCTCAAGTAGGTTTGCAGTTTTGTATGGAACAGCTGATTTTTTTTCACGATTTTGATGTTGGTCCCATAGAGAAATTTGTTCAATTTGATGGTCTGATCATCCCCTTAAAAAAGTGTCAGTATATTAAATAGGACCATATACAACGTGTTAATGAATAAGCGCAAAACCTCATACACCCCAACTGATTTATAACAAAATAATTAGATTGAAACAATAATTTCATTATTTTGATAGTTAAAATTTAAAGTTATTCGCAGTTTAAGTTTTCAGGCAAAAATGATTTGTTATCATTTCAGCAATGAATGAAAGCGCTAACGTGCTCATGGATACATTTTAAGAATCTTGTTTTGGTAGTAAGTAGGGTGTATGTGCCCGTGCGGTGGGTTGAGATCGAGTTCAGTAAATTTTAAATTTTACTAACTCAGGTCGCTTCAGGCTTAAAATTTTATTGGAATGACCTAACTTGTAACGCCACTGGCTTTTCGGTGAAGGAAAACATCGTGAGGAAACCTGCATGCTTCAAATTACTTTAAAAAAAATCAGCTGTCCCATACAAAACTGCCAAACCTTACTCGACCCGAATGTATGGGACAGCTGATTTTTGTTTCACGATTTTGATAATGGTCCTATAGAAAAAGTTGTTTAGTTTGATGGTCTGATACTCCCCTTAAAATAGTTTCAGCTAATTTTATTAGACCTTATATACAGGGTCCTTCTTAATATGCTTACACTTTTTTAAGGGGATGACCACCCCATCAAACTGAACAACTATCTCTATGGTACCAACATCGAAATCGCCAAAAAAAACAACTGTCCCATACATTTGGCTCAAGCAGGTTTGCAGTTTTGTATGGAAGAACTGATTTTTTTTCGCGATTTCAATGTTGGCGCCATATGGAAAGTTGTTCAGTTTGACGGTCTGATCATCCCCTTAAAAAGTGTCAGCATATTAAGAAGGACCCTGTATTTTTGCACGTAGGTCGTCTGGCAATAAGAATATAAAGTGACAGCGATAATTATCTATTTATTAAACCGTGGGAATTTATCTAGAAAGTTATTATCTGGTAAGTATGTAACTAACTACGCAGTAACAATTTATAAGTTACAATAATCTGTGCTCGCGCTTGAAAAACGTTTTGGATTCTCGACCTGAGATCTCGTTAAAAGAGAAATTGTGGCTCCATTTTAGTGTTGAACACTTTGCCATTGCCCAGTTTACCTAAATACCAAAAGTGCTTGACGTTAAGAGAAGTTTATTCCGAATGCGTAAATGCGCGCTGCATATAAACGAAATCTGGTGATATTTTCAATACTAACCGATTAAAGACAGTGAATTTTTTCAGAAACAATCGAGAAACTAATCTCTATGTTGGTATGAAGTCAGATTTTGGTTAAAATATAGTTTTAGTGCTAGGATTAATTTCAGATTTAAATGAAAACCTGACTTCATACAATCATAGAGATTAGTTTCTATATTGTTTCTGAAAAATGTTATTGACTTTAATTGGTTAGTATTGAAAATATCACCAGACTTCTTTTGTATGTTCGAATTATATTCCCTTAAGTACGGTTAATAAATATTTGGTGCCTTTAAAGGTTGCTTTTTGAAAAATCACAATCTTGAGCCACCATACAACTGAAAATAAATTACGTGATAATTGCTAAGACCCCAGACCCCTGTCTCCCACGTAAGATTGGGTGAGATTCAGTTCTATTTTATTTTACAATTTAATTGTGTGTTATCTATTCGACTTAGAACTCTATATCAAATCTCAAAAGGTAAAGAATGGTGCAAATAGTGGAGTCAACGGGAGAAATACCCCGGTTTTACGCTGGAAGAAGCGTTTTTATAACTGGAGCGACTGGATTCATGGGAAAGGTAATCTTCTTATCATTTATGATTATGATGATCCAAAGAAAAGGTGGTGGCATACACTGAGAAAAAAATGCAACGTATACGTAGCCCGTCGCAGCTTACGTACCACGTAGCTTATGAAGTCGTAAACTGCGACTTCTCACCGATCCCCGCTACCCAACCCGTCGCGTAGTCCCAGCAACGCCCATTGCTGAGGTCCGTACCCACTATGGGTGCCCCTTGGGCAGGTTCCCTAATTCACTTATTCGGTAGACCTACCAGGGAGCTTCGCCATCACTGGTGTGGTCCCCCCAACAGCCGGCAGTAACAAGCAATAACTGCTCCCTGAGCATACTATACACGTCTTTCAAAAAAAATAAAAATAGTAAGCTACGACGGGCTTCGTATACATAGAATTTTTTTATCAATGTATGAATCTTACGACGTTTATCGGCTTTTCTGTAAGTAGGCAATTAGTAGCATTTTAATTAAAATGGTAACGCCTTAAACTCGTAAGACCGAAGGTACTTTAAGAAGTACTTATTAACTTTTTATCATGACACTGAGTCTATAAGGTAATAGACTATAAACATAATCTAAACGTGGCGCGAATTTTTATAAGAAAAAATAGTCTGGCTTTTTTTGGTCCCTTAAAAAGGACCTCCGGCGTTAATGTCTATTGCCTGTTGAAACAGGACAGAATAACAACAAAAATGTATTCTTTTACTAGGTAGATCGGTCTTACAAGGTTTAATAGGTATGGTAAGGGCCGCAAGGGCAAGGGCAGGTATTGGCCGAAGTAAAATTTATGTAAAAAATATATAGTATCATGGTACATTTTTCAAAATGCATTTAGGTACTTCAAAAATCCTTAGTGGCCGCTCTTCACCATCACTTTTGGAATACGACGCAGTGACCGATTGCGATGTAGTATATTAGTAGTTGTTAATTAGGTAGTGATCTAAGACCTTAATTGATTAACAGGTATTGTTGGAACGCCTGCTCTCAACATGCCCGGACATCTCCCGTCTCTATCTACTACTAAGGGAGAAGAGAGATCTCGCGCCAGAGAAGAGATTGTTAGAATTAAAACAATCACAGGTAATTTCTTTAAAATTATATAATTACATACTAAAAACACACGAAAGGATTGTGACGTGTATTGTTATTTTTATTCATCATCATCATCAGCCTATCAACGTGCACTGCTTAACGTATGCCTTTCTCAAGTCGCGCCACAAAACTCTATCCTTGGCCTTCCTCGCATCCAGTCGCTCCCCATTACCTTTTTAAGGTCGTCTGTCCAGCGGGCAGCAGGGCGTCACACACTACGCCTACCAGTTCGCGGTCTCCACTCTAGAACTCTGACACCCCATCGGTTGTCAGTTCTTCGGCAGATATGACCAGCCCATTGCCACTTCAGCTTGCTAATTTTCTGAGCTATGTTAACCACTTTAGCTCTGTGACGTATCACTTCTTTTCTGATGTTGATCTCTCAGGGAAACACCGAGCATAGCTCTCTCCATAGCTCGCTGAGCGACCTTGAATTGATAAACTTGTCCTATCGATTGCTAGTGATGACCTGCGGTGCATAAAGGACAGTGTGCAGAAGTGGTCCAAGAGCCCCCACCTACGTGGTATACTACGTATGAAAGGGGGTTTAATGTAGTTTTTTTTTTATAAGTGTCACTAATATCTTTACGATAGGAAAAAAGATAGAGGGTGTTTTGTTTAGCAGCTTTTAATACTAATGTTAGCGTTTCACCGCTATTTTTATCTGCTTGAATTCCTTGTTTCATATGGTTAGTACTATTGGTTTTTTATTGTTATTAATGTAAAAGAATAATTAAACTTTATCATCTTGTAAACTCAGAACAAGAAAATCGTTATTCCATCCAGCCTTCTTACTGTTGCACGATTAATCATGACTTTTTGTTGTTGTAGCTAATTGTCTAATCACCCCGAAAGAAATTACATCTGTTGGGCTATAATGTAAAAACAATTTCTTCCTAAAATTAGCACGTAAAAATAAAAACACCCTGTATCTTTTTTTCTCTCGAAAATATTTTGATGCCCGTTGTACACCATGTACGTTAGAGTTTCCTCTAACTGTCCCTACCGGTGCCATAGCGGGGCGCTCTTGGACCAGTGGCCATACATTTTTGCCCAGTGTCCTTTGTGCACTGATATTTCTAGTAGGTACATAGTACACAATAAGCTCAAAGCAATTACCGAAGTTATGTTTGGTACAGGTGTTCGACGTCCTCCGACAGACGAATCCTCGACAGCTGGATAAGCTAGTCGTCATCCCTGGAGACATGACAAAGCAAGACCTTGGAATGTCACAGGAATCCATTGTAATGATGCAGGAGGTAAATATTGTGAGGTTAAAATTGGTGGGGGACAGGGACTATCCGTACTGTATGTAGTACTGTTTCTTACTGTATCCATGACTTCCACAGTAATAATCATCATCAGCCCACGATAGAACCAAAGAGCATAAAAACATAAAAGTCAACACCAAAAAAATTAAGTAGCTAATTATTTAAAAAAAAAAACTGCCAAAATAATGAACAAACTAAGTATAATTTTGAATACATTTAGTTTTCATATTGAAATTTTTGAATCACAGCTAGGACATTTTCGAGATTGATCGACAAGTTGGTCAACGTAGTACAAATCAGACAATTCGTGAGACCTCGCCTAATTAATGTGCGAGATTTTAGATTAATCTCACATAATATGGACGAGATCTCGCGAGGAGGTGATTACATTCCGTAGTGGCGGCATAGAATATGTATTCACTATTCTTATGGTATTATCTGCGAGAAAGACATAACAGTCCATAGTAGCAGCATAGAATATCGTAATAATCCTATTCTTATATTTTCAATGTTCAAGTTATAAATAAATAAATAAAACAAAATAAATTATCGGCGAGATTAATTCACATAATCAATATGGACGAGATCTTGCGAGAACGTGATTATATTTCGTAGTGGCGCACATTATATCTACACTACCTATTCTTCACGACTGTTCTTTCCCAGGTGTCGGTAGTGTTCCAACTAGCGGCGACGGTGAAATTCAATGAGGAGCTGAGTCGAGCCATCGAGCAGAACGTGCGCTCTGTGCTGAGAGCTATGGACGTTTGTGATAAACTCAACAATTTGCAGGTAAGAAAAATATCCTTATAAGTGCGGGTCTTCCTTATGGTCTTATAAAAAGTGTTAATAAATAAACGCAAAACTAGAAAGTAGTTTGTTTAGAATCGAAATCAGAATCGAATTATCAAATTTTCAACATAGTTAATTTTTTTCCAAATATTAAATAATTTGTTTGTAAAATCTAAAATTTACTGAACTCGATGTCAATCCACCGCACAGGTACACTCACCCTACTTACTACCAAAACAAGATTCTTAAAATGTATCCACGAACACGCTAGAACTTTCATTCATTGCTGAAATGATAACAAATCATTTTTGCCTGAAAACTTAAAATGTGAATAACTTTAAATTTTAAGTATCAAAATAATAAAATTATTGTTTTCATCTAATTATTTTGTTATAAATCAGTTGGGGTGTATGAGGTTTTGCGCTTATTCATTAACACGTTGTATATGACGGCGCCTGGCGCCATCTCTAAAGTTGCAACAGAACGAGATCGCACACTCATGACAGTGCCTTCCTGCAGCGCTTTCTGTCGGTCTAGCGGAGCGTCGGGTGTCGGTAAAGGTGGTTGACAGCGATGTCAAGAGGAATTCAGTTGAAGATTCGAAGAGAAATGGCTGAACCATCGCATAACTCGACGAATCGATATCGTTCTGCGTAATCTCAATTGCTTTGTAAACTTTGATCTACTTGCGAATTAGACCTCTAAAGTTATATCGGAATAATTGTGACGATTATATTATGCTGTGATGTAATTCTTGACAATATAACCCATGATTCGGGTATTGGATTGTTATTCGGAGCCGTCTGATCACCTATTCCCTATGTCTACTTCTGGCGAAGGCCCTCCTGAGCCCATAAATATTATTACTTCTGTATAGCTGATACTCGATCCAGAGGCGGTGTATGTACGTCGATGAGGCAATGCTAGAAGCTCCTCGGACAGACTATAGGACTAGTGTTGAAGCGTCAATTTGGGACCCGGAAATAAGGAACAGTTTGATAGTTGTAATGCGCTTGGCGTTTATTTCAGAATGAGAGTGAACCCCACCGGGTTATTGAATTTAAGGAGATCTGTCGCTCTGTTGCTAAAACAGATCGATATGGGTGAGAAGCGCCATCTACCATACATTATGTATACTACTTAACTTAGAAACTAAATATAAAGTAACAACCTTAATTTACCTAGCCTTAAATTAGGTGATCGCAGATCATGTAAATAAAGACAGATGGCGCTGTCGTTTGACAACTAGGTAGAAACGACTTCGACAAGGAGGCTGCTGGTCGTTTCCAACTAGGATGGGCTGCTTTCGGGAAACCCCGTCATCTATTTTCCTCAGCCTTACCACAGTACCTCAAAACGAAGGTGCTCAATCAGTGCGTCCTGCCAGTGATGACTTATGGTGTGGAAACGTAGACCCTGAAGATAGGACTAGTTCAAAGTCACTCCACGAGCTATGGAGAGAGCTATGCTCAGCGTTTCTCTGAGAAATGAAGTGATACCTACGTCAGAGAACTAAAGTGGTTGACATAGCTAATTAGCAAGCTGAAGTGGCATCAGTGGCATCAGTGGCGTCAACCATGTGCTGGTCATTTCTGCCGAAGAACTGGCAATCGATGGGGTGTCAGAGTTCTAGATTGCAGCCCAAGAACTAGTAGGCGTAGTGTGGGACGCCCTACTGCCCGCTAGACAGACGACCTAAAAACGGTAGTGGAGAGAGACTGGAAGAGAAAGACTGGATGAGAATGGCTGATACTAATTAACTCATCAAACACCAATATTTCCAACTCGCAGGCCTTCGTCTACGTATCGACAGCGTACAGCAATGCAGAACTGTACCGCGTTGAGGAGAGAGTGTACCCACCCCCCGTGCACCCGAGGCAACTGCTTGAACGTGACAACGACGAGATGCTGCGAGGTGACACGACCAGCCAGTGAGTGCGATTGTTACACACACACACACACATACACAAACATACACACACACGTACACGACAGTATACATAGACGAGACATAAAATAGGTCCCAGAAGGTGCCAGAAAGACAGCTTCGAGCAACGAGCGAAACAGGTCACGAACGGGCGATCTCGCATCAAGTCAGTCAAATGCCTGGAGTGCAATTCTCTAAGCGTCACATCGCTGTCAAAAACATCGATGAGCTCACAAATGTAACATCCTTCTTGCATCCTTCAGATCGTCAAAGTATTTATATAAGTTTAACACATGACATAATCTTAGCGAATACCCAATTGACAGTTCGCCGATGTTTCAACGACAAATTTAAGGTTGTGACGACGTTCGAGCTTAGAGAATTGCATTCCTGTACGACGCTGATTTTCAAACGATTTAGCGCCCCTTGTAATAGTTTGAGATTCACTGGAAAACAAAAAAGTGTTTTCATTCTTGTCTTCTTTCGCTTATTTATATGAAGCTGTTCTTCTGGGTCCCATTTTGTCCACGATTGTAGAGAAGAAAGAAGACAAGAATGAAAACACTTTGTTGTTTTCCATTAACTCGCAAACTTTTACAAGGGGCGCTAAATAATTTAATAATCAGCGCCCCCTTTAATTCCATATCTATATAATTATACAAATAAATGATGTTTGTTGGTAGCTTACCTGGTAGAGAAATGATGGACAGATTTCGCAATTTTGTTACAGTGTTTTAATTCGGATAGATCCTTTTATTGTCTTGAAAACATATTCAATCAAACCAATTTCTTGTTTATTATTATTATGTGTGTAATTTCCTTATCACGGGACATAAGAGTCCCGGACCTTTCGTTTTTATTACGTGCGTTTAATGTTACATCGTTTTTTTTACTGCTATAAAGTTGTACACTTTTTAATTTAATTTTTTCAGATCCATATCACCGAAACCCAACACGTATACGTTTTCGAAGGCGATAGCAGAGTATATGGTGGAACAGCGAGTCAGCAGATATTCTACTTCTATATTCAGACCTACCTCAGGTAATAATTATAGGTTACTATCTTTGACTAATTATTATAAGGACTAGCCTTGCGGTAGCATTTCCCCTCTGCCACGGTATAAGCACAATTGACCTTGTGCATTAACATTCAATATTACACCTTATGACTAAACGAGACAGCCTATAATTGCGAAATAATAGCTTCGAACTTAGAACGTTTGGGGTTCACACGAGACTACTTTTCATGATTTTTAACATTCAAAATTAGAATCTAAAGTTATGGGGAATAAAATCCAAATTTGCGGATTTCATGTTACCTCGCCCCCCGCAAAAAGTGGCAGAATTGTTTGTTAGTAGAATTACACGCGTAACCAGTCCACATAATAAATAGTCAAAGGATATCAATAGGATACTTGACAACTAGTCAAATCAGATAGTCTTTATCAGACGTCAAAACGTGCGCTTTGTATGAAATTTGTACTCAATTGTGAGTTGTGACGTCATCAACATTTCATTACTTTTTAAAGTATATCTTGTTATTAAAAATGGTATTCAAGCTAAAAACTCAATGAAAATGGGAGTGTAGTGATATTTTCTAATCTTTTTTTTATTGAGAAGATAAGAATAAAATATATTGTATGTAGTCGAATACCCAATTCTCCCGGCTAAGTATTAAATCCTAATATATCTTTTTTTGATTAATGGCATCCGAAGTATGTTGCGGATGCGATGATAATGTTTTTCTGATTTGACGAAGCCTGAATTGCTGATTCTGACATTTTGTAAAATTATTATTTCGAATAAATGTCTCATTAGTATTCCCACATAAATGCACTCACTCACTTGCACTAATTATTATGCATTTTAGATGAAACAGGATTAATTAATTATGAAAATTTTAAGTATTTACGTAATGAAATAAAATAAAGGACTTAAATAAATTTTATTTGCGATATATTTTTACTAGAAAGACATTTTCAATGCCCTTAGATGGTTACGGGAAGCGAAACGAACGAATTTTTGCTCTGTTTGTGTGTGTTCTGAATCAGGACCATTCTTTCATGAGAAAAAAAAATCTGTTGTAGCCTGAAGAATCCCACTGCAGGGCAAAGGTCTCACGAATAAGGGTGAGTGGCAATTTAGTGATCAACTTGCTGTCAGATTTCAAGCCACCTTAATAGACCTCTGACTTGGCTTAACGAATAGTTACAACGCCATCCGACGGAACTATCCGAGACCAACTGCTTAACGTGCCTTCCGAAGCACGGGAAGGCAAGGCCTCCTCAGGAGAGAGGGAATGGTCCATACTCCACCACGCGGGCCCAGTGCGTGTTGGTGGAGGCAAGTTAGTGGTCAACTTGCTGACAGATTATTTTTCAAGCCGCCTTAATAGGCCACTGACCTGGATTAATCCGAGACCAACTGCTTAACGCTCGAGATGAAATACCACTAAACGGTCACCCATCCAAAGACTGACCGCACCTGGCGTTGTTTAACTTCAGTGATCGTTTCCAATACCGAAGCAACACTACGCCAACGAGTGCTTTTTCATTCATTCGAAAATAAAATATTAAACTTTTTTCAGTGGTATCATCGCTCCGACATCCGTTCCCCGGGTGGATAGAAAACTTCAACGGACCCTCGGGTGTCATCGCAGGTGTGGGTAAAGGACTCATGCGTGTTATACGTATCAGGTACGTACACAAGGCGACACAAAACCAAGATGAGCTGGCCTCGC
This sequence comes from Agonopterix alstromeriana, assembly GCA_963924505.1. Taxonomy (NCBI): domain Eukaryota; kingdom Metazoa; phylum Arthropoda; class Insecta; order Lepidoptera; family Depressariidae; genus Agonopterix; species Agonopterix alstromeriana. The sequence goes on along the minus strand of OZ004690.1, from coordinate 8,036,031 downwards.
CACTTTATGCGTAATTCAACCTATGCGAGGCCAGCTTATGTTGGTTTGTAGAACTTGATGTGTCACCATGTGTACATCATACATACTCAGTCCTTAACATTTGCACGATTTCAATGTTGGTCCAACATTGATAGGATTGCAGTTTTGTATGGAACAGCTGATATTTTTTTCGCGATTTCGACATTGGTGCATACATGCATGCATATGCTCATGACTATATTCCCCAAGAGGGTAACCTCAGTGTGACGGGGAGTGAGCCCGTTGTCATTTATAATAGACAGTGGGTATAATACATGCCCCGAAATTGAAGCATGCAGGTTTCCTCACGACGTTTTCCTTCACCGAAAAGCCAGTGGTGTTACAAATCGTACATAAATTCAGAAAAACTCATTGGTACGAATCGGCCTGGACGGGGATCGAACCATCGCCTCCTGCACGGCAGGCAAGGTTACTCGCCAGTTCGCCACTAGACCACCACGGCTTTTTATTTCAACATTGTCTCATAGAGAAAATGGATCAGTATGATGGACTGATCATCTCCTTAAAAACCGTGAGCATATTAAGAATAAGGACCCTATACTATACCCTACCCTATAATAACACATTATCTCTGCACCTCGCTGGAATGCGATGCCTCGCTCGCTTCCTCCTTCGCGTTAGTACTGACGGACTTAATAATCGCGTCAGTACGGTTAGCATCTTTGTATCCGATATGCTTATCGATAATTTGGTATGACACACGGTTTCACACCAGTGGATTGGCAGAGTTCACATAATCATCAGGTTTTCTCACGATGTAGGTATTTCTTCACCGTTTGAGAGCATTCGGTATTACGTACATAAGATATAAAATCGCATTGTTACATATACTCCATTCAAAACAGCAACGAAATTTTAAGGCTATTTTGCATTACAGAAACAGAGATTTGAAACACTTCCTCTTACTTTATCTTAAAAGAGCTTTGCGCCAACGTCCAAGATAATTATGTCGGATAGTAAAAGTATCCAATAAAATTAATTACATTTTCGTAATCAGAATTGGCCAGAAAGCTAAATAGGAATCGGAAAATCTCGTCGTCCTTATTTGGAATTAAGTATTATGTCGTCCGTGCGAATTCAAACCCGGACCACCATGATTGAGACGTTCCACACTACACTTTTTGACCGTGTATCAAAAGCCAAAATTTAGTCATCTTTTAAAGAAACGTGACTATTAGGTATTTATTTTATTACAGAGGCGAGGCGCGCGCAGACATGTTGCCAGTTGATATTGCTATAGACACGCTCATTGCCGTTGCATGGGAGACCAGTGTTGATAAGTATGTTTTTTGTCTTCATAACTTTAATTAAATTTTTCACGCAGGCCGTAAATACGGATATCACGGAATTAGACCAGGTCTACTATGTCTATCAGAATCGGATCGCAAGCTACGGAAGGCATAGGCAGTGTGAGCGACCGCTTAATACCTCGCGATGCGAGGGGCCTCTCGCCTAAAACGTTTATGCTGTTTTCTTCAAATTTGTGAAAAATATTTAGCTAGGACCATTAAAAGCCATTGTTCTAGCCACAGGCAGAACATAGTGCTGAAAAATTTGAAGGTCAACTCTCTAGGATAATTGTTGCACTGCATTCATACTGAGTTCTGGCTACAGGTGCTTCCCGCTTCACTTGCTCCGAAAGACATCTTCGTCGATTCATACATTTTTGGTCCAAATGTGTCCGGCCAACAAAAACTAATGCTATATTCTGTTAGAACTTGTCCGTCTATCTCTACGAACAAATTGTTCGTAGGTATAACTAAGCATTTATTGTTATGGCATGAAAGCTGTAGCTGTAAGTTTTATTTCATCAAAAATGTATGAAAAGGCAGATTTTTCAAACCTTAATAAAACCAAGAAAAATTGCCCCATAGCTTTGGTGCCACACTAATGCTGCGACGCACTAGTTCTAACAGAATATAGCCTTAGCTCATTTAATCGAAATTGTATGAAAAGGTAGATTTTTCTAACCCAAATAAAACCAAGGACTATGGACCTAAAGCTTTGGTGCCTTAACAATAAATTTTTAGACGAACAAGTCCTAACAGAATATCACTTTTTTTTTTTGGCCGGCACTTTCACATTTTGGACCAAATCCGATGATTTGTCTTTTGTTATTTTATGTTTCACACAGGAACCGACAGAGCTCCTGTTACATAACGGTTTTATTTACTCTGTATATTTGTTTATTTATGTATAATACAGATTCGAAATGCTTGATGTAGAGTTCGCAGTTTTTTAATGGTACTGTCATAAAATGTAACTTGTAATCAAAATACCCCAGGCCATGCGGCTTCGAACCTCAACATGCCCAAATACAATGTAGGTCGCAAGACCCCGAGCCGCCTCTGATAATGATATTTATTTAAGGGGATATAATTCGGAGCGCGCTCCATACAAACGTACTATGGTGATATTTACAATACTAACAAATTAAACTCAATGAAATTTTTCAGAAACAATCTATAAACCAATTTCTATGCTTGTATAGAGTCAGATTTTTGTTAAAATGTATAGTTTTAAAGTAGCAGTGTCTCAAAGATTTCCATAGAAATCTTAAATTAATCCTAGCATTGAAACTGTATATTTTAATGAAAATCCGACAAGGATAGACATTTGTTTCAAGATTGTTTCAGCAAAATTTCATTGAGTTTAATTGGTTAGTATTGAAAATATCACCATAGTACGTTTGTATGGAGCGCGCTCCGAATTATATCCCCTTAACGTTCACAGGCTGTCAGAGGTCCGCGTGTACAACTGTACCATCGGCGAGAATCCCACCACGTGGAACGCTTTGGCACTCGCATCAAATAAATATCTCAGGGAACACCCGTTTGATAACGCGCTGTGGTATCCCCATATTATACCTATTGAGAACAAGTAAGTTTACATGGAGCATCAAGAAGGTGTGGATACAGGAGTCACATCGAGTTGGTACGCGAACGATTGTGACGCACTCTTCAGACATTATGCAAACCACAGACAAACAGCAACAAATAGGTTTTCGTATTACTAGTCTTGGGAAACGCCTTTATTTGTTAAGTAAAGTTTAAAATATTTTTTGTTTGTTTTGATACTGAAAGATTTTAGGGAAATTTTTGAAAATTGTGAAACATTTTTGGTAAACTGAGACCATATCAAACGCATTCTTGTTTGCATGTGTTTTTGTACATAAAAAAATCTTTGAGATTACAGTATTCCCAAAATATATGGCAGAAAAAGATATGCGCGAGGCATCTAAGCAGTGACCTCACCGTCAATGTCCATAGGATGATCATACCATCGAATTGAGCAACTTTCTATATGGGACCAATATCGAAGTCGCGAAAAATTTTTCTGCTATTCCACACATTCGGGTTTGCAGTTTTGTATGGAATTGCTGATCATTTTTTCGCAATTTCGACACTGGTCCCATAGAGAAAGTTGTTCCGTTTAATGGTCCGATCATCCTCTTCGAATAGTTTCACCTTATTTTGTTAGACCTTATATTATTATTGGTGAAACGTGGATGTTTTGAGGTTTCCGAATATCTCTGATTACCCCCCTCGGGGAATATAGTCGTGAGCATATGCTTATATTATTAATGTTTGTACGCCTTCGGGCAATATTTGGAGACTTTATTTTTATATTATGTGTCATATACAACGTGTTAATGAAAAAGCGCAAAACCTCATACACCCCAACTGATTTATAACAAAATAATTAGATTGAAACAGTAATCTTATTATTATGATAGTTAAAATTTAAAGTTATTCGCATTTTAAGTTTTGAGGCAAAAATGATTTGTTATCATGCAAGAATGAAAGCACTAACGTGCTCTAGTATACATTTTAAGAATCTTGTTTTGTTAGGAAGTAGGGTGAGACTGCCCTAGCGGTGGGTTGAGACCGATTTCAGTAAATTTAAAATTTTACAAACAAATTATTTAATATTTTTAAAATAAAATACCTATGTTGAAACCATGATAATTCGATTCTGCTCTCGATTCTAAACAAACTACTTTCTAGTTTTGCGTTAATTCATTAACATATTGTATGAGTAATGTAGATATGTTCTCTTTTTCAGGTACATACATAAGACACTGAATATTGTCTTACAAGCTATACCATTACATTTAATCGAATACTCTTCCAGACTATTCGGTTTTAAAAAGCGGTAAGTTACATGCTTTTTTAATTTCTTTGTTTATACAAGGTGTAGGTAATAAAACAGCCTAGTAGTTTTTGAAGGGGTGATTTAGACCAACAAACTGAACAACTTTCACTATGTTGGCCGCATCTTCTCTACAGCGACAACACGTTCCGACGCGGTGGTAGCTTCATTAAAAATTTGACGTTTAATAAGTGTGCTTCAAGCTCATGGACGTAGAATACTATGGACGCCGGGTCTAGTACAAAATACTCGAATAAAGTGTCCGAGACTAAAATACACATATTGAAGTACTTATTTATATAAACCAACTAAAAACATTGAAAATGCAGAAATTATTTTCCGTCCCACTCCCCCATTGGGGCACTGCGTACGCCGCGCGCCCACGCTTGCGCGTAGTCGGCCGATCAAACGAAGGCAGTTGCGTAATTCGTTCTCTTTTTTACGTTTTCGTTCTCTTTTTATTCGGACACTTTTGAGCGCGGACCCTCCGTCCAGTAGTGCTAAGTCATTGTTAAAGCTGCTATATTGAATAAATTATTTTGACTTTGACTTTATGGAGACGTAGAAAAAAGTCTGTCCCATGCCATTTAAGTAGGGTACTACAGTTCTGTATGAAACAGTAGATTTTTAAATTTTTTCTCGATGATGAAAATCAACCTCTAAAGGGATGCAACGGAGTGATGATTTTTAACGAAATCCACATTGATGAAGTCAAAAAAATTATGTAACAAATTTTTGTTATTTGTTGTAGGCACAATCTGATATCTGCGTATCGGAAAATAAAATCAATGGATGAAGTTCTATCAGCATTTACTTTAAAGGAGTGGCATTTTGTAAACGACAACGTGATACGATTGAGGAATAGATTGTCTATAGAAGACGCTGCTATTTACAACTTGGATCCGAAGACTATAGTGTGAGTTATATATTTTTATATTCATCATCATCATCAGCCTATTATAAGACCTCATGCATGGCACAGGCCTACACTCGAGGGGGTTGTATGTACGTTAGTACACCACGCGTGCACAATGCGGATTGGTAGACTTCACATACGCATCGGAATTTCTTTTTCAGCGTATGCAGGTTTCCTCACGATGTTTTCCTTCACCGTTTGAGGCAGTCGATACGTACAAAAGTTAGAAAAAGACATTTTGGTACATAGCGTGTTGTTCTTACGCAACACACCACCGATGCTCCTTTTGTAATTTATCATCATAAATTTAATACATAACTATGATATAAACAAATCTCCCTTTCAAATTATTCAATTCAATTCAATATACAAGGTGTTACAAAAATACAAATACAAATTTAAGGGGGTGATTTAGACCATCGAACTGAACAACTTTCACTATGGGACCAATATCGAAATCGCAAAAAAAAACAGATGTTCCATACTAAACTACAAATCTACTCGAGCTAAATGTATGGGACAGCTGATTTTTTTTTCGAAATTTCGATGTTGGTCCCATAGTGAAAGTTGTTCAGTTTGATGGTGTAAACCACCCCCTTAAAAGTTCAAAATTTTTATTTTTACTTTTGTAACACTGATTATATTTATTTACGAAGTTACGTGGACTACATTCTAACGTCACTTACCGAAAACCGAAATGGTGAAGTTGCTATTGTAGTGTTTTGTGGACTACGAAATATCCCCAACTATGATATTATATCCCATTCAAATCAAAATTATTAAAATTTTGAATGAAACAAATGGAATCAAGAAAGCTCATTTTTGAGAGTCCCGAAACTAACCTTACAACCTTAAAAGTTAGTCAAAAGTTTTAAGCTTTTACGTATCCAAACTTTGACTTTAAATTTAACATACAAAAAATTACTAGATAGGTACCTGTCAAAATTTAAATAAGATTGGCAAAAAGATCGTTTTAACTATGAAAAAGAGTATAGCCATTCTTTTACCTCGAAAGGAGGAAAGCACCGGACTAAATTAGTTCTATATTTTAATCGATCTTAATCAATCTTTTTTTTCAGGTGGGACGACCATTTCAGAGATTTTGTAATAGGAACCAGAAGATATGTCCTGAAAGAAAGGGATGACAACATTCCGGCGCCGACGAAGAGACGAATGCGTATGTAAGTATACAAAACCGTGACTAGTGACGATGATGATGTTTGTGCTTTCTAACTGATTCTCTGCTTTAATATCGTTGTTCGTGTTAAAAAAAACGCAATTTAAAACAAATATGTATTTTTTTATAACATTGGATTTCTTTTTTGTAGTTTTTAAGAAGCATTTTATATTAAATGACAAGGGGCGCTAAACTTCCACAGGGAGTCCACAAACATAAAGTTTGACAACCACTGGTATTTTAAATGATGCTTATTCATAATATTTTTTTTTTTCAGATTATCTGTTCTTTAGCATGGGTCAACTCTTCTAGCGGTGACGGTGTATTTCGTTGCTCAGTTCTTCGTCAATCGGGAAATGCATGGATTTACACAAAAAATATTAATAAAACGATGTCATCCGCACAAAGTATTAAATTAGTGTAGTAACATAACATAACATAAATCGTCGTTGCGACTTTAGGATCTCCTAGGTATGTGACACTTTTTTCGAAATTCACTTTTTTATGTTAATGCATAATTTATGATGTCCTCCATAGAATGCAAAAACTCCCAAGTCAAAATAACAACAATTTCACGGCTATTCTACAGTTAGAAAAATACTCTTATGTGCGTAGTCATGAAAAGATGGTAATTTAAACTCTCAATTTCCCAACACTTTTACATTTTGCACATAGGAAGATCTTAAAGTCGCAACCACGAAATATTCTTTATTAAAGATGATATTTGATGATTGTGGTACTATGGGTCCTCTATGGATAATCCGGCCCCCTATTTCAGTACCTCACATTAAGAAAAGTATTTCTAGAGATTCTAGAGCAAGGCTGCTCAACCTTTTTAGTACGTGGGCCACAATTTCAAACCAATTTTGGAGAAGGGCCACCGTAGTGATTCTATTTAACCCGGAAGACCACCTAGTACTTGCCTACATGATTTAATCAAAAACCAAAAATACAAAAACGTCAATGAGCTGCTGTTGGTGGGAAAATTCAACTGACAACATTTCATTTTAAGAAAGGTACCAAAATAAGAAAACTATTTGGAGATTATGTGATTCAAAGCTTATATCAATATTATCAGATTTTTCTATCCATTATTTCTCGAGTTATTTGAAAAATACTGAAAAATATAATAGAGGTTGAATGAGATTTTATTCCTTTGCCTGCTTGGCTTTTCTATTGTATTTGACAGTTTTTATTTTTAATGTTATTGCGGCCAAGGTATCTTAGCCATAAATGCTATGTTTTTCAGAAAATACAAAAGTAAATTAAAAATAGAAATATCGGTCAAAAATAAAATCGGAAAAATACTTATCTCTTATTTTTTAACCTATTTTTATATTTTTTATCAAAAACAGGTGGTTAAAAAAATTTTATGTTGTCAATTGTGTTGGCAGGTCATTGAGGCCCGCAGGCCTGCCGTTGAGCAGCCTTGTTCTAGAGTATACATTCTGGCCGGTTTACCAAAACATAGTTAATAGTGATGATGAATAGGTGAAGGAGTAAAGACTTTGAATTAGTAGACATAGTTTTATTTGATAGATTATTTATTTTAATTCATACTTGACACATAAAATTATTCAATTCTAAAATGTTGATTTAAGTAAAGCCTGGCCGGAAAAATAAATAAAACACCTCAGCATGTTGCAGAAAATCGTAGGAACTACTTTTACAGGAGGCACAAAAAACGTCACCACGAACAATGGTAGCACGTGGGTAGCCCAGAGTTATGTGGTTTTCTATTTATCATTTTAAATTGTAACGGCTTTTTAAAAGGATTTAAGGCAGAGATTCAGAGACGATTTTTTTGGTCTTAGCTCGAGCTAAGCGTGGCGAAAATAATGATGATTTTGAAAAAAATATGGATTTTGACATACGGGAGTCCGAACTATGACTTACAAATCGTCTCTGAATCTCGGCCTAAGAGTTGTGCCATGGATGCATTCATAAATTAGAAATAAAATTGTATAAAATGTAATTTGAAAAATAAAATGGAGTTACGAGGTTTGAAACTTTAACCAGCGATATGCTCAGGACTGTATTCCCCGAGAGGGTAGTCAGAGATATTCTGAAACCTCAGAACATCCACGTTTCACCAGTAGTACCGAAACTCTGTCCAGTGTGACGGGGAGTGAGCCCGTCGCCACTTTAAATGGACAGTGGGTACAATACATGCCTCGAAATTGAAGCATGCAGGTTTCCTCACGATGTTTTCCTTCACCGAAAACCTAATCGTAAGAACTAATTTTTGTAATTTAAATATCGTAGCGCCCCAAAGCAGGTTTTCATTTTTTATGGACAAGCTTTACTTAAGTATAGGTACTTAATTTACATTTAATAATAAAATTGTTAACTTAAATAAAAGTATTTCATTTTCATTGTCTAAGTAAGAAGCCATTTAAAATACTTATTTGTTTAAAATCACCGGCACCGTACAAAATTTAACGTTGAAAATGTTTAGGCTCATTACATTATTCTGAAAAAAGGCTTCCTGCATAGGTAGCTTGGCACCGTGATACAGCGCTATCACACCTTCGCTCTCTTTCTATTTTCACGCGAACGAACGAAATAAAAGGCGTGATCTCAGAGGAAGGATCTCCATAGAGTCCGCATAAATTTACGATTGTAGTTAGTCTCTTTTGTCTTATGGCGTACCTTCAATAGTAGAAGGAGATGGAACTATAGATATTTGTTTATGCGGCTGTCCACTTTTTTTTTGAGCTAGTGTGTGTGAAAAGTGACCGTAAACATAAGGCCATATGTCACTTGGTGCCTTTTGTCCATACTACTTGACACCACACACTCAAACCTAAACGTCAAAAAAGTAGACACTTTACAATTGGTATGGCTCACTCTATTGGGTATAATCTCTTTGGTACACTTTTAAAATTGCAATAACTTTTTAAGTACACAAGATATACTTTAGAAATAAAAAGGACTCGAAAAAGAGTATTTATACAGGGTCCTTCTGAATATGCTGACAATTTTTAGATATTACATTAGTCAAAAACGAGATTTTTTTTTAAATCGAGTGAGATTTCGTTGGATAGGTCTTTTCCATTGGAACAAAACTCCCATAAAAACTGAATCGATATAATGCTTCAGTCTCGAGATATCTAGTAAGTACTTTCAGTGAAAATTATAACAGATGCTGTAGCTCAACCAGTTTCGGAAAAAACCAGTAAAATAGATTAGTTCTCTAATGAGAAAGTAGATGGCGTTGCACGAAAGTAAATCGCGCTATCATTGTCTTTCAAAAATGTCTCTTTGGTAATAAACACATTAAAAACTATTCTTCTTTTTCTACTTATACAATGGCTACGGAACCCTATCATGGGCAAGTCCGACACGCTCTTGGCCGGTTTTTGTTTGTAACTTTATTCTGAACAATATTCAAGTGTGATTGATGGCCGCGCTAAAAAAATAGGCGAAACGATAAAAGGCGCATTTTTAGGTATTGGCTTTTGACATTCATTAACTTACTGATCTTCTCTCTCCATATTTTTCAAGTGTTGCGTTAAAGGTAAGCAATGGATGACTAATTAGCCAATCAGTTGCCGTAGCATGTTACACGCGATAAAACTGTATCACGCCCAAAGAGATTATACCTAATAGAGTGAGCCATACCAATTGTAAAGTGTCCACTTTTTTTGACGTTTAGGTTTGAGTGTGTGGTGTCAAGTAGTATGGACAAAAGGCACCAAGTGACATATGGCCTTATGTTTACGGTCACTTTTCACACACACTAGCTCAAAAAAAAGTGGACAGCCGCGTAAACAAATATCTATAGTTCCATCTCCTTCTATTATTAAAGGTACGTCTTAAGACATAAGAGACTAACTACAATCTTAAATTTATGCGGACTCTATGGAGATCCTTTCTCTGAGAGCGCCAACCATTCAAAAACAATCCACAAAACTCGCATTGTCTTTAGTCAGTCAGGAAGCCTTCATTCAGGATTATGTAATGCGCTCTTAAAAGTAAAATCCACCTTTTATTGCTTTATTACTTTTGTATGACCAATTACCAAACAAAATGAACTTAATTATACAACGTGTTAATGAATTAACGCAAACCTAGAAAGTAGTTTGTTTAGAATCGAGAGCAGAATCGAATTATCATGGTTTCAACATAGATTACAATTTAACATAGTAAAATTTACTGAACTCGATCTCAACCCACCGCTCGGGCACTCTCACCCTACGTACTACGAAAACAAGATTCTTAAAATGTATCCATGAGCACGTTAGTGCTTTCATTTTATTGCTGAAATGATAACAAATCATTTTTGCCTCTAAACTTAAAATGCGAATAACTTTAAATTTTAACTATCAAAATAATTAAATTAGTGTTTCAATCGAATTATTTTGTTATAAATCAGTTGGGGTGTATGAGGTTTTGCGCTTATTCATTAACACGTTGTATACGTAAGTACATTAAAAAAATAAAAAGTAATAGTCTCATAACGTGTGTGTGTAAGTAACCTACATGTAGGTAGGTGAACCTCCGCGTTTGCATGTGTGTGTTTCAGAACCCTTGTCGAGTGTCTCCACTCTCGTTTACTCTCATTTCGATTTGATATTACATCATTCGAATACTGATGATGATAACATGAAGAATTGAACAACAAACAACACCGCCAGAAGAATTAATCCGTAATAGAGACTCGATAACCTGAAAAATAAAAAATAAATATTAAAAGCCGTGGTGGTCCAGTGGCGAGTAACCTTGCCTGCCGTGCAGGAGGCGATGGTTCGATTCCCGTCCAGGCCTACTCGTACCAATGAGTTTTTCGGAATTTATGTACGATTTGTAGCACCACTGGCTTTTCGGTGAAGGAAAACATCGTGTGGAAACCTGCATGCTTCAATTTCGAGGCATGTATTGTACCCACTGTCCATTATAAGTGGCGACGGGCTCACCCCCCGTCACACTGGACACAGTTTCGGTACTACTGGTGAAACGTGGATGTTCTGAGGTTTCAGAATATCTCTGACTACCCCCTCGGGGAATATGGTCATGAGCATATGCTTATGCTTATGTAAATATTAAAAAACTAGCAACATTTTAAAGACGAGTGGTTTTCAAACTTTTCGTTCGTAGCATCCTAAATATTTTGCGCCCCCTTGCTGTTTAATACAGGATCCTTCTTAATATATGTTGACACTTTTTCAAGGGGATGATCAGACCATCAAACAGAACAAATTTTAATATGGACCCAGAATCAGAATACACGTAGACGGTATTGGTAAAAGTAATGTTTTGTTTTTGGAAAAATATTTTTGAATGCCGCGTCACAAATAACATTTGCAATTAAAATAATAGGTTTAAGCAGCCTAGCAAATACTGTAGCGGTGAACTCAGACCATCAAACTGAACAACTTTCCATATGGACATTACCTGAGGAAACACGAAAAAAGATAAGCTTTCCTATACATTTGAGTCGGGTAGGTACAGCAGTCTTGTATGAAACAGATTTTTTTGCGTTTCCTGAGGTAGGCTCCATAGTAAATGTTGTTCAGTTTGATGGTCTGACTTTCAGTCTGCGGAGGGCTGTCCCTTACACCCTGTACAGTATGATATCAACATGGACGACTTGTTGAAGCGGTCGGAACGGTGGTTACCGTGACCAAAATCAGACCATAGGAACATCATCATTATCATCATAAAATATGAATTCTCTTACACGCGCATTCGTCTCCTCGCTGCCGGGAGGTACTCATCCCTTTCTTTCAGGACGTATTTTCTGGTTCCTATCACAAAATCTCTGAGATGGTTGTCCCAACTGAAACAAAAAGATGTATGACAGACTTTGACTATTTATATGTGGACTGGTTACGCGTGTAATTCTACTAACAAACATTTCTGCCACTTTTTGCGGGGGGCGAGGTAACATGAAATCCGCAACTTTGGATTTTATTCCCCATAACTTTAGATTCTAATTTTGAATGTAAAAAATCATGAAAAGTAGTCTCGTTTGAACCCCAAACGATCTAAGTTCGAAGTTATTATTTCGCAATTATAGGCTGTCTCGTTTAGTGATAAGGTGTAAAATTGAATGTAAATGCGCAAGATCAATTGTGCTTACACCGTGGCAGAGGGGAAATGCTACCGCAAGGCTAGTCCTTATAATAATTAGTCAAAGATGACAGACTTTCAATGAGTAGTTTTCTGACAGTCAGTAAAGCTTAGTGCCAACATAGGTGGTGTTGACTCGACTTGGATGCGAAGACTAAAATTTAAGCTAAAAGTATGCAAAAAAATGTGTCACTAAAAAGTCAGACGCATCAGTTGACGAAGTACATAGGTATATAGGGTCCTTCTTAATATGCTGACACTTTTTTAAGGGGATGATCAGACCGCCAAACTGAACATACTCTCAACTCTATGGCATCAACAGCGAAATCACGAAAAAAAATACTGCTGTTCCATACAAAACTGCAAACCTACTCGAGCCAAATGTATGGGATAGCTGATTTCTTTTTCGCGATTTCGACGTTGGTCCCATAGTGAAAGTTGTTCAGTACGATGGTCTGGTCATCCCCTTAAAAAAAGTGTCAGAATATTAAGTTGGACCCTGTGTGTTCATTTTTTTCTGCTTACTTAAAAACACAAATTTTTACTCTTTTCTTTGCATTTATTATCTGCAAGGTCTTTTCTGCATGTTTCGTCAACGCCATCTATCGAGCCATTTGGAACTACTTTTTCTTTTTAATGAGTTTCGGAAAATCTTTACCAACTAAATAACTACGGAAAATTTTATTTTGAAAGAGATTAAAGTGTTGAGTTTATGTACTTAATTTTATATAAGTAAATATGATACTGTACATACTACAGATACGTATGTACGGAAAGCTGAGCGTGGATAGGTTCCCCACAAGGTGGTCCGACGACCTGGTGAAGGCGGCGGGAACACGTTGGATGAGGGTAGCGCAGGACAGGGTCTTGTGGCGATCCTTGGGGGAAACCTGTGTCCAGCAGTAGATGTCTATCGGCTGAGATAATGATCATGAAGTAAATATGTTAATACACAACTCACACGATAGTCTTCGGATCCAAGTTATAAACAGCAGCGTCTCCCATAGACAATCTATTCCTCAATCGTACCACGTTCTCGTTCACAAAATGCCACTCATTCAAGGTAATAGGTGATAGTACTTCATCCATTAATTTTATTTTCTGATATGCAGACATCAGATTGAGGCTGAAATAAACAATAATCACAGATTTTTTTATATAATATTATATTTTTAATATAAATTTTTTTTACGGATTTCAAATACGACGAAACACAGCAAGAGCAATGGCGCCAAGCAAACTCCACAGAGCCAAAGATTATTTTAATAGTTACTACCGTAACAGATACTGCACTCTACCTGATTTCAGGCGCTTTTTCGAATTTCGAACTTTAGGCTTCAGGAGTGCGATTTTTGAAAGTCATACGTTACACAAAAATAGCACAACAGAAAAAGATAGACAAAATGCCCCCTTTGCCCTCGATGATACAATCACCCCTTAAATTAATACAACTGTTTACGATAACACCCTGTAAAACATATTGAAAATTTTTTTTTAGAAAATAATTTAAATAAAAAAGATTAAAAAGCCGCAAAAACGATAAACGATGAACGAACGAACGATCTTATGATTATAAATGCTTACAGAATGATTAAAAAAGCAAAGAAATTCAAAATGTAAGTAACTTACTGCGATTTTGAAAGAAATAGTCTGGAAGAGTACTCGATGAAATACGATGGTATTGTTTGTAAGATAAAAACCATTGTTTTATGTATGTACCTGAAATAATGAACATACAATTTAATCGGCTGACAAGCCAGTAGCACTTTGATCCAGTGGGATCTTTTGTATTGTAACCTTTTTAGTAATTAAATAGTCCCGGGGCTACAGTACTATAGGGTCAATACCACAGAATAAATACTAGTACTACCCGAATAGAAGGATCACTTCGAAAACAGATTTAAATAAATAGCGACTCTCTCTGCACGGCAATAACATACATACATACATAAACTCACGCCTTTTTCCCAGAGGGGTAGGCAGAAACTATAGATCTCCACTTTGGGCGATTCTGACACACCTCTCTTGCTTCCTCTAAGTCCATACATTCCCTTCGATTTCGGCTACTTTTAACCTGGCATTTTTTACGGCAATAAGGTGCAAAGTTATTCGCACCCGTCCTGTCGCAGTCGTACAATTCGCAACTGAACCGAGTCATTAGACGTGAAAGCTTCCGTTAACTATTCACAAAATGGCAGCAAGCCTAATGAGATTTGACCAATAAGTTTACACGGTATACCTAACCTATTGCCATTCACCACTCGGTGGGGATCGGCCGTCAAGTGTACCTGACCTGTGGAGTGAGACAGGCCTGTCAATATAAAAGATCCCACTGAATCGAAGTGTTACGAGTTGGGGGGTCAGATTTCGAGGAGTTTCAGCCAGTCTTTCGCTGCCGGGGTTAGCCTGTTTAGGTGCTCCACTGTCGCACACCGGCGACCAGTAGCGTAGCGAGGGGGATAGTTGGTTCATCCCTTTGACTATTTATATGTGGACTGGTTACGCGTGTAATTCTACTAACAAACATTTCTGCCACTTTTTGCGGGGGGCGAGGTAACATGAAATCCGCAACTTTGGATTTTATTCTCCATAACTTTAGATTCTAATTTTGAATGTTAAAAATCATGAAAACTAGTCTCGTGTGAACCCCAAACGTTCTAAGTTCGAAGTTATTATTTCGCAATTATAGGCTGTCTCGTTTAGTGATAAGGTGTAAAATTGAATGTAAATGCATAAGATCAATTGTGCTTATACCGTGGCAGAGGGGAAATGCTACCGCAAGGCTAGGCTAGTCCATATAATAATTAGTCAAAGGTTCATCCATGGTTGGTTCTGATCCGGTTAAGCTTAACCCAGATCTTACGGTCTTTTTGAAGACCAGCCGGCTTGACAGTCGGGTCACGCACGAGGTTTGCATGCCCCAATGGTCAAATTCAAAAAGGACCCAATCTGCCTTCCATGCTATTAACATCGTACTGGGAGTGTATTCGGTCGACTTACAACTCGCTCATCCGGTGAAATAACCGCACAATTACATTGTTGCATATTTTACAGGAGAAGGGTTTAAAGGTTCACCCTCCAAGATGGGCCCAATTTTTCGTCAACGAAACAATAACACTGCCATCTAGCGAAAACTACTGGCAATACAGTCGTGAGTGTATTCCTTCAGAGTTTGCTTGGCGCCATTGCTCTTGTTGTGTTTCGTGTTATTTGAAATTCGTAAAAAATTGGTTTTAGTGATATTTGTGACATAATTTCGTGCGGATTGTGTACCAAACAGTTGCGTAAAGCGACCGACGTAACAGGAATCTCAAATAAATACGATAACAGAACATTAGTTTTGGTTCAAGTTAACTCGTACATGGTCATTTTGGCGGCAACGCGCGAGCTTACGAAATCGACCATAGATTCATCGTCATCTATCATCCCCTCATCAAAAAATAAAGAATATAAAGAAAAAAAATAACGATTGGCTCAAAAGGACTAGTATCCAGAGCCGTTAAAGAAATTAAAAAAAATATTATTCCTTCAGATAAATATCCACCTAATAATTGTACCATTAATTAATAAATCAATTTTGGAAAAGACTGCAATTGCGTGGTTATTCTCCCGGATGAGCGAACTGCTGCTGATAACTTAGCTAGCTGATAACCTTACTTGTTCTCAATAGATCTAATATGGGGGTACCACAGAGCGTTGTCAAGGGGATATACTTTCAGATACTTGTTAATTTTGAGTTTCATTGTGGTCCACGTGATGGGGTTCTCTCCGGTGGTGCAGTTGTACACGCGGACATTTGGTAGCCTGTGGACGTCAAAGTTTTATTAATTAACTTTTTGTTTAACCCCAGTAATGTCCTATGCCGAGGTCCGTACCCCTCTGGGTGCCCCTAGGTCGGTTGCTTAAGGGTAATTACTGTTGGCGCGCCCCATACTAACGAAGTCTGGTGATATTTTTAATACTAACCAATTAAACTCAATGAAATTTTGCAGAAACAATCTAAAAACAAATCTCTATGCTTGTATCGTGTCAGATTTTCCTTAAAATGTACAGTTTTAAAGTTACAGTGCCTCAAAGATTTCCATACAAATCTTAAATTAATCCTAGCATTGAAACTGTATATTTTAACGAAAATCGGACACGATACGAGAGCCGAATTGAATTATCATGGTTTCAACGTAGGTAATTTATTTCAAAATATTAAATAATTTGTTTGTAAAATTTAAAATTTACTAAACTCGATCTCAACCCACCGCACAGGCACACTCATCCTACTTACTACCAAAACAAGATTCTTAAAATGTATACACGAGCACGCTAGCGCTTTCATTCATTGCTGAAATGATAACAAATCGTTCTTGCCTGAAAACTTAAAATGTGAATAACTTTAAATGTTAACTATCAAAATAATGAAATTATTGTTTCAATCTAATTAATTTGTTATAAATCAGTTGGGGTGTGTGAGGTTTTGCGCTTATTCATTATAACACGTTGTATACCTCAATGGTATTTGGAGGCAGTTTCTTCTCCTGTTACAATAAGTAGGAATAAACCAACTAAATTAATTAACTACGTACATAATTGATTAATAATATTAATTAAGTACCTATACTTTATTCCAAATAAGGACGACGAGATTTTCCGATTCCTATTTAGCTTTCTGGCCAATTCTGATTACCAAAAAAAATGTATTTATTGGATACATATACTATCCGACATATCTTGGACGTCACTAAAGCTGATCTAAGAATAAGTGAGAGGAAGTGTTTCGAATCTCTGTTTCTGTAATGCAAAATAGCCTTAAAATTTCGTTGCTATTTTGAATGGAGTACCTATAGGTTACTTATCTCTTTTGTCGAGACAATGCTTATGGATTGACAATTTGTATACATGATAAATATGAATATTTGTACCTGAGTCGCGGATGTTTGTATCTATATACAACGTGTTAATGAATAAGCGCAAAACCTGATACACCCCAACTGATTAAAAACAAAATAATAAGATTGAAACAATAATTTCATTATTTTGATAGTTAAAATTTAAAGTTATTCGCATTTTAAGTTTTCAGGCAAAAATGTTTTTTTTTTCATTTCAGCAATGAATGAAAGCGCTAACTAGCTCATGTATACATTTTAAGAATCTTGTTTTGGTAGTAAGTAGGGTGAGAGTGCTCGAGCGGTGGGTGGAGATCGAGTTCAGTAAATTTTAAATTTTTACAATCAAATTATTTAATATTTTGAAAAAAAATACCCATGTTGAAAACATGATAATTTGATTCTGCTCTCGATTCCAAACAAACTACTTTCTAGTTTTGCGTTAATTCATTAACACGTTGTATATGTATTCTATATCGTTGTCTAGTCATCATAATACAAGTCCAGGCTACATTCTGGTACTTTAAATGTGACTAGATAATTTGTGTCACAATGTCCAAGATCTTTATTAATATTTAATGCTCAATAAATTGTTTGCTTAAATAACAAAAATTTATAATTAGGTATTGTTTCTGTTATCTTTTTTAATAAGTGCAATGTGTAATTTATACAATTAACGATGTTTTTTCGATGTTTCTACGGACATACCCGGATTGCATCGGATGCAGCTCGTTTGCGTTTTTTTCTAATGAATGTGATAAAATCTAAAACTGAATCACTTTAGAAGTTTTCGCACGCCCTTGGAAGGTCAGAAAAATAAACAAGATGGTCCATGATACAAGCGTATAATAAAGTACAGGGTTGTCGATTAAAATGATTAGTAAATAATGAAATATTCCATTAAACGTTGGCATCGTTTTAATCATGTTTCCCTCTTTATTATTTTAAAGAAACACATTTAGTAATTTTACCGTTATTCGCGAAGACGCCATCTACACATTCCCCTAGAAAACCACAGAGAAAATGCTCATTTCATAAGCCTGGCGGGTCGCGGTCCGATTTTTGACCTCGGAAAAAATGTCCCGCTTCAGCGCCTTTACAATTCATCAATCACCACTACTGCTTGCGTGAAAGAAAACACAGAAAGCGTTATTCATATCCAGAGGTCTGATTCTGCCAGGCATTCCAGGGACGTATAAATGTTATGTTGACATGCATTGACTTACGACTACTGGACCAACCAAAAGTGTCAGAATAAAAACGCACGCGTGGCCGCACGGCGCGCACGTTGTGAGTGAGATGCGGCCCTGGAATGACTGGTAGAATCCGGGTCATATCATACAAAATCATACTTATCAACACTTGTCTCCCACGCAATGGCTATGAGCGTGTCTATGGCAATATCAACTGGTAATAAATCTGCACGCGCTTCGCCTCTGTAATAAAACGAAACATGGAACTTTTAATACGGCAGAATGAGGAGTTTACTGTTGGCTAGTAAAACGTAGTTCCAACATACTGCGATAGATGGCGTTGACGCGAGTTGGATGCGAAGACGGAAATTTAGGCAAAAAAGTAATTTAAAAAATGCGCATGTCACTAAGACACACGCATCCGTTGACGAATTATAATTCAATTCAATTCAATTCAATTCAATACGTTTATTTCGGAAAACAAGTTCCATAAAATTTTTATTAGTAGTAGTAATGCCCCTACGGCAGTTTACTAGGGGCGGCAAATTCAGGAAAAATATAGATTGATTGAGCTTTGTCTATAACCAATTCATAGAGCAAAGAAAAGTCGAGCTCGCTACGCTCGCTCTAAGGCCGAGATTCAGGGACGATTTTTAAGTCATAGTTCGAACTCCCGTATGTCAAAATCCATACATTTTCGACACGCTTAGTTCGAGCTAAGACTAAAAAAGTCGTCTCTGAATCTCAGCCTAAGATTCTGCTTTAGTTACTGTACCTTCTCATAATCCTAATAAAGAGTCCGGATCACAGCTAAGACGTGGTGCTCAAAGTTTTGAGCTTGCTTCGCTCCATCCACAGCTTTTACTTTGGTTACTTTGCACATTTTTTGTACGTAAAAAGCTCTGGCTCCAACCGACTCATATTGAAGAGAAAAGTCGCTTCGCTCGCTCCGTTATTTTTTTTTAGGTAAGGTAAGATAACGGGGCGGCAAAATCGGTCTGTGCCCCGGGCCCCAGAAACCCTCGCTACGCCACTGTGCCCACCTCAATAGTAGACAGACGTGAATATATGTTATGATGTAGGTACCTGGTACGTATAACACGCATGAGTCCTTTACCCACGCCGGCAATGACGCCCGTGGGACCGTTGAGATTATCCACCCAGCCGGGAAACGGATGTCTGAGCGAAGATACCACTGGAAGGTAATATAATTATGTTTCATCGGTCATCATAATCAATCTATATTCGTCCCACTGCAGGGTACAGGCCAAATAGTAATAAAAGTATATTAGAAGAACCCACTCGTCGCAACATTATGCATCCACCTTATGTCAAATTGAAAGCTACGAGTAGCTGGCTCCATCTATGTTTCAATGACAATTTGTATGACCAAAATGTCTGGTCTTGACAATGTTACACTATGTAATATGGATTTTTGTAATTGTACTTTGTATATTTTGTTTTGTTTAAAAGAAGTGTGTTGTAGAGTTTCTGGCCGCATCTTCTCTACAACGGAACACCTTCCGACGCGGTGGTTTCAAAACATGAGATTCAAAAACATGACATCAAAAAGTTAGCTATGTGATATTATTTTGAATAAAAATTTTGACTTGGCTTGACTTGACTTAATTATTAAACCTATACTATACATACCTGGTTACAGGAAAAGTCGACCTAGATCCGTTAAGGGCGTATAGTACACATCATTTCTGAATGATTTCACTATGGAACCCCCCATCCTAAACTTAACCGTTTTCGAGATATTCGAGTTTTAATTTGTTTTATGAAAATGCCCAATTTTTCGGCTATTCAATTGAATATTTTGATTTTTTTTTATTCTAATGATATTTTTTTTGGTTTTTTACATGAAGAATGAGATGCTTAATGAACTCAATGACTAAAATTGCACGTAAGTTATACATACATACATGATACAAGCATAGAGATTTGTTTCTAGATTGTTTCTGCAAAATTTCATTGAGTTTAATCGGTTAGTATTGAAAATGTCACCAGACTACGTTTGTATGGAGCGCGCCAACAGTAATATACCCTTAACACACACAAACAAAGATAATTTAAGATAAGCCGTGGTGGTCCAGTGGCGAGTAGCCTTGCCTGCCGTGCAGTAGGCGATGGTTCGATCCTCGTCCAGGCAGACTCGTACCAATGAGTTTTTCGGAATTTATGTACGATTTGTAACACCACTGACTTTTCGGTGAAGGAAAACATCGTGAGGCATGTATTGTACCCACTGTCCATTATAAGTGGCGACGGGCTCACCCCCGTCACACTGGACAGAGTTTCGGTACTACTGGTGAAACGTGGATGTTATTTGGTTTCAGAATATCTCTGATTACCCCCTCGGGGAATATGGTCGTGAGCATATGCAACAAAGATAATTCCTAGTATAATATAGTTATTACCTATAGTAGGTCTGAATATAGCAGTAGCATATCTGCTGACTCGCTGTTCCACCATATACTCTGCTATCGCCTTCGAGAACGTATACGTGTTGGGTTTCGGTGATATGGATCTGAAAAATAAAGTAAATACACAAAAAATCTCACACCCGCACTTTCGGGGCTCCAGAAACCCAGCTATCACATAAAAAATCATGAAAAGTAGTCTCGTGTGAACCCCAAACGTTTTAAGTTCGAAGTTATTATTTCGCAATTATAGGCTGTCTCGTTTAGTGATAAGGTGTAAAATTGAATGTAAATGCACAAGATCAATTGTGCTTATACCGTGGCAGAGGGGAAATGGTACCGCAAGGCTAGTCCTTATAATAATTAGTCAAAGCTTATAAAAGAACAAGATGCACAGTTGGTATAAATACTATACTCTTTGATGCACAGTTTCATATAAAATCTAAGCTAATTTTTGTCCGAATACTTCAGATGGCATCTCATTTTCCAAACAGATCGGTGGAAAAAAAGGTACCATAAATCATAATGGTAAAGGTACTTGCGGCAGTGGCAGAGGGGAAATGCTACCGCAAGGCTAGTCCTTATAATAATTAGTCAAAGAACGTAGATGATGTGCATACGATGCGTTTACCACGCATCGTGTGTCAACCCTAAACAAATGTCAAAGACAATTTGCACCAAGTGCGCATGTGCGAAGTGCGAACGCCATCATGTCAATTCCAAAACTTTGTTTGAAGTGCCGGACTAGTGGCGTGGGTATGCATGTGTATGGGAGGGAATGTGTGTGTAACAATCGCACTCACTGGCTGGTCGTGTCATCTCGCAGCGCCTCGTCGTCACGCTCGAGCAGTTGCTTCGGGTGCATGGGGGGTGGATACACTCTCTCCTCCACTCGGTACAGTTCTGTATTACTGTACGCTGTTGACACGTAGACGAAGGCCTGCGAGTTGGAAATATTGATGAGTTAATGAGTATGTATCAGATGTTCAATTGCGAGAGCTATACCTAATAGAGCCAAAACAAGATTGACTTGTCGTTATACGTAGGTATTACTTTGATCCCATAGAGAAAGTTGGTCATCATGGTCTGATCATCCTCTTAAAAAACCGTCAGCATATTATTAAGTTGAACCCTGTATACAGGTGTTACAAAAATACCCCTAAAGAAAAAAGGGTGTTAAAGGGTCTCTTGTAAAGAGTCTATTGACAATGTATAATATTATTATTTACCGAAAAAAAAAATTATCGATGGTAAAATAATAAAATAGTAATCGATAAGCGCAGCACTAATTTACGGACCGCCGGTAGTAGACTAAACGGCAGTAGATATGTCATAAGGTCACCGCGATGTCATTACCTATCTTGTAAGTACTTAATTTAAAAGATGATTTTCTCTATGTTATCTTTATTACTAAAGCTAACATGAATATTAAGACCTATTTATTGCAAAAAAAAACAATAAATAACAGGTTGACAAAAAAGTTAAATTATTGGTACAAAAATAAAAAATAAAGAATAATTTCAATAAAGTATTCATATTGGTCATCATGAAAGATAATTTAAGCATCTTACAATTAGTTTTTTTCGACAAAGAAAGCTTCATCGTCTCTTACTGACATTTAGGTCCAAATGACATACAAACACTACCCTTCTGAAAAAATAGTCTATGTTTCAAATGTCACACTAGAGTTCGGATTTTTTTATAATTTACTTCGATGACGGATTTTATTTTTTTTGGTTAATTATGTAACATTTTGTATTCTACAGATGATGTAGGGAGGGGTGCACTAAGAAAGGATTTGTCTTTAAAATCGACCCCCAAAGGGGTAATCCACGGGGACGAAGTCGTGGTCAAAAGCTCAGTGTCTTATGAGTTGACTACTCCTGAAATTCGCTCCCGATGCGCTCGTTGGCTTAATGGAGCTTCGATATTGGAAACGATCACCGAAGTTAAGCAACGTCAGGTCCGGTCAGTCTTTGGATGAGTGACCGTTTAGTGGTATTTCATCTCGAGCGTTAACCAGGTGGTCTCGGATAGTTCCGTCAGATGGTGTATTCGTTAAGCCAGGTCAGAGGCCTATTAAGGCGGCTTGAAAAATTCTCTGTCAGCAAGTTGACCACTAACTTGCCTCCACCAACACGCACTGGGCCCGCGTGGTAGAGTATGGCCCATTCCTTCTCACCTGAGGAGGCCTTTGCCCTGCAGTGGGATTCTACAGGCTATAACATACTTTTTTACTCCCGAAATTCAAGCAACAGATATAGTTACCTGCAAATTATTGAGTTTATCACAAACGTCCATAGCTCTCAGCACGGAGCGCACGTTCTGCTCGATGGCTCGACTCAGTTTCTCGTTGAACTTCACCGTCGCCGCTATGTCGAAAACTACCGACACCTTTGAAAGAACAGTCGTGAAGATAAGAATTTTCGTCATTAGCCGCCACCATGCAATCGAGATCTCGCGAGATCTCGTCCATATTAAATTTTGCAGATTAATCTCGCAGATCATAGGTACCGTAAAACCATACAACTATAGTCCTGGGGTGCAAGTATGATCCAGTTTTCCTGCCGTACTAAATTGCTACACATAACACCGTGTAACAATTTTTAAAGTTTGTAGACAAAGATAAACAGAAAAACTGTTTAGATGGCGTTATGTTTCGCATTTGGGTAACTGAGTAGTGACAAAAATTGTACCATACTTGCACCCTAGGACTACCTAGATATGTTAAATATTCTATGCCGCCATTGCGGAACGTATTCTCGTTCACGCGAGATCTCGAGATTGCGAGATTAATCTTACGACAAAATCTCGCGAATTCTCTGATCTGTGCTATGTTGAACAAGTTGATTGCAGGTTTAGGGGCTAAGACAATCTCGAAATAGATTGATTGGTCCAAAATGAATAAATTGGGACTTAATCAGTTATTAATAATTTTAATTGTTTATACAATTTTGGCACTTTTTTCAGAATGTAATTTTTCATAAAATAGTTTTTTGTTTCCTCCTGCTCATGGTTTTATGCACTTTGTTTCGTGGGTGGTGATGTGGTGGTGATAATGATAACCGTGGAATTCATGGAGGTCTTATGTCTGTAGTGTGACCACAAGCGCTGTAAAGCGGCTCTGTTGACGGTAACGAGTTCGAAAAAACCGCTCATCATATTCTTTGGGAGTGTGAGTCTGGTACGCTGAGCGCCAGACCATGCTTGACTGAATAAAATCGTTTTCTGGTGCCCCTTATTACACGGATCTAGTTGTAACTAGGGATAACTTCCTTGCATTCAGATTTTTTTGCCATACTTATTACTGGAAGCAAAATAAGTAATAGTTTCAGTACAATGTTAGGTTCCTCTTTTGTTTCTAATTGTTTAATGTAAAATTTTTGGTTTTTGGTGCTTTTGCGGTAGGGTCTTCAACTCTGCCATAAATGATCTCTGGAATAGGTTCTCTACTAGACTTCCTTTTTTTTGTTGCTCTAGTATCCCGTTTGCAATGAAGCGAAGTCGGATATTATAAAGTCAAAGTCAATATAATTTATTCAATAAAGGAGCTTGCAGCACACTTATCAAATTATTTTACCTACTCTTCCTATCTTATCTTCTTTGATTAATTAACTGCGGGTTCCAAGACAGATTAGAATCATCCCCCGGGCTCACTGGACTTCATTGTGTAGTGTTGTGAATGGTCGCAGCTGTTGATCCTGGTTCACAGGATTAACAGCGATGGGAATGTGTGGTGGGCCTAGGCCCGAAAAAAAAGAACGCTTTACCACGCCTTAGTAGGTGTGCGACGAGAAGAAACATCTGAATTGAGAGGGCTGCTTTGCCCCCCGTCTTGCCCCGCACCTACCTAAGGCGTGTTATAGCGCTTGCGGTCGGCTCGGTATTTCTACTCCTACATTCAACGCCTTTCATATGAAACTATATTTTTACCTCCTGTATCATTGCAATGGATTCCTGTGACATCCCGAGGTCTTGCTTCATCGTGTCTCCAGGAATGAAGACCAGCTTATCCAGCTGCCGAGGATTCGTCTCTCGGAGGACGTTGAATACCTGCATCAAACAGAACTTGGTATTATTTGTAGTAGCTAGTTAGCTGTGGTAGGAGAGGAGAAGTTAGCTGAGTTAGGCTTACCGGTGACTGCTTTAGTTGTGACAATCTCTTCTCTGGAGCGAGGTCTCTCTTCTCTCTCAGTAGAAGATAGAGACGAGAGATGTCCGGGCATGTTGACAGCAGGCGTTCCAGTAACACCTGTATGTTAATTCGTATTTTTAGGATTCGCAAAAGATGCCAACGGGACTGAGCTTACGCCGTCTGTTCGTCTGTCTGTCCAATGCCGGTCTAACCTTTCAAGGGCTGTATCTTTTGAACCGTAAAAATGCTTTTTGATCGCTTGCGCCAGCTTAGTTTTTTTATCATTTTTTAGGACTAGTATTCGGTTTGTGGTCAGACGTCTTCCTGATTTATTTGATGCAAAAGAGCGAGCAAAGTGAGTAAAAGCTATGGATCGAGCACAGCAAGCTTGAAATGATTTCTTAGCTGCGGTTAGAACTCTTTAGCATTAGGTATGTGTAAAAGAGACCGATTGCGCTTATATAAAACATCGAAGTTCTATTCTTATCTAATTTCAGTTCTAATCATATTGCAATCAAATTAATATAACTGAACGCTAAACTCTATATAACTGACAGCCTTTAACGTCTGAGCTATCTGTAAAAACGGCTCTAACGGCTGTCATGTGCTGCACCGCGATTAGCGCAATACCAAATATGTCAAAAGTTATGGTTCGTTCGTACGTAGTCCAGTCATGGTTCAATCACCGAATATTTACCGCGATTGCAGCCCAGGACAAGGACAGTAAAATTCAGTTATTAAAACAGAAACTTAGAGCAAGCTAGACTTTTCTTTGCGCTAGGAATTGTTATAGACAGAGCTCAATCAATTTATATTTTTCCCGAATTTGCCGCCCCGCCCGGGCATTTCGCCCCCTCGCTACGCTACTGTGCCCGCGTGCAAAATGATGAAAAACATATCAAAGTCCTACCTTTCCCATGAATCCAGTCGCTCCAGTAATGAAAACGCTCCGACCCGCGTAAAACCGGGGGATTTCTCCCTTTGATTCCACTAATCGCACCATTCTTTTCCTTTTGTGGTTAAAAATATTAGGTATAGTTTAGATATTATAAGTAAACAAAGCCAGTTGTAGCCTGTAGCCTGCCTAACTAATGTGCGAGATTTTAGATTAATCTCGTAAAATTTGGACGCGATGTTACGAGGAGGTGATTCAAAGTCAAAGTCAAAATTGTTTATTCAAAATAATATCATATAGATAACTTTTTGACGTCATGTTTTTGAATCTACCACCGCGTCGGAAGGTGTTCCGTTGTAGAGAAGATGCGGCCAGAAACTCTACAACACACTTCTTTTAAACAAAACAAAATATACAAAGTACAATTACATAAATTCAATATTAAATTACATAGTGTAACATTGTCAAGACCAGACATTTTGGTCATTCAAATAATCATCGAGTTTATAGTAACCTTTTTTACAGAGGACTTGTTTAACATGGGACTTAAACTTTTTGTCCGTCAAGTTAAGAATATTCTCTGGTATCTTATTATAATAGCGTATACAGTGTCCCATGAAAGATGTGTTGACCTTACTAAGTCGAAAATGTGGGAATACTAATTTATTTTTATTTCTTGTATTGTAATTATGAACGTCACTGTTTTTGGGAAAGAGAGACAAATTTTTGCGAACGTATAAACTTATTGATTACATTCCGTAGTGTTGGCAAAGAATATCTATTCACTAATCTTATGGTATTATCCGCGAGATTAACACGCATAATTAATATGGACGAGATCTCGCGAGAACGAGATGTTAAATGTATGGAAAAATAGTTTTGAAAATATAGATGCCGCGCTCGTCAAAAATAACATTTGCAATTAAAAGAATAGGTGTAAGTGATGGTCTAGCAAATACTGAATCGGTGAACTCGGGCCATCAAACTGAACAACTTTCACTATGGAGCCTACCCTACATCAGGAAACGCGAAAATAAATCAGCTGTCCCATACAAAACTGCTGTACCTACCGGACTCAAATGTATGGGATAATTTAGTGAAAGTTGTTCAGTTTGATGGTCTGAGTTCACCGTTTCAGTATTTGCCAGGCTGTCACTTTAAACCTGTATTATTTTAATTGCAAATGTTATTTTTGGCGAGCGCGGCATCTATATTTTCAAAACTATTTTTCCATACATTTAACATTTCGTTCTCGCGAGATCTCGTCCGTATTAATTATGCGTGTTAATCTCGCGGATAATACCATAAGATTAGTGAATAGATATTCTAAGCCAACACTACGGAATGAAATCACCTCCTCGCAAGATCTCGTCCAAATTTTACGAGATTAATCTATGTTATTTACGACGCGGCATCTACCGGGTCCAACTTAATATGCAGACACTTTTTTAAGGGGATGATCAGACCATCAATCTGAACAACTTTCACTATAGGACCAACATCGAAATCGCGAAAAAAAAATCTGCTGTCTCATACATTTGGCTAAAGTAGGTTTGCAGTTTTATATGGAACAGCATTTTTTTTTTTCGCGATTTTGGATTTGGTGCTATAGAGAAAGTTGTTCAGTTTGACGGTCTGATCATCCCCTTAAAACAGTGTCAGCATATTAGGAAGGACCCTGTATATTTTCAAAAATATTTTTCCATATACAAAACTTTACTTTTTACTAATAACGTCTACGTGTATTTTGATTCTACTACAATCTTTTGTATGAAATTGATAGCGTGACGAGAGTCACGTTGCAGGTCTGACCCGAGAACTTGTCTCGCGTGTTGTTCGCGTTTCGCGTTTTTGCCTGCCACAAGGCTCCGCAATCCTCAGTCTCTTCTTGTTCTTGATCAAAAACAATCCCTGAGATTGGGAACTTTGACTAATTATTATAAGGACTAGCCTTGCGGTAGCATTTCCCCTCTGCCACGGTTTAAGCACAATTGATCTTGTGCATTTACATTGAATTTTACACCTTATCACTAAACGAGACAGCCTATAATTGCGAAATAATAACTTCGAACTTAGAACGTTTGGGGTTCACACGAGACTACTTTTCATGATTTTTTACATTCAAAATTAGAATCTAAAGTTATGGGGAATAAAATCCAAAGTTGCGGATTTCATGTTACCTCGTCTCCCGCAAAAAGTCGCAGAAATGTTTTTTAGTAGAATCACACGCGTAACCAGTCCACATATTAAATAGTCAAAGCCTACAAACCACTTGACTCTGGCGGAAATGCGGTGCTAACGCACAATCAAAACGTCCATTAATAATAAATTAAAAAAAAACTTCTGCAACCACCTTAAACGAAATAATGTGGTATTTTGTAATGAAAATGAAAATCCAACCGATCGTTATTCCTCTTGAAGACTTGAGCTAACAATCTTTAGTTTGTTAACAAGCTTAAGTAGGTAGGTAAGTACAAATAAAAACCAGTCAAGTGCGAGTCGGGCAACTCACGAGGGCTCCGTACCACACCACCACACAATAGTAAATTAACTTAAAAACTGTTGTTTTCTCCGGGACCTTTAACGCAAGACCTGCTCAGACTTGGTCGGTTTTTATTATTTGTTGTTATACTGTAGAGTTTGCTCTATAATCACACCAAGTTTGACGCTTGTATGTATTACCGTTTTTACGATAGAGTGAGAAGAAAAAACGTTGATAAAAACTAGTTTCTTGTATGAGGACCCTTCTTAATTTTTATCTTTTTACATTTTTTATTTTTTGTTAACAAATCCGCCGTAATAACGCATATTCTGTGAAAATGTCAACTGTCTAACTATTACGGTTCAAAAGTTACAGCTCTTAATAGGTAGGACGGACGGACGGACGGAATAAATAGTAGTAATAATAGAGTCCCGTTTTCACCCTTTGGGTACGGAACGCTAAGAATTACAATGCTGTAATTAATTAAGTAGGAAACTTATTAATTATGGGTTTTCCCTTATCTAATTATAAAGTCAGTTTTTAGGGTTCCGTACCCAAAGGGTTCCAACGGGGCGCTATTCATAAGCCGTGGTGGTCCAGTGGCGAGTAACCTTGCCTGCCGTACAGGAGGCGATGGTTCGATCCTCGTTCAGACCGACTCGTACCAATGTGTTTTTCGGAATTTATGTACGATTTGTAACACCACTGGCTTTTCGGTGAAGGAAAACATCGTGAGGAAACCTGCATGCTTCAATATCGAGGCATGTATTGTACCCACTGTCCATTATAAGTGGCGACGGGCTCACCCCCCGTCACACTGGATAGAGTTTCGGTACTACTGGTGAAACGTTGATGTTCTGAGGTTTCAGAATATCTCTGACTACCCCCTCGGGGAATATAGTCGTGAGCATATGCTTATATAAATTCTTAAGCTAAAGTTATGTTTACAATAATACATAGTCTATTTAATAAAATAATTGATACTATACAGTAAAGTAAATAAACTATAAGCTAGTGACCTCAGACCCAAGCATTTTGATCATTTAAATAATCATCCAGTTTATAATACTCGTATGCTTTTTACAGAGGACTTTTTTGATTTTAGTTTTAAACATGTTTTCGAAAAGATTCAAAATGGTCTCGGGGATTTTATTATAACAACGTGAGCAGTGACCCATGAAAGACGTGTTGACCCTACTAAGCCGAAAGTGTGGAGATATCAGTTTATTTTTGTTTCGAGTGTTGTAATTATGGAAATCACATTTTTTTGGAAATAAAGACAAATTTTTTCTTACATATAAAATGTTTTCATAAATAAACTGTCCATAAACTGTTAAAATATTAATTTCCTTAAAAAGGTCGCGAAGCGAATCACGACAGCGCAGACCATAGGATAAAGATTGTCTCAATGTCTGCAGCAAGACTCCACAATAAAATACCATAGGACATGATACTATGAAAGTAACTGAAATATACGAGTCGGGTTTTTTTAATATCAGTTAGTTGTTTAATTTTTCTGACTGCATATGCTGCAGAGCTGCAACCAGCCAGAGTTTCAATGTGGGAACCCCATTGCAGCCTAGAGTCAATCGTTATACCCAAAAACACTGTATTATCAACAAAATCTAGACTACCTCTGTTTAAAGTTACTTAAGTCCAGCTTTAATGACTCTGTAATCTTTACTGGAATGTTAGTAAAGAATGTTTCAAATTCCTGAGCTACTCCCGCCTCAGAACTGATAATACCGTGATCAGTTTGAATAGTTATGTCTGGATCACGTGGTTTTGTTTTGCCTGTTTCATGATTTATTACTTTCCAAACGGCTTTGATTTTGTTATCTGAACTCTTAATTTTTCTGCTAATGTGTAGTGATTTTGCTGTGATACAGACTTTCTAGAAAGTTTTTGAATAAAGTTTTACTAATTCAAGAAAATCATCATTATGAGTATAGGTTTTTTATCATATAGATCAAAAAGGGTTTCTCTACTTTTACGGATTCCTTTTGTTGCCCAATCGCTAAATTTAAATTTAATTGATTTTACAATATTCCAAACTGTGAAAACTTTGTCAAATTCATTTTGCAAAATATTAAAAAACTCATTGTAGCATGTATTTGGGTCATTCTGCTGATAATATGGTAAAGGCAATTTAAGTTGCAGTGTTT
Organism: Agonopterix alstromeriana; assembly: GCA_963924505.1. Classification (NCBI taxonomy): domain Eukaryota; kingdom Metazoa; phylum Arthropoda; class Insecta; order Lepidoptera; family Depressariidae; genus Agonopterix; species Agonopterix alstromeriana. The sequence continues at coordinate 8,005,499 of OZ004690.1, read as the reverse complement.
CTTTATATTTTTCTATTTTGTTAACAGTGGCAAGTCTGATTCGTATAGAAATTTTTAGTTATATTTCTTTGGCACGGCCTACAGCCTAAACTGCTTGATGGATTTTAACGTATGAGGTGTCATTCGATTCGTAAAAGTTGTGAGAGTGACATAGGCTATATTATTTTAATATGGCGTCTGCAAAATAAAAAAGAGAAGGGGAATAAAACATTTTGTTTTTGTAAAAAATTACAATATGGGTAGGTATCAAATGAAAGCTAGTGAACAGACGATTACAAAAATATATACATTATAGTACTTTTATGTTACCGTTTCGACACAAGACTAAAAAGTATGAAATAAACTAAATTATTAAGATAAACAAAAAACCCGACTGCATAAAAACCTATTAACTGAAAAGAGAAAAACAAGCTCTATAATCACTAATCAGCTATAAAAGCTTTATTTGAGCTAAAATAATTTGAATGTTATTAGGTAGGTATTGCAGGCGGGGACGAAACAATAACCAACCGAAAATCTTCTTTGTCCCCGTTTGCGATACCTACCTAATAACATTCAATTTATATTAGCTCAAATAAAGCTGATTAGTGATTATAGAGCTTGTTTTTCTCTTTTCAGTTAATAGGTTTTTATGCAGTCGGGTTTTTTGTTTATCTTAATAATTTAGTTTATTTCATACTTTTTAGTCTTTATAAGTGGACTATATAAATAGTCAAAGGTTAAAATCCATACATACTCGTCCCGCTTAGCTCGTGCTAAGACTAAAAAATCGTCTCTGAATCTCGGCATCAATCTTCTTGGAAAAACTAAACGCAAAGCATTTCTGAACGAAACGAGCTACGTCAAAGTAAAATAAAGGTGTTTTATAGTGCGGTGGTTTGATAACATTTTGGTTGTGTTTTTTACTTGTTTTGGTACTAAACTCGCAATATATGAAATAATTAAATATTGCCTTAATTACTATGTTGTTCACTGAGGGTAGATAGAAATATTATAGATAGTAAGAAAATTTTGTGAATTTCAATTTAAAAGTTATATTAATTATTTCAAACGAGTGACGAAAAAGAACCTAATTTTAACTGTCAAATCGTGTGTTATGTTTTGACGAAACTTTGCAGTTTTCCGAAATTTCTCTACGTATTAATATTGATACAAAAACAAAATAGGTTCAAAATGTTTAATTTTCTCATAATAAGCGTTATTATTAACTTAACACATCAAACCAGCGTGTCTACGAGCAATGTAACAAACAAAAACTTCATTTCCCACACGTAAGTTTTGAATTTTTCAGTTTTTCCTTCTTTGTTAGGTAATTTTACATTTTAATTTAATTTCTATTAATAGGTAAGTACGCAGATGTAATAAAATCATCAAACAAAATGTCTTTATAGAGCATGAATATAAAACTGTACATTTATATCCTATTTTTTAATGTTTGTTTTTAATGCAATATGACACATGCAGGCAAAGGTTCAGATTAGATAAGACCAAAAACATAAATACACAGGAAGTCGGTACTTCCCAAGGAGTAGCTTCTCGATTTTCTTGTTATGATTGACTATTTTATAGATTCGGTGAGCGAGTCATTCTGGAAAAATATGACCAAAAATGCATGAAAAATCGTGCCTTTGTTTGACTATGTTGCAAGATTTTGTAAGCAATTAAAAAACTGCATATGAAGAAAGGGACAGTTTGTAAAAACCCACATTACTCTGCTCTGATCTGCTCCGATCCAATCTACTCCGATCCAATCTACTCCGATCCATTCAGCACCAATCCAATCTGCACCAATCCAATCTGTTTCGATCTGCTCCGACCTGATCTGCTCCTATCTGATCTGATCTGCTCCGACCTAATCGGCTCCGATCTACTTCGGTGGTAACTCACCCTTAGTAACTTTTTGTTGGTCATCACATCACATCACATGTTGAGTTTCGCCACTCATTCACTAATCACTATACACGGTGTTAGGGTTTACAGTTGCATTAGCTTAAGGGGTGATTGTACCCATGATACTCAACAACTTTCCCTAAGAAACCTGTAGGAAATTCGCAAAATTTTTTTTCGACTTTTCATACAAATGTTCGATAAGCTGATTGCATTCAGTATGGAAAGTTTAAACATTTTTTTGCTAATTTCCTATAGGTTTCTTAGGGAAAGTTGTTCAGTATCATGGGTACAATCACCCATTAACGTAATGCAAATATTTACCCTAACACCTAATAAGATACCAGAGAATATTCTTAACTTGATGGACAAAAAGTTTAAGTCCCATGTTAAACAAGTCCTCTGTAAAAAAGGTTACTATAAACTCGATGATTATTTGAATGACCAAAATGTCTGGTCTTGACAATGTTACACTATGTAATTTAATATTGGATTTTTGCTTTGACTAATTATTATAAGGACTAGCCTTGCGGTAGTATTTGCCCTCTGCCACAGTATAAGCACAATTGATCTTGTGCATTTACATTCAATTTTACACCTTATCACTATTAGAGACAGCCTATAATTGCGAAATAATAATTTCGAACTTAGATCGTTTGGGGTTCACACGAGACTACTTTTCATGATTTTTAACATTCAAAATTAGAATCTAAAGTTATGGGGAATAAAATCCAAAGTTGCGGATTTCATGTTACCTCGCCCCCCGCAAAAAGTGGCAGAAATGTTTGTTAGTAGAATTACACGCGTAACCAGTCCACATATAAATAGTCAAAGGATTTTTGTAATTAGTTATGTTCACGACTATATGAGGTCTAACAAAATTAGGTAAACTATTTTAAGGGAATGATCAGACCATCAAACTGAACAACTTTCTCTATGGGACCAATATCGAAATCGCGAAAAAAAAATCTGCTGTCCCATACATTTAGGTCGAGTAGGTTTGTATGGAGCAGCAGATATTGATGATTTGTGATTTCGATATTGGTCCCATAGAGAATGTTGTTCAGTTTGATGGTCTGATCATCCCCTTAAAATAGTTTCAGCATATTTTTCTAGACCTTATACTACCCTAGGGGGTAGTCAGAGATATTCTGGAACCTCAGAACATCCATGTTTTACTACTACCTAAATTCTGTCCAGTGTGACGGGGAGTGAGCCCGTCGCCACTTGTATTTTTTAAATTGTACTTTGTATATTTTGTTTTGTTTAAAAGATGTGTGTTGAAGAGTTTCTGGCCGCATCTTCTCTACAACGGAACACCTTCCGACGCGGTGGTAGATTCAAAAACATGACGTCAAAAAGTTATCTATGTGTTATAATATATATATATATATTTTTTATAATTAATGGACTTCTGGCTTGTACGTCAGCACCGCATTTCCGCCAGTGTCAAGTGGTTTGAGGGAGTATCTATCCAATCTCGAGGATTGTTTTTGAGTAAGAACACAACTGAGAAGGATTGCGGCGCCTCGTGGCAGGCTGAAACGCGAACCGCGCGAACACCACGCGAAAGACAAGTGTTCGGAGCAAACCCTGCAACATGACTTATTTTGAATAAACAATTTTGACTTTGACATCTATTTTATGTATTTATATTTTGTTTTCAGGTATAAATACGATGAGAGGGTAAATCTGATGGTGAATGAGACTACGGAACAATTTTTACAATTTACTGAGGTAAAGATTGTATATTCATTCATTGCCTTAGATTAAAGTAAAATAAGGTATTTGACAGCATGTAAAATATAGGATCTATTGATGGCATCCGTATTGAATATGAATTTTGGAAACCAACTATTTAGTCAGTTAAGAAAAATACTGGATATTTTAACAGAAAATCGACAAAGAAAATATTGTTAATGTCTACTTTAGTCACGTGATCGTAAACGACTGTGATTGGCCGAATGGTTGATGACGTCAACTGCTTGTAAACAGTTGCGTGTAGAGTGTGAGTGTCGTACAAAGTTTACGTCATCGTGACGTCACCTGCTTGTTGCCACGTATATTGTCCGGAAAAGCGTTTTCGCGGGATATTTAAATAACATTGTTTGTTTTCGTTTTTTCTTGCACTATATGGAATGGAACGTAAAATATACATTTTCTATAGAGCCCTTAGGCCGAGATTCAGAGAGAAGCAATCCTTCTCAGTTGTGTTCTTATTCAAAAACAATCCTCGAGATTGGATAGATACTCCCTCAAACCACTTGACACTGGCGGAAATGCGGTGCTAACGTACAAGCAAGAAGTCCATTAATTATTCAAAAAAAAGTTGATTTTAAGTTTACCAAGGAGTTTTTCGGTCCGACAAGTGACGTCATTCGTCGGACCGAAAAACGACATTATTTTACTAAAAATATCTGTAATACTTTCATTTTAAAATCTCTGACATAGAAAATATTGTTATTGAGACAATTGTCTCAAAATGGTTATCGATTCGGCCCGCCAAAAAAAATCTAGACATACGAATTCTCCAGTATATAATATTATGGATGTTCGCAGGACACAGACATTCTCCGTGCCTATCCGACACGTGTGCACGTGTCCTCGAATGACACTATCAACGGAGAATATCCCTTATTCATCACCGCTACTCAGCAGAAAGGTAAGTTCTTCATGTGGAATGCCTGTAATAGGCAACTGGAGAAAGGTCATCAAATGCCGACCACATTGATTAAATTAAAGAAAACGGAAGATAGGTGACTAGCCTATGGCGCATGGACCGCATAAATTGAGCCCCCGTCGCCTAATTGACTTAGTCGCAATCCAAGCGGCATTGCGTCATTGAGAAACTTTTTTGATTTCATACGGAATTAAAGTACCACAATGCCTTCGTTTGCGTTACTCGTTTTACAAATCATGCTACAAGAAAAAAAAAACACTCGGCATTACTTTTCACTTGTAAGTACATGAAAAGCAGATCCATTGTTCGAGTAAGTAATGCAAGAACGTCACCTATCTACCGCTATTTTAATTTAATCAAAAGCACCCTCGGGGAATATTGTCAGCGGCGGACTAAGCCCGTCGGAGGCCAGGGGCGGCATAATTAAATCTGGAACGAACAACTGACTACATTATGAAAAGATATACGATCCAAAAGAGCGAGCGAAGCGAGCTAGAGATTTTACCGAATTCTGGAACGTGCGAAGCTCTAGATCTCAGTGCAATGTGTCTAGCCAGGAGCGAGCGAAGCGAGCTCGAGATTTTACTTCATGATAACTCGATTTTTCCAGCTCATGCCGAAATCAAGGCGATTGTGGAAATTACAAACCACAAAGTAATGGAAAAAAATTCGCAATATTTTTGACTCTATTTCTGACTTTATAAGACTAACGTACGGGCCTCCAACTCCAAACTGCGTCGTAACTTGCTAAACATAATTATTTTGGATTTGATTTAAATGGGCTTCTCGAGATTCTAGGCGGGCCGCCCCTCCACCCCCACCCCGTTCAATCAATCAATCAATATAATTTATTCAATATAGGAGCTTGCAGCACACTTATCAAACGTCAAATCTTTTTTAAAGCTACCACCGCGTCGGAACGTGTTGTCGCTGTAGAGAAGATGCGGCCAGAAACTCTACAACATAACACGACTTAATAACTATTACAATATAAATTCTTAAGCTAAAGTTATGTATACAATAATACATAGTTAGTCCGCCAGTGAATATTGTCGTAAGCATAATGCTATGATATGCTTTTTATTTTTTTTGTTAATTCTATTATTGGGGGTCAAAGTAAAAGACAAATGAGTTTTTGTTTATTATTGACAGGTATATCGTCATGGGAGTTGCCGTTGATGGTGGAGACCAGTCACTCGGTGATGATATTCAACGACATGGCGAGGACGTTGTGCCCGCACGACGCTGGGCCAAGTAAGTACATCATCGTCAGCCTCGTCTGCAAATAATTAAATATTCATCATCATCAGCCTATAAAAGTCCCACTGCAGGGCATGCCTACCCTCAGGGAGGGTGTATGAACGTCAGTACACCACGTGTGCACAATGCGGATTGGTAGACTTCACAAACGCATCAGAATTTCTTCTTCAGCGTATGCAGGTTTCCTCACGATGTTTTCCTTCACCGTTTGAGAGCAGTCGGTATTACGTACATAAGTTAGAAAAACTCTTTGGTACATGGCATGTCGTCCGTGCGGATTCTAACCCGAACCTCGAGTTTTTAAGTTTCCATACCTCTCCGCAACACGCCATCGACGATCTGTCTCTCAAAGTCAAAGTCAATAAAGTAATATAATTTTTCAATATAGGAGCTTGAAGCACACTTATCAAACGTCAAATCTTTTTTAAAGCTACCACCGCGTCGGAACGTGTTGTCGCTGTAGAGAAGATGCGGCCAGAAACTCTACAAACATAACACGAATTAATAACTATTACAATATAAATTCTTAAGCTAAAGTTATGTATACAATAATACATAGTTTATTTAATAAAATAATTGATACTATACTTCCCTGATTTTTAAAGTAAATAGGAAGGACCAAGAACTTGACGACGTAAATGATACCCTTCAACAAGTTTTGAACTGATTTAACGCAAATAATGCATGCATGCATATGCTCACGACTATATTCCCCGAGGGGGTAGTCAGAGATATTCTGAAACCTCAGAACATCCACGTTTCACCAGTAGTACCGAAACTCTGTCCAGTGTGACGGGGGGTGAGCCCGTCTCCACTTATAATGGACAGTGGGTACAATACATGCCTCGAAATTGAAGCATGCAGGTTTCCACGCAAATAATCTCGCACTTAATGCAAAAAAAACGAAATGTATAAAATTTGTTTTGCCGAATGTACCAATTCTCTCTCTCTAATTCAAGATAAACGTCTGTTGTCTCTTTTTGGCGCCATCTAACGGTCTCCTAAAAAAACTCTCATTGTCGAATGTTGTTTCAACAGATACAACGTCGGAGAATCGTCCCACAATACAAATCACAACATCCAGCCCTAAAAATATATCAGTAGACATAAAAGTGAGGAGAGTGCTGGATTTCTACGTGGAAGTCAATAAGGTAAAGTCACAGAATAGGTAATAGTGTATAGTTCTATATACACAACGGCCACTCCCCGCCCCCCTCTGACTTCAGATACCGAACTTCACCTCACACTTTCTGGGAAACTTGAGGAAAGCCGAGCAAGGGAATGCAGTCAGCCGCGCGCACCCGTTGGATTTAACTACATAAAATATATTTTATTTTAAAAAATAACACTAAATTCACATTTTCAGTAATTCTTTAGCTTAAATATTATTTTTAATAACAGAATGAACTATTAAAAGAAACGAATTGTATAATGATGTTCATACGATGGTAAGTCAACCGTACACATATGTGATGCACAATTTGCGCAAAGTGCGCATGTGCGAACGTCATCATGTCAAATCTAAAACGTTGTTTGAAGTCCCGGACCTGTGGTAACGTGACACCCTATAGAGCTAGCATGCCTCGCACGACAAAGCGACAAAGAAAAGAGGCACGTCTCGATTTATGTCGTCTTCTCGGGTGTGACATGCTAGGTCACCAGTGTTGTCTAACTTTCTATAGTTGAACTTGAAAAATAGTAACAATATCGATATTATTACTTTAAAAGAATTGGTACTATCGAAAGTATTAAGATGCAATAGTACTACAGAATTTTCAGAAATCTAAACTCCTGCATTGCCTTAACAACTTTTTTTATTTATGAGTTTGAATTTTCGCGCGGAAACGCTAGCCGCCATGCTGTCCCGCTCATGACGTCACTCCGTCAGTAAACAATACGACTGCGAAAGACCAAAGTAACAAGATTTGTGAAGTATCACTATCGGAGTGACGTCACGTCGCAATCCAACATGACATCGACGTTTCTCGTTTACTTTTTTCGAAAAATCTATCAAAACATGCATTTTTATATTTCTTCTTAGATTCTTAATTGTACACAAAAACAACATAAATATCAAAAATTTGTGGTGTTAAATACCCTATTTATTTTTTATGAAAACGCTTGATTTTATTTTATAATGTCTTTAACGACTCTGGATACTAGTCCTTTTGAGCCGTTCGTTATTTTTTTCCTTTATATTCTGTATTTTGATGATGGGATGATAGATGACGATGAATCTGTGGTCCATTTTGTAATCTCGTGCGTTGCCGCCAAAATGACCATGTACGAGTTAACTTGAACCAAAACTAATTTTCTGTTATCGTATTTATTTGAGATTCCTGTTACGTCGGTCGCTTTACGCAACTGTTTGATACACAATCCGCACGAAATTATGTCACAAATATCACTAAAACCAATTTTTTACGAATTTCAAATAACACGAAACACAGCAAGAGCAACGGCGCCAAGCAAACTCCCTCATTGTCGAAAGGCCGTAATGTTGCCATGTTAATGTTTATGAATATTTTACAGGAAATTCCACTGAACGTAACTCCGAGCACACCAAAATATTACTATTTCTCATTTGATAATAATCCTTGGAATGTGACCGCTGAACAGAATCATGGATTTCTACCCAGGTAAGCCATTGTATTATCACACTATATGTAAACCTAAGAGGAAGGATCTCCATAGAGTCCGCATAAATTTGCGATTGTAGTTGGTCTCTTTTGTCTTATGACGTACCTTTAATAGTAGAAGGAGATGGAACTATAGATATCTGTTTATGCGGCTGTCCACTTTTTTTGAGCTAGTGTGTGTGAAAAGTGACCGTAAACATAAGGCCATATGTCACTTGGTGCCTTTTGTCCATACTACTTGACACCACACACTCAAACCTCAACGTCAAAAAAAGTGGACACTTTACAATTGGTATGACTCACTCTAGTCTTAAAGAGAGATCCTTCCTCTTAGATGTAAACTAAGAGTCTACCTATCAAACTGAACAACTTTTACCATGAGAGGAAACAGATCGGAGTAAAAAACTGTTACATACATTTGAGTCGAGTAGGCACTGCAGGAGCCGGATTGCGCTAATTTAAAACATCGAAGTTTCAGTTCTAATCACATTGCAATCCAATTACTATTCAACTGTGCTGAATTCCGCATCGCGCTAAACTCTATGTAACTGAGAGCCTTTAACGTCTGAGCGATCTGTCAAAACGGCTCTAACGGCTTTCAAGAGCACTAACGCGATTAGCGCAAAACCAAAATTGTCAAAAGTTCGTACGTAGTCCAATCACGGTTCAATCACCGAATATTTACCGCGATTGCAGCCCAGTTTAGTATGGAACAACAGATTTTTTTTGCTCCCATAGGTTTGCTCCCATAGTAACAGATGTTTAGTTTGATAGGTAGACTCTTAGTTCAAAAGGATGCTAATGATATGAAATGCGTGATAAGTCAACCCTACACATATGCCATGCACAATTTGAGCAAAGTGCGCATGTGCGAACGTCATCATGTCAAATCCAAAACGTTGTTTGAAGTACCGGACTTGTGGTAAACGTCTTTTTTTTAACGAATTTTCCTTATTTCCTTTGGAAAAGTTGTTCATTAACCTAACACCCTGTATAGGCTGATGATGATGATGATTTACAGAAGCTGATGATAACGAAAGCTTAATAATGTTTCAGATTCAATTACACAATACCAAAGAGTGTACTATTGATAATAGAATCGGATGACGATTTGTGTGCTGTCGTTTCCATACAAAACAACTCTGTAAGTATATACCTTTTCTACATTATTAAATTTTACTTGGAGACGTAAGTTACATATCACGGCTATGATTCGTCGCACCAGTGGCGTAACGTAGGTTTCTGCCGCCCGGGGCGCAAACAGATTTTGCGGCCCCCTTTACTTACCTACAAAAGAAATAATGGAGCGAGCAAAGCGAGCTCGAAATTTTTTTTGCACATATAGGGTCCTTCTAAATATGCTGACACCTTTTTAAAGGGATGATCAGACCATCAAACTGAACAACTTTCTCTATGCCACCAACATCAAATCGCGAAATAAAAATCTGCTGTTGCATACAAAACTGCAAACCTACTCCAGCCAAGTGTATGGGACAGCTTGAATTTTTTCGCGTATTCGATGTTGGTTTCATATTGAAAGTTGTTCAGTTTAATGGTCTGATCATCCTCTTAAAAAAGTGTCAGCATATTCCAGTTGTGGTCAGACATCTTTTGGTTTATCCATGCAAAAATAGAAACTTAGAGCGAGCTCGACTTTTCTCCTCAATACGAATCGGTTAGAGCCAGAGTTTTTTACGTAAAACGCGAAGCAACCAAATTAAAAGCTATGGATGAAGCGAAGCAAGCTCGAAATTTTGAGCACCACGTCTTAGCTGTGGTCGGTACTCTTTAGGATTATTGTGTAGGCACAGTAACTAAAACAGAAACTTAGAGCGAGCGAAGCGAGCTCGACTTTTCTCTGCTCTACGAATTGTTTATAGACGGAGCTCAATCAATCTACATTTTTTCCCGAATTTGCGCCCCTAGTAAAGTGCCGCCCGGGGCATTTGCCCTCCCTGCCCCCATAACTACTCGATTCAAACGTATGGGACAGCTGATATTGTTTTTGTTCTGACAGGTTTGATCCTATAGTTAAAGTTTTTCAGTTTGAGTGGTAGAGGTTAAGAGGATATGTGAAAAAAAAAGGATTCTTGAAAGCATCATATATCATGAAGTACTAACAGTAGGAGTATGATTTGCGGATATGTGTAAATTGAACATATAATTGAAGTTTTGATTAGAGCCAAAACACGATTAAGAGACATTTTCTCGATACAAAAATAAGCCAAAGTAGCCTCTGTCTTTATCGATAAACGCTTGGAACTGCTAAACGGTGAATAATAGAAACACGAGACTTGATTTAAAGAAAGAGATTGATATTTTATAAAGTTTGATTAGAGCAGAAATGAACTTACATAAATAGTACAATCACAATTAAATAAAGTTTGTTTTACGCTTGCGTCGTTTCAGGCGCGCCCGCCGCCCCATCTCTTTCTCTCGCATCTGGAAGTAATATAAGCTATCACACGCCCATTTCGCTTCAATTATTTTTCAACATAGGCTCTTAATGATAATTTTCCATGCAACCTTTATATGTATTCTATATCGTTGTCTAGTCATCATAACACAAGTCGAGGCTAGATTCTGGTACTTTAAATGTGACTAGATAATTTGTGTGACAATGTCCAAGATATTAATTTTATTTCAGTGTCCAGTGTTCGATAATGAGAAGGACATACAATATCAGGGATACCACCTCACTATGACTACTAAAGGAGGCATTACACTTACTGTGAGTATGACCACAGATTACTAAACATAGTTAATACATTTACCACAGATTACTAAGATTTATTTATTAAATTCTGTTCCAATTGACTTAGTGATTTAAAATAATATGTAAAAACTTTTTATAAGTAAGCATAAACTCACGACTATATTCCCCGAGGGGGTAGTCAGAGATATTCTGAAACCTCAGAACATCCACGTTTCACTCTGTCCAGTGTGACGGGGGGTGAGCCCGTCGCCACTTATAATGGACAGTGGGTACAATACATGCCTCGAAATTGAAGCATGCAGGTTTCCTCACGATGTTTTCCTTCACCGAAAAGCTAGTGGTGTTACAAATCGTACATAAATCCCGAAAAACTCATTGGTACGAGTCGGCCTGGACGGGGATCGAACCATCGCCTCCTGGCAGGCAAGGTTACTCGCCACTGGACCACCACGACTCCGAATTCCGATTCCAATTATGTAATTTTGTAAAATTGTTTCAGCAATCAATGTTCCCTGTAGGTTTCTACGTGGTGTTTATAGTGAAACAGAAAGATGAGGAGTGTACGGGAGTGAGCGAGACGGCTAGAGGCTTTGAGGTGGACTCGTGGGAAGTGGAGGGGAGTGGCGACGATGGGAGGATGAAGAGTTTTAGGTTAGTTATATTGATATGTAATATCAATCAATATAAGCAGTCCACATCAACCCACTGCTGGGCATAGGCCTCCATAAAAACACGTATATTTTTTTTATGTCGGGTTAGGTTAGTAATACTCCACCGGCTGAAGAAAAATTGGTTTTGATGTTATTAAAGTCTGCAATTTTTTATATATTATTAGGTATATGATGTAGAGTTATACTCCAAAAATTATAAAAAACTAGAACTTGCTTTAGATATTAGTTCGTAACCTGGTTCGCCGATATCTAACAATTATAACAAATGTATAATATGAAGCTAACAACACATAATGACAGTTGAAACCAGAAATATTCAATTTTAGATCAATATTAATATGAGATAATGAGAATACCTAAAGTGTATTTACCATAAGTTCGAAAGTGTTATAAAATTTTATAAATATGTATATTAACATGTACCCGATATATATTGTTGACACATCATCAACTCTAATATTATTACAACTAAGTGGTTATTTTACGGCTTCTACGCCCGGACTATAATTGGCTATATCTACATCTACACTAATATTATAAAGAGGAAAGATTTGTACCTATTTTTGTATGTTTGTAATGAATAGGCTCAAAAAGTACTGGGCCGATTTAAAAAATTCTTTCACCAATAGAATGCTACATTCTTCCAATTTGACATAGGCTACATTTCATTTTGAAAAAAAATTAGGGATCCTTGGTAAAATTTGAAAATAAAAATATTTGTGAAAAAAAGTGTTTTATATCCAAATCTCCAAAAATAAATAATTGTCTACCCCGTGCGAAGCCGGGACGGGCTGCTAGTGTTAAATATAATAGCTTATAAGTTCACAATAATCATACAATATGTTTTTAGCGTTAAAGTAAATTGAAAATATTTTATTTTTTGAAAAATAAGTCAGAGTTTTTACCCGACTGCGCCAGAAGGAGGGTTATGTTTTTCGATGTATGTATGTATATTTGCATGTCTATTTCTTTGGAACGGCCTACAGCCTAAACGGCTAGATGGATTTTAATGTGTGAGGTGTCATTAGATTCGTAAAAATTGTGAGAGTGACATAGGCTATATAATTTTTATATGGCGTCTCCGAAATGAAAAAGAGAGGATGAATTAAAAAAATGAATTCTGTTAAAAATTACAATATGGGTATCAAATGAAAGCTAGTAATCAGACGATTCTTAATATATAAATATTATAGTACTTTTATGTTACCGTTTCGACACAAGACTAAAAATCATGAAATAAACTAAATTATTAAGATAAACAAAAAACCCGACTGCATAAAAAACCTATTAACTGAAAAGAGAAAAACAAGCTCTATAATCACTAATCAGCTATAACAGCTTTATTTGAGCTAATATAATTTGAATGTTATTAGGTAGGTATTGCAGGCGGGGACAAACCAATCAATGACCAACCAAAAATCTTCTTTGTCCCCGTTTGTGGTGGTCCAACAGATCTTAGTTGGACCTTGTATATTTATGGAATCTCTGTGATTATTTCTCTTGCGCGAATCGTGTCTTGTATACGATTGTGAACCTTATGTGTAGCGGCTAACGGGTTACCAATGTGTCGTCGCAAGTTGTCTTAGGTACACATTAGCGAGTGCGACCGTAGCGCCATCTGTTAGCTTCGTTGCTATAACTTGTGGGTGTTGACATCTGTGGCAAGTCCCCACATACAATAGAAAAGCCAAGCAGGCAAAGGAATAAAATCTCATTCAACCTCTATTATATTTTTCAGTAATTTTCAAATAAATCGAGAAATAATGGATAGAAAAATCTGATAATTTTTATATAAGCTTTGAATCACATAATCTCCAAATGGTTTTCTTATTTTGGTACCTTAAAATGAAATGTTGTCAATTCCTCAGGTTTAAAATAATAGCGACAATATCGTACAAGGAATACGTCACCGGCGCGTTGATATTTCTCGCGTTGATCGCGTTGATCGCGCTGTTCGCGTTCGCAGTCTACATACCTACCTGCGGCTGTACAGGTCAGTTGTTACGAGGCGAATAACATTTAATTTATAATCTTTGACTATTTATACGCTTTGACTGGTTACGCGTGTAATTCTACTAACAAACATTTCTGCCACTTTTTACGGGGGGCGAGGTAACATGAAATCCGCAACTTTGGATTTTATTCCCCATAACTTTAGATTCTAATTTTGAATGTTAAAAATCATGAAAAGTAGTCTCGTGTGAACCCCAAACGTTCTAAGTTCGAAGTTATTATTTCGCAATTATAGGCTGTCTCGTTTAGTGATAAGGTGTAAAATTGAATGTAAATGCACAAGATCAATTGTGCTTATACCGTGGCAGAGGGGAAATGCTACCGCAAGGCTAGTCCTTATAATAATTAGTCAAAGTTTATAATGAATATTTTTTTATCGTGTGGGCAGCAAGCCCTGGTGTCAGAGTTTTTTCAGACCGCCTTACGGCCTCTGACGTGGTTTTTATGTAACGACTACTACCACGAGATATAGTAGCCGTGACCTTTCGGACATTTCGAGTTAATTATCTCAATAATAATATTTTCTATGTCAGAGATTTTAAAATGAAAGGATTACAGATATTTTAATAAAATAACTTAATTTTTCTGTCCAGTGACGTCACTGGAAAACCTGTGAACTCCTTGGTAAACTTAAAATAACTGGCCATTATGAAAAAAAACATTCACAATGTCAGAATTTGACATTTGATGTTGCCGTTTCTGTTTCCAGCAAAGAGTTAGTAAGAAAAAGAAGGTTTTTATTTTTAAATAAAGCAGTAAGTAGTTTTACTCCATGGAGTTCGAATTATTTTCTCTCCACCATTTTTGCATTTAGAGATTACAGATCAAAGTAATTAAAAAATAAAAATCCTTTCGGCGGTTTTGGACCACGAATAAAAAAGACTACAATTAGAATTGACCAATTCTTTAAATGTCCACTTCTACAAATTACCTCTTAGTTAAATGACCACTTCGTTAAATTACCAATTCTTTATATGACCACTCTTGAAATGTCCACTTTTCGCACGTTTCGCCAATTTGAGCCATTCGCCTACTGCGCCATACGAAAACGATTTCTATGTACAGTTGCCCGGATAAACAATTAAATCGGTTTCTTAAAATGATGTCTTCTATCCATAAAAAATATAAAATGAAGACCAAAAAAAACTTGACATAACGAATTGAGTGCAAGTGTGAATGTGTGTTCCAGTGTGAAATTAAGTGTCAATGAGTGATTGAGTGCGAATCATTACGTTTATTTTAAGTTATTGAATCAAAGCTTTAAAATGTTTTATTTTCTCGGACGGACCGGTAGCTCAGTCGGTAGTGGCCCTGCCTGCTGCGTAAGAGACAAATATTTATATGATGAATATGAATATTTGTACCAGAATCGCGTTGGATGTTTGTATCTATAGGGTCCTTCTTAATATGCTGACACTTTTTAAGAGAATGATCAGACCATCAAACTGAACAACTTTCTCTTAGGACCAATGTCGAAATCGCGAAAATAATCCTCTTAAAAAACTGTCAGCATTTTAAGTTAGAGCCTGTATATATGTATTCTATATCGTAGTCTAGTCATCATAACACAAGTCCAGGCTAGATTCTGGTACTTTAAATGTGACTAGATAATTTGTGTGACAATGTCCAAGATATTTATTTATTTATTCTTTACAGAGGAAGTAGTTATAACGGAAGAAACGCCGGGACCTTCAAGTTCAAGAGAAACAGCTAATGACGACGTGCCTATACTAGACAAGGACGGTAAGAACATGCGATGGAATTGATATCCTGCCGCATATTGTCCACTATCTATAACATAACAGTTTCAAACACGGGGTGTCAGTGACAGCCTAGCAAATACTGAAACGGTGAACTCAGAACATCAAACTGAACAACTTTTACTATGGAGCCTACCTCAGGAAACGCGAAAAAAAATCAGCGGTCCCATACAAAACTGCTGTACCTACCCGACTTAAATGTATGGGACAGCTGATTTTTTTTCGCATTTGCTAGGCTGTCACTTACACCCTGTATAAGTCAGTCATCTTCTTATCGTGTGGGCAAGCCCTGGTGTCAGAGTTTTTCAGACCTCCTTACGGCCTCTGACGTGGTTTTTACGTATGTGTTTGTATGTAAAGTCGGGACAATTTAATAAGCCACATTTGACATCTGTCAGTTTAAGCTTCATAGTGAGGTGACCTGCTTAAAAACATCGATTAAAGCGAATGAATCGATACGGATTTCAAACATACGTGAATCGAATTATATGTGAATATCGCGATTTGTTGGAACTACGTTTTACATCGATTTTTTTGGGTTACATCCCTAGTGTTAAAAAAGAAAAAGGGTTCACAGACGCAACATTGTAACGACGTTCATATCTTTGGAACAGAAATTGTTTAATTATGTTTAGAATGGTTTATTAGTGAAAGTAAATCGTAAAATTACCTTCTTTGGTCATTATAACACTAAATGTGTAATCGTAATAAAAAAAGTAAAGCAATTGTACAGTTCTAACTTCGAAAAAAATTCTATTATTCTATGCCCGCCGTTACAAGGTTATGATTGATGAAGTATCAATAGATGTCAAATGTGGCTTTTTAAATTGTCCCGACTGTAGTCAGTAAAATACAGGATGTTAGGGTAAACAGTTTCATTACTTTAAGGGGTGATTGTACCCATGATAATTTATAACTAATTTACTGACATTGAACGTTCGAAACAGAGTTGTTACTCCGCCGAGTGTCCAACATTGAGCTCCAGCTCCGGCTCGGTGTCGAACGCTCGGCTTAGTAACAACTCTGGAAAATGGTCAGTAAAGTCAGTAAGAGTCTGTTTTTCCGAAAAATGTTCAGTAAAGTCAGTATTTTGAGGATCAGGGGCTACGTTCCCACAAAAGTGGTCTGGTTTCAGTAGATTGAGGTGAAAAAAAATGCCATCGAGTGGGAGTCCCTTAAAAATCTCGTAACATATATTTTTCTTTTCGGTAGGTCCCTAAACTTACCTTTAAGGGGCTATAGGTTCACACGCATATTTTCTATGAGAAACGCGTTTGCCCAGCCCTACGAAAAGTGCGTGCGCGTGCCGTACTTTCGACTAAAAAGAATTAACAAAAACACTTTTTACCCGACTGCGCCAGAAGGAGGGTTATGTTTTTCGAGCGTATGTATGTATATATGTATGTATGTATGTTTGTATGTCTATTTCTTTGGCACGGCCTTCAGCCTAACCGGCTTGATGGATTTTAACGTGTGAGGTGTCATTGGATTCATAAAAATCGTGAGAGTGACATAGGGTATATTATTTCAAGATGGCGTCTACGAATTAAAGAAGAGAGGGGGAATAAACAGTTTTTTTTTGTTAAAAATTACAATATGGGTATCAAATGAAAGCTAGTAATTCGACGATTCCGAATATGTAAATATTATAGTACTTTTATGTTTTCGTTTCGACATAGGACTAAAAAGTATGAAATAAACTAAATTATTAAGATAAACAAAAAACCCGACTGCATAAAAAACCTATTAACTGAAAAGAGAAAAACAAGCTCTATAATCACTAATCAGATATAACAACTTTGTTTGAGCTAATATAATTTGATTCTTATAAGGTAGGTATTGCAGGCGGGACAAACCAATCAATGACCAACCAAAAATATTCTATGTCCCCGTTTGAGATACCTACCGTTTAAGAATCAAATTTTATTTGCTCAAACAAAGTTGTTATATCTGATTAGTGATTATAGAACTTGTTTTTCTCTTTTCAGTTAATAGGTTTTTTTTTGTATATTTTTTTTATGATTTCACTAGTTAAACTAATGGTGAATATGTGAGTATAAATACCAAAAATCTGATACTAGTTTAAGTTCTTCTTCGATTTCACTTTTAAAACCTAATATTCTTACGCTATAAAATTATAATACGAAGTGATACATTTACTTGTTACGTTTTTAACAGACGATTCAATAACGGATTCTGAGCCGGAATGGGCGAGCGCAATGCCGAGGCTGCTTACCGTTGCAGAACTCAGCAGGAGGCCCGCCGTAGCACAGGATAGGAGATCAAATAGGTAAGTCGAAGTGTTAATGCTTTGACTAATTATTATAAGGACTAGCCTTGCGGTAGCATTTCCCCTCTGCCACGGTATAAGCACAATTGATCTTGTGCATTTACATTCAATTTTACACCTTATCACTAAACGAGACAGCCTATAATTGCGAAATAATAACTTCGAACTTAGAACGTTTGGGGTTCACACGAGACTACTTTTCATTATTGTTGACATTCAAAATTAGAATCTAAAGTTATGGGGAATAAAATCTAATGTTGCGGATTTTATGTTACCTCGCCCCCCGCAAAATGTAGCAGAAATGTTTGTTAGTAGAATTACACGCGTAACCAGTCCACATATAAATAGTCAAAGTGTTAATGGTATTGGTTGAGCGAGCTCATTTTCCGCAACTCCGTGGGAATGACTATTCTTGCCATCCAAGCTCCTCCGGGAAGCCCACCAGCTTGTTAATGCTGCCGAATTCTTCTGGAGGAAACCCCGGTGATTCGAGGTGTTGTTCGCGATATTGTGCTAGCCCGTTGCATTCTAACAGCACGTGCGCAGCTGTTTCTTCAACCTCCATGCACAGAGGACTATTGGTATTGGTATTGGTTGAGCGGGCTCATTTTCCGCAACTCGACGTCTTAGGCGCCTATTTTGCGTGAGGTGGGAATGACTTTTCTTGCCACCCTAGCTCCTCCAGGAAGCCCACCAGCTTGTTAATACTGCCGAATGCCTCTGGAAGAGACCTCGGTGATCCGAGGTGTTGTGCTCGATATTGTGCTAGCCCGTTGCATTCTAATAGCACGTGCGCAGCTGTTTCAACCTCCATGTACAGAGGACTATTAGTAACACCAATATTAAAAAGATGTCTGTTAAAAGGACAGTCAGGGCTCCAGTAACTAGTCGTAATTGAGCTCTCCTGAGACACAAGAGGCTCCTGGTGAGTCGAGGGTTAGGCCTTGGTATAGCGCTCCTCGCCTGTTCGCAATTTGTTAGTGCAGCCCAGAGTGTCCCGGGGCAGTCGAGCTGGTAATGCAGGCAGTAGCGTAAATGCCCCGGGCGGCACTTTACTAGGGGCGGGAAATTCGGGAAAAATATAGATTGGATGAGCGATATAGAAAAAAGCCGTGGTGGTCCAGTGGCGAGTAACCTTGCCTGCCGTGCAGGAGGCGATGGTTCGATCCCCGTCCAGGCCGACTCGTACCAATGAGTTTTTCGGAATTTATGTACGATTTGTAACACCACTGGCTTTTCGGTGAAGGAAAACATCGTGAGGAAACCTGCATGCTTCAATTTCGAGGCATGTATTGTACCCACTGTCCATTACAAGTGGCCAGTGGACAGAGTACTAGTGAAACGTGGATGTTCTGAGGTTTCAGAATATCTCTGACTACCCCCTCGGGGAATATAGTCGTAAGCATATGCTTATGCTATGCACATAATCCTGTCCACAGCTAAGACGTGGTAGCAAAAATTTCGAGCTTGCTTCGCTTGATCCTTAACTTTTACTTGGGTTACTTTGCACGTTTTATAAGTAAAAAGCTTTGGCTCTAACAGATTCGTATTGAGGAGAAAAGTCGATGATCAGTCCGTCAAACTGAACAACTTTCTCTATGGGACCAACATCGAAATCGCGAAAAAAAATCTGCTCTCCCATACATTAGGCTCGAGTAGGTTTGCACTTTTGTATGGGACATTTGATTTTTTTTTTCATGATTTCGATGTTGGTGCCATAGAGAAAGTTTTTCAGTTTGACGGTCTGATCATCCCCTTAAAAAAGTGTCGGCATAGTAAGAATAGGGTCCTTCTATGAAAGAAATACTGAAGGTGGTCTTATCACTATCAGCTTTTCCTTACTAAACTGCAAACCTACTTTAAAATTAAAAAGTTTATTTCAGGTTCCTTAAATCTAGTACAAAGTCATCGCCGGAACCTTCTTTTGAGTAGCATGAGTTACTCGTTACAGAAGATTCCAAAAACAAATTATTTAATATTTTGAAAAAAATACGTATGTAGAAACCATGATAATTCGATTCTGCTCTCGATTCTAAACAAACTACTTTCTAGTTTTGCGTTTATTCATTAACACGTTTTGACCAGTTTTGAACAGGGTCCTTCTTAATATGCTGACACTTTTTTAAAGGGATGATCAGACCATCAAACTGAACAACTTTCTTTATGGAACCAACATCGAAATCGCGAAAAAAATATCAACTGCTCCATATAACAGCAAACCTACTTGAGCCAAATGTATGGGACAGCAGATTTTTTTTGCGCGATTTCGATGTTGGTCCCATTGAGAAAGTTGTTCAGTTTCATGGTCTGAGCATCCCCTCAAAAAAAGTGTCAGCATATTAAGAAGGACCCTGTATAATTTGTGCGAACGAAGTCGCGGGTTAACTCTAATTTAAACATAATGTTGTTTTACAGATATTTCTGGAGCGCCATGACAGTAGCAGTAGTATATGCTTTACCAGTAGTTCAACTGCTATCGACGTATCAACACGTAAGTTCTATGAAAACACCCACAGAAGATTCACAAGAAACAAGCTCGTATCCAAATTAACTAAATAAGAGAGGTAGCTCAGGTTACTAAAAAGCTTTGACTAATTATTGTAAGGACTAGTCTTGCGGTAGCATTTCCCCTCTGCCACGGTATAAGCACAATTGATCTTGTGCATTTACATTCAATTTTACACCTTATCACTAAACGAGACAGCCTATAATTGCGAAATAATAACTTCGAACTTAGAACGTTTGGGGTTCACACGAGACTACTTTTCATGATTTTTAACATTCAAAATTAGAATCTAAAGTTATGGGAAATAAAATCCAAAGTTGCGGATTTCATGTTACCTCGCCCCCCGCATAAAGTGGCAGAAATGTTTGTTAGTAGAATTACACGCGTAAAAGTCCACATATAAATAGTCAAAGCTAAAAATAGTATTATTATTATAGTTGGCTGGGCTATTGCAAGCAAAGGTCGTTATGTAACACTGCGACTATCGCTGGTCTATTGTGTTCGCCCCAAGCTCACCCATATTTTACACATACATCCGAACTATTTTTTTTATTATTCTCGGTTATGAAGGTTTCCTCACGATGTTTTCCTTCACCGCCGAGCTAGTAAATTATAAATACAACCGTACATAAATTCCGTAGAACTTAGTGGTAGAGGCCAGGAATCGAACCGCCGGCGCCGCCTCGTGATTGAGTCGCTAGCTCTCTTCCGTATGGACTATCATCGCTCTTTAAAAAGAGTAATAGCTCCGAAATTGTTGATGCAAAAATAGCGAAACGATGCTCATAACGAAATCTAGCGAACTAGAATGTACTAAATCCGGTGTACGCAGTATACGTGTTAATGAATAAGCGCAAAACCTCATACACCCCAACTGATTTATAAGAAAATAGATTGAAAAAATAATTTCATTATTTTGATAGTTAACATTTAAAGTTTTTCGCATTTTATGTTTTGAGGCAAAAATTATTTGTTATCATTTCAGCAATGAATGAAAGCGCTAACGTGCTCATGGATACATTTTAAGAATCTTGTTTTGGTAGTAAGTAGGGTGAGTGTGCCTGAGCGGTGGGTTGAGATCGAGTTCAGTAAATTTTTAATTGTTACAAACAAATTATTTATATTTTGAAAAAAATATGTATGTAGAAACCATGATAATTCGTTTCTGCTCTCGATTCTAAACAAACTACTTTCCAGTTTTGCGTTTATTCATTAACACGTTATATACAGGGTCCTTCTTAATATGCTGACACTTTTTTAAAGGGATGATCAGACTATCAAACTGAACAACTTTCTCTATGGGACAACATCGAAGTCGCAAAAAAAATATCAACTGCTCCATACAAAACAGCAAACCTACTTTAGCCAATTGTATAGGACAGCTGTTTTTTTTTCGCGATTTCGATGTTGGTCCGATAGTGAAAGTTGTTCAGTTTGATGGTCTGATCATCCCCTTAAAAAAGTGTCAGCATATTAAGTTGGACCCTGTATAATAGCACTCTGCTTGTCTCCTTTAGTCTATGCACATGACCAATCTGATGATAATGTGATTATCTCTTTGACTATTTATATGTGGACTGGTTTCGCGTGTAATTCTACTAACAAACATTTCTGCCACTTTTTGCGGGGGGCGAGGTAACATGAAATCCGCAACTTTGGATTTTATTCCCCATAACTTTAGATTCTAATTTTGAATGTTAAAAATCATGAAAAGTAGTCTCGTGTGAACCCCAAACGTTCTAAGTTCGAAGTTATTATTTCGCAATTATAGGCTGTCTCGTTTAGTGATAAGGTGTAAAATTGAATGTAAATGCACAAGATCAATTGTGCTTATACCGTGGCAGAGGGGAAATTCTACCGCAAGGCTAGTCTATATAATAATCAGTCAAAGGATTATCTGAACAAAAATTATTTGCATGACTAAAAATTAACCCCGATTTCTTACCGCAGATGATAACGCAAACAGGTGACCAAGACCTGTGCTACTACAACTTCCTGTGCGCCCACCCGCTGGGCTTCCTCTCTGACTTCAACCACGTGTTCTCGAACGTGGGCTACATACTGCTGGGGCTGGTATTCATGCTGCAGGTCAGGGTCAGGCAGCTGCGCGGTCGGGGCGCGCCGAGAGTGAGTACCACGAGGACATATTGAGAAATTGGTCGTTTTGGGAAAATTGACATTTTGGGAATTAATCATTTTGGGAATTTGGGAATTTGTCATTTTAGGAATTTGGCCATTTTAGGAATTTTGCATTTTGGGAATTTGGCATTTTGAGAATTGGACATTTTGAGAATTTGTCATTTTGCTAATGTGACATTTTGGTAACTGATCGTTTTGAGTATTAGTAGTTGACATTTCGAGTGGTCATTTTGAGAAGCGTACCCCAAGTGAGTAGCGCATCATCATCATCCCCGGCACGCATAGTTCTACCACAGACACAGTAACGCAGGCGGGTGACAAGACCTGTGCTACTACAACTTCCTGTGCGCCCACCCGCTGGGCTTCCTCTCTGACTTCAACCACGTGTTCTCGAACGTGGGCTACATACTGCTGGGGCTGGTATTCATGCTGCAGGTCAGGGTCAGGCAGCTGCGCGGTCGGGGCGCGCCGAGAGTGAGTACCACGAGGACATATTGAGAAATTGGTCGTTTTGGGAAATTTAACATTTGGGGAATTTTGACATTTTAGGAATTTGACTATTTGGGAATTTGTCATTTTGAGGATTGGACATTTTGTGAATTGGACATTTTGAGAATTTGTCATTTAGCTAACTTGACATTTTGAGAATTGGTAGTTTTGCTAATTGGGCATTACTACTTTAGTTAGCAATTCATTGGGCTATGTCGGTTACACTGGTTCTTCTGCGAATCTCTTCATTTCTGAATTGATCCCGCAGGGAAACTCCGAGAATTACCCTTTGGGTGACTTTCCTTTTTATGAGGCCTTGAGTGAGCGGCCACGTTTCAGTTCCATACATCATCACTGGCAGTACACAGTGGTCAAAGACTTTCATCTTGAGACACTGCGATATTTGGAACGTGAAGATGCTACGTAGTCTCCCGAATGCTGCCCAGCCGAGGCTGTAACTTACTGACTAATAATGTATGTATTGTGCAGGACGTGGGCATCCCGCAGCACCACGGTCTGTTCTACACTATGGGCCTCTGCCTCGTGATGGAAGGCGTACTGTCCGGGTGCTACCATCTCTGTCCCAACAAGATGAACTTCCAGTTCGGTGAGTTTCGGTCAATCTGTCTATACTATATTGTATCTCTTTTGGGAATTAGACATTGTGGGACGTGGACATTTTGGGAAGTGAGTCTGTGTGTCTGTCTGTCTGTCCGTCCGTCTATCTGTCTGTTTTACCTATTCTCTATCTTTTATTATTGTTAATATACAGGGTCCAACTTAATATGCTGACAATTTTTTAAGAGGATGATCAGACCATCAAACTGAGCAACTTTCTCTATGCGACCAACATCGAAATCGCAAAAAAAATCTGCTGTCCCATACATTTAGGTCGATTAGGTTTGTATGGAGCAGCAGATGTTTTTTGTTATTTCGATATTGGTCCTATAGAGACAGTTGTTCAGTTTGATGGTCTGATACTCTCCTTTAAATAGTGTCACATCCGTACACAATACAACCAGTTCGAACCATTGTGGTACGTGCGCGTTCGCAAGTATAAATGTAGAGACTGCTGTGCTGGGCAGTACCCTAAGTCTCTGTTGACTTAGGGTACTGCCCGCAGGCAGAGCGGGCCGAGACGCGCTCCTCCCGCGCCCCGCACCCTCTCACGATAGGCCTCGAGCGACACGAGAGCGCCCTCACTATTATTACATCCACTTTCATGCAGGTTTCCTCACGCTCCGAATTATATTCCCATAAGAGAAGTTTATTCCGAATTCGTAAATGCGCGCTGCATACAAACAAAGTCTGGTGATATTTTCAATACTAACTAATAAAACTCAATTAAATTTTGCAGAAACAATCTAAGAATAAATATCTATGCTTGTATCTTGTCCGATTTTCGTTAAAATATACAATTCAATGAATTAATTTAAGATTTGTATGGAAATCTTTGAGGCACTGGAACTTTAAAACTGTACATTTTAAAGAAAATCTGACAAGATACAAGCATAGAGATCTGTTTCTAGAATGTTTTTGCAAAAATTCATTGACCTTAATTAGTTAGTATTGAAAATATCACCAGACTTCGTTTGTATGGAGCACGCTCCGAATTAGCATAGCATATCATAGCAAATATTCCCCGAGGGGTTAGTCAGAGATATTCTGAAACCTCAGAACATCCACGTTTCACTAGTACCGAAACTCTGTCCAGTGTGACGGGGAGTGAGCCCGTCGCCACTTATAATGGACAGTGGGTACAATACATGCCTCGAAATTGAAGCATGCAGGTTTCGTCACGTTCCGAATTATATTCCCTTAATATTGTATGTAATTTTATAATGATTTGTCCATTAGATTCGTCGTTCATGTACGTGATAGCGGTGGTGTGTATGGTGAAACTGTACCAGGGCAGGCATCCCGATGTGAACGCGAATGCGCATTCCACCTTCATGCTGCTCGCTTTCGTCATGGCTATCGGTGAGACAAAGTCAAAGTCAAAGTCAATATAATTTATTCAATATAGGAGCTTGCAGCACACTTATCAAACGTCAAATCTTTTTTAAAGCTACCACCGCGTCGGAACGTGTTGTCGCTGTAGAGAAGATGCGGCCAGAAACTCTACAACATAACACGACTTAATTACTATTACAATATAAATTCTTAAGCTAAAGTTATGTATACAATAATACATAGTCTAGACAATATTATACATACACTGTCATAGAATATGTAATAATACTCCATACAGAATGGCCACTCCGTACCCAAGGGGTGAAAACGGGACCCTTTTACTAAGCCTACGTTGTCCGTCCGTCCGTCCGTCCTACCTATTTAAAGCTCTAACTTTTGGCACTTGACTCTAAAAATTTTTTTCACTTTAAAGCTTAATATTTCGCTAACGTATCCCTAAATCAAAAAATGTTTTTACCACACCCACGATATTTTTAAAAGACCTATCCAACAATACCCCACATCATGGGAGAGACGATAAAAAAATGGCATCCCCACTTTTCCGTGTATGGAGGAGGAGGTACCCTAAAAAAAAAATTTTTAAGATATAGTTTTACCACTTTGACTATTTATATGTGGACTGGTTACGCGTGTAATTCTACTAACAAACATTTCTGCCACTTTTTGCGGGGGGCGAGGTAACATGAAATCCGCAACTTTGGATTTTATTCCCCATAACTTTAGATTCTAATTTTGAATGTTAAAAATCATGAAAAGTAGTCTCGTGTGAACCCCAAACGTTCTAAGTTCGAAGTTATTATTTCGCAATTATAGGCTGTCTCGTTCAGTGATAAGGTGTAAAATTGAATGTAAATGCACAAGATCAATTGTGCTTATACCGTGGCAGAGGGGAAATGCTACCGCAAGGCTAGTCCTTATAGTAATTAGTCAAAGTTTTACCACTTTGTCGGCGTGATTAATATTTATATCCATGTCAAATTACAGCTTTCTAGTACTAAGCGTCTCTGAGCTAAGCCGCGGACAGACGGACGGACATAATTTCGCCATGTCCGGGTTACTAGTTGACTACGGAACCCTAAAAATTAAAGGGGTCCTCAATACAATACAATACAAATACTCTTTACAACATACAACAAACTACTTTTTATCAACGTTTTTTCTTCTCGCTCTATCGTAAAAACGGTAATACATACAAGCGTCAAACTTGATGTGATTATAGAGCAAACTCTACAGTATAACAACAAATAATAAAAACCTGCCAAGTGTGAGTCGGTCTCGCGCTAAAGGTCCTGGAGAAAACAAAACTTTTTTCTAAGTTAACATGTACGGAAACCTTGGTGCGCGAGCCCGACTCGCACTTGACTGGTTTTATCTACTAACGGTGCGTCCCGAATTACGCCGACAGCGCGGTGAGCGCGATAAATGTCGTTCCGATTTGACGTGAGCGCGTCCACAATCGAAAACGTGACGTCATTCATGACGACACTACCGACGCCATCTTGCAATAACAGTGCTCACAATTCGAAGCGCACTGGGCTGCGTTCAGAGCCTTCGGGTGCGGTTGTTTGGTTGTTTTTCACTCTAAGGTACGGAACGAACAGTTGTTTTTCAACTCGCCAAAAGGTACGGAACGATCCCGGTTGTTTTATAACCTCAAATTTTGACATTGACAGTAATTTGGGCTTCCAGGGCTTCCAGGGCTTCCATCATTTCCAAATACAATAAAAACTCATCTTCCATGCTAAAGAATCAAAGAGTGAATAAAAATAAATTGAAAAAAACTAACTTTTATTCAAAATGAGCAAAAAGTCAAGTAACCACAGATAATCGAAACGTCAGAGTGTTTTTTAACCTTCTAATTTGATGGTTAAAAGTTGCAACCCGTCAGAGGTACGGAACGGTTGAGTTGTGACAACCGAGTTGCAAAGGGCGTTTTTTCACCGAGGCTCTGAACGGCGCGGCGTTAGTGCGAAAAGTTGCACCCAGAGTGCACTCTGGGCGTAGGCTCTGAACGCGCCCCTGTTAGCGAGTTGTCAAAAGTGACGTTTGATAGTTTTGTTCTAGTAAATTTTTGAGCGAATTTTCAAAAGTGACGCTTAACAGTTTTGCTGTCGTATATTTTTGGTTTGTTAAGGTCTCGATTTAGGTTTCTTTAGTAGTACTGGGTTTGATTATGTTCTAAAAAAGACGAATAAAAGTTTAATAACGATTAGTGATGAAGAAAATAATTTGAATATTTGAATGTTGTGGTGTGAACGGTGTAAGCGCGATATCTAGCGTTCCGAATTGGTAGAACGCTATCAGCGCTGTCGGCGCGCTGACGCAAATGGAACGGGTGTTAGCGCTGTAATCGCTCACAGCACTGTTTTTATGAATCGGAACACACCGTTTCTCTTATTTGATTACAGGTGTATACGGTATAATGTACCCCAGTGTATATTTCTGGGTCTTCATAACTATACTTCACCTTGCGACGTGTTTCATGATCACTATGAAGATATACTACGTCGGCAAGTTTAAATTAGGTGAGTTTCCTTTTAATAAGAATTGAACTACGTACAAACCATAACTTTTGACAAAGTCAAGTCAAGTCAAAGTCAAAATTGTTTATTCAAAATAATATCACATAGATAAGTCAAAGTCAAAGTCAATATAATTTATTCAATATAGGAGCTTACAGCAAACTTATCAAACGTCAAATCTTTTTTAAAGCTACCACCGCGTCGGAACGTGTTGTCGCTGTAGAGAAGATGCGGCCAGAAACTCTACAACATAACACGACTTAATAACTATTACAATATAAATTTATGTATACAATAATATATAGTATATTTAATAAAAAATTGATACTATACAGTAAAGTAAATAAACTATAAGCTAGTGACCTCAGACCCAAGCATAAAGCTAACTTTTTGACGTCATGTTTTTGAATCTACCACCGCGTCGGAAGGTGTTCCGTTGTAGAGAAGATGCGGCCAGAAACTCTACAACACACTTCTTTTAAACAAAATAAAATATAAAAAGTACAATTACATAAATTCAATATTAAATTACATAGTGTAACATTGTCAAGACCAGACATTTTGGTCATTCAAATAATCATCGAGTTTATAGTAACCTTTTTTACAGAGGACTTGCTTAATATGGAACTTAAACTTTTTGTCCGTTAAGTTAAGAATATTCTCTGGTATCTTATTATATTAACGTATACAAATTTGGTATTGCCACAGAATAGTATATAGGGTCCTTCTTAATATGCTGACACTTTTTAAAGGGGATGGTCAGACCATCAAACTGAACAACTTTCTCTACGGCACCAACATCGAAATCGCGAAAAAATTATCATCTCTTCCATACAAAATTGCAAACCTACTTGAGCCAAATGTATGGGACAGCAGATTTTTTTCGCGATTTCGATATTGTTCCCATAGAGAAAGTTGTTCAGTTTGATGGTCTGGTCATCCTCTTAAAAAGTGTCAGCATATTAAGAAGGACCCTATATACAGAACGGCCACTCCCCGGCCCCCTCTGACTTCAGATAACCCCCCTCACCTCACACTTTCTGGGAAACTTGAGGGAAGCAGAGCAAGGGAATGCAGTCAGGCGCGCGCACCCGTAGTATTTGACTACGTTAAATTGAGTCTTTTCAGTGCATAAAAATCGTTGAAAAATAACGCTAAATTCACATTTTCAGTAATTCTTTAGATCAAATACTATTTTTAATAACAGAAAGAACAATAAAAAGAAACGAAATGTAGATGGTGTTCATACGATGCGTGTTAAGTCAACCCTACACATATGTCAAAGACAATTTGCACGAAGTGCGCATGTGCGAACGCCATCATGTCAAATCCAAAACGTTGTTTGAAGTTCCGGACCTGTGCCCCGGGCCAAAATCTCGAGAGAAATACTTTTAATCAAATAAAAAACAAGGCCAAAATAAAGTAAGCAGGTAACAGTTTGGAGCTGGAGGTCTCTGGTCCTGAGACTGCAGCCTGCCCCCCGATTGCGCTAAGTTAAAACATCGAAGTTCTATTCTGATCCAATTTCAGTTCTAATCACATTGCAATACAATTACTATTCAACTGTGCTGAATTCCGCATAAAGCGTCTGAGCGATCTGTCTAAACGGCTCTAACGGCTGTCAAGAGCAGTACCGCGATTAGCGCTATAGCACAGGTCCGGCACTTCAAACAACGTTTTGGATTTGACATGATGACGTTCGCACATGCGCACTCGGTGCAAATTGTGCATCACATATGGGTTGACTTACCATGAATCGTATGAACACCATCTACATTTCGTAACTTTTTATTGTTCGTTCTGTTATTAAAAATAGTATTTGAGCTAAAGAATTACTGAAAATGTGAATTTAGCGTTATTTTTCAACGTTTTGTTTGCACTGAAAAGACCCAATTTAACGTAGTCAAATACTACGTGTGCGCACGGCTGACTGCATTCCCTTGCTCGGCTTCCCCCAAGTTTCCCAGAAAGTGTGAGGTGAAGTGGGGATCTGATGTCAGAGGGGGGCAGGGAGTGGCCGTTCTGTATGTAGAATATTACCTATTCTGTGCCCGGGGCTCACTTATTGAATGGTGAACGTTATTTTCAGAAAGATCTATAGTACGCCGAGCATGGGTTGAGGTCAGAACGCACGGACGTTACACATTCGTGCCTAATTACAAAGCGCGCGCCATTTTATTGGCGGTCGCTAATGCAGCTAATTGGGCTCTCGCCATTTATGGGTAAGTTGATTTTACCCCGGGGGTAATTAAAAAGATACACGGATAAACACTGACATTTCCTGAATGAACAGGAACAAATAGTTACTCCCTTGGGGTAAGTTGTTTTTACCCCTCGGGGTGAATTGTTACTCCCTTTGGAAAAGTTTGTTTTTACTATATGGGGTAACTTGAACTCAATTTATCCACCTGCAATAAATACATAAACTCACGCCCGTGATCACTCTGGGGGTGGTCAGAAAGTTGTAATTGGATGGATTGGAAACAAATGCGTGGTGTGATTCCAGTTTGAAATAATTTATTCAGGGTGTAACAAAACACCTTAGTAATACTTAAGGGGGTGCTTCAGACCATCAAACTGAACAACTTTCTCTATGGGACCAACATAGAAACCGCGAAAAAAAATCTGCTCTCCCATACATTTGGCTCGAGTAGGTTTGCACTTTTGTATGGGACATTTCATTTTTTTTTCATGATTTCGATGTTGGTGCCATAGAGAAAGTTTTTCAGTTTGACGGTCTGATCATCCCCTTAAAAAAGTGTCGGCAAAATAAGAATAGGGTCCTTCTATGAAAGAAATACTGAAGGTGGTCTTATCACTAAGAGTGATTTTATTCAACCCCTCAGCCTCTACGAACATAACAAGGACTTCGCCCGGCACCTCCTCGGCATCCTCATGGGTAACACGATACTCTACACCCTATTCTACGTGATAATGAAGTTGGTCCACCGCGAGACCATCCTGCCCCACACGTGGTTACACTTCGTGTTGGCCCACATAGCGTGGTTCGTGGCCCTAAGGCTGTTTCAAGATTCCAGGACTAAATGGTCGGTGGGTATCGTTCGCACTCTATATACATATCGTCGACTAAAGTGTCAGACCTCGTAACTCCATTAGATCAAATTTTACAGAAGGCACAAAAAACTTCACCACGAACAATGCAGCCCAGAGTTATGTGGTTTTCTATTTATCATTTTAAATTGTAACGGCTTTTTAAAAGGATTTAAGAATTGTGCCATGGATGCATTCAGAAATTAGTAATAAAATTGTATAAAATGTAATTTGAAAAATAAAATGGAGTTACGAGGTTTGACACTTTAGCCAACGATATACATACTTGAAGATCTGCCTCACGCTTCGAGTTGGCTCACGTCGCGTGGTTACACTTCGTCTAGGTCCACATAGCGTGGTTACACTTCGTGTTGGCCCACGTCGTGTGGTTACACTTCGTGTTGGCTCAGTCAAGAGGTAATAATTCGTGTTGGCCCACGTCGCGTGGTTACAATTAGTGTTGGCTCAGTCAAGTGGTTACAATTCGTGTTGGCCTACATAGCGTAGTTACACTTCGTGATGGCCCACGTCGCGTGGTTACACTTCGTTTTAGCCCTCAAGTGGTTACCCTCTACTCAAATGTATACAACAGCTGCTTTTTTTTGCTCCGATCGGTTTGCTCCCATAGTAAAAGTTGTAGTTTGATGGGTAGATTCTTAGTTTAAAAGGATGCTAATGATATCAATGTTACCCTGTATACACGTATACATACACTTTTGTTACAGCGTGTATAGACTGATGATGATTTAAAGAAGAACCCTATATGGTGATGGTAATTAGGGTTTTCGAATTCCTGGGAATTCCCGGGTACCAGCGAATCTTCAACGCGATAGAACCGAATTAAAAAATCTATTGAAGATTCCCGGGAATTGCAAACTACGTATAACCGTTAACCTTTCCACCCCGCAGGAGACCCCGGCGCAATCCCGTCGCCACAACGAGGTATGCTCAGCTCTCCAGTTCCTGGACTCGCACGACCTCTGGCACGCCGCCAGCGCTGCCGCCATGTTCCTCTCCTTCAACCTGCTGCTTACTGTTGACGACGCCGAGTCCAATGTACACAGGCACCAGATACATGCCTTCTAGGTTATGCGGTACAATGAGTCTGCTAATAGGACCAGATGACTAATGGGGCGAGTTGCCCAGTGGGACCAGATGACGCTATATTCCATATTACTAATGGCGCCAGATGTCTAATGGGACCAGTTGCCTGATGGGTCTTATGGTCCCATTCAAATTATCGTCACATAAGTACTATCGTCCCACTGACATAATGGAAACATTCACATAATTAGTATAAGCATCCCATACCATTAGCAACTGCTGCAACTGCGAATGCATCTGGTCTAATATGAAAACAGTCCCATTCGCATAATTAGAAAAGCATCCCATACCATTAGCATTAGTAGCTTTTGCAACTAAATGCACCTAAATTGGGTCCACCAAGGAAAAGCACTGCAGCTGATCCCATATGAATAAGTCCAGTTCGCTACTTACACAAGTAAGCAGTCGCAACACACGTCTACTCTTTTCTCCGTCGTCGCAAAGCAGTATGCTCAGCTCTCCAGTTCCTGGACTCGCACGATCTCTGGCAAACTGCCATCGCGTCCGCTATGTTCCTCTCCTTCAACCTGCTGCTTACTGTCGACGACGCCGAGTCTAATGTCCACAGGCACCAGATACACGCCTTCTAGGTGATACGGTACACTGAGTCAACTAATGGGACGACACGACTAAAGAGAAGTTTTCACCAATGGGACGAGCCGACCAATGGGACAAGGTAACTAATGAGACCAGATAATAATAGGGGGCCAAATGTCCTTAGAGGACCAGAGGACACTATAGGACTAGATGACCCTAGGGACCAGATGACCCACAAGGACCAGGCGACCCTGGATCGCCACAAGAAAATAGTCATATTAGCAGTCGGTCCTATTCTTAGTTGGTCCCATATGGAAATAGTCCCATTTGCATAGTATAGTCTTACCTGCATCGCATTCTTACATTAGTAATCAGTCACATAACACACATGTTTACTCTGGTCCCCGTCACAATTGGGAACAGATGCCAAAATGGAACAGGATTACCTAGTCGGACCAGTTGACCTAAATGGACTAGATGACTAATGCGACCAGATAACTAATGGGTCGACTGGTCCCATTCTGATAATTGTCCCTGTCACGTTATGGTCATATTGGTATTATCACCCCAAAGATACCATTCGCAGTAGATTCCATTAGCACAGTCACATTATCAACTAGCCCCACATTAAAATACTCACATTAGCATCTGGGCATATACAAGGTCCTTCTTAATATGCTGACACTTTTTTAAGGGGATGATCAGACCATCGAACTGAACAACTTACTATATGGGATCAACATCGAAATCGCGAAAAATCTGCTGTCCCATACATTTGGCTCGAGTAGGTTTGCAGTTTTGAATAGCTGTTTTTATTTTCGCGATTTCGATGTTGGTGCCATAGAGAAAGTTGTTCAGTTCGATGGTCTGATTATCCCCTTAAAAAGTGTCAGCATATTAAGAAGGACCCTGTATAAAACAATAAAACATATGTAGGTAAATAAATACGGCGGCCCGATAGCACAGTCGGTAGTGAACCTGCCTGCTGTACCAAGGGTCGCGGGTTCGAATCCCGTAAGGGACAAATATTTGTATGATGAATATGAATATTTGTACTCGAGTCATGTACGTTTGTATCTATATATGTATTCTATATCGTTGTCTAGTCATCATAATACAAGTCCAGGCTAGATTCTGGTACTTTAAATGTGACTAGATAATTTGTGTGACAATGTCCAAGATAATTAAAAAAATAATAATAATAACTGCAACAAATATTTCATTATTACTGACAATTTTCAATAATTAAAAATATTTCTAAATATGGCAACTCGATGAACACCCTGTGTAATATTCTTAAGTATCCGTTACGGATGCACACAACATTCCCAAAACATAGATCATGTTACACTGCTATGACCTCTCGCGACAAAGTTCACTGACAAAATGCCGAGAATGTGGATGCCTTCTCGGTTTTCGCCCGAGAACCCTTTGTCTCGTGCACAAAATAAAGTCAAAGTTAATATAATTTATTCAATATAGGAGCTTGCAGCACACTTATTAAACGTCAAATCTTTTTTAAAGCTACCACCGCGTCGGAACGTGTTGTCGCTGTAGAGAAGATGCGGCCAGAAACTCTACAACATGACACGACTTAATAACTATTACAATATAAATTCTTAAGCTAAAGTTATGTATACAATAATACATAGTCTATTTAATAAAATAATTGATACTACACAGTAAAGTAAATAAACTATAAGCTAGTGACCTCAGACCCAAGCATTTTGATCATTTAAATAATCATCCAGTTTATAATATGCTTTTTTACAGAGGACTTTTTTGATTTGAGTTTTAAACATGTTTTCGGAAAGATTCAAAATGGTCTCGGGGATTTTATTAACAACGTATACAGTGACCCATGAAAGACGTGTTGATCCTACTAAGCCGAAAGTGTGGAGATATCAGTAATACCGCCGATGACCCGAGAACGTGGCGAGAATTCCACGAGAACAATGAGGGGCATCCACACTCGTTCTCGGCCCTTCTCGTCCGTTCTCGGCGAGAATGTAGTGCCTGCTTAACGCAATTCTTCCAGCGTCTTTGACAAATTTATTAGCCACAGAACATTATAATAGGGGTTAGAAATGCAAAGTAGCGCTTTTGCTTCGGTGACGGCTGTCGCCACTTGTCTTCCC
Organism: Agonopterix alstromeriana; assembly: GCA_963924505.1. Lineage (NCBI taxonomy): Eukaryota > Metazoa > Arthropoda > Insecta > Lepidoptera > Depressariidae > Agonopterix > Agonopterix alstromeriana. The sequence continues at coordinate 7,971,123 of OZ004690.1, read as the reverse complement.
GCTCACGCTGCTACAATTACTCATGCCCTCTCGCTCGCACCACGCCGCGTGCCTTATGGTGTTATGCAAATCATTGCATAACCTGTGGCGGCACGTTCCACGCCTACTTTGCACTTCTAACCCCTCTTATAATGTTCTGTGCTTAAAACCATCATAAGTCAAAGTCAAAGTCAAAGTCAATGTCATAATCTTATAAATTAATCAAATAATTGCTCCCTAAAATTTAGGAATCGATAAAAACCTTTGACTATTTATATGTGGACTGGTTACGCGTGTAATTCTATTAACAAACATTTCTGCCACTTTTTGCGGGGGGCGAGGTAATATGAAATCCGCAACTTTGGATTTTATTCCCCATAACTTTAGATTCTAATTTTGAATGTTAAAAATCATGAAAAGTAGTCTCGTGTGAACCCCAAACGTTCTAAGTTCGAAGTTATTATTTCGCAATTATAGGCTGTCTCGTTTAGTGATAAGGTGTAAAAGTGAATGTAAATGCACAAGATCAATTGTGCTTATACCGTGGCAGAGGAGAAATGCTACCGCAAGGCTAGTCCTTATAAAAGAATCTAAAGAAAAAAGAAAGAAATTATTAGAAAGACTGGACTATAGATGTAAAAAAACCGGTTTAAAACGTTTTAAACCAAATTTTGCCGTTTTAAACCCCAAACAAACCGTTTTAAATAAAGTCAAGTCAAAATAATATCACATAGATAACTTTTTGACGTCATGTTTTTGAATCTACCACCGCGTCGGAAGGTGTTCCGTTGTAGAGAAGATGCGGCCAGAAACTCTACAACACACTTCTTTTAAACAAAACAAAATATTCAAATACAATTACATAAATTCAATATTATATACATAGTGTAACATTGTCAAGACCAGACATTTTGGTCATTCAAATAATCATCGAGTTTATAGTAACCTTTTTTACAGAGGACTTGTTTAACATGGGACTTGAACTTTTTGTCGACCGGTTTTAACTCGCCTACAAAAATAAAAGAACTGTGTTTTACACTTCATTGTGGGCGATTTTTGGTCACCTGACGTCATGTTTCGTTTGAATTAGTTTATAGAAAGTACCTACCTACATTACCTACTACACGAAAATTTATTACACGCGGCAGTTTATGTATGTCCGTGTGTATAGGGTAGGCGAGCTGGCAACGTTGCGTCGATTCATCAACGAGAGAGTTTGCTTGGCGCCATTGCTGTTGCTGTGTTTCGTGTTATTTGAAATTCGTAAAAAATTGGTTTTAGTGATATTTGTGTCATAATTTCGTGCGGATTGTGTACCAAACAGTTGTGTAAAGTGACCGACGTAACAGGAATCTCAAATACATACGATAACAGGAAATAAGTTTTGGTTCAAGTTAACTCGTACATGGTCATATTGGCGGTAACGCGCGAGCTTACGAAATCGACCACAGATTCATTGTCATCAATCATCCCCTCATCAAAAAATGACGAATGGCTCAAAAGGACTAGTATCCAGAGCCGTTAAAGAACTTATTAAAAAAATCATCAACGAGAGTGCGAAAGTGTGAGTTTGGTTTTAAACCGTTTAAAACGATTTATTTGGAGTTTGAAACAGCAACATTTTATTTAAAAAGTTTTAAATCGGTTTTTTCACATCTATATCATATCGGTAAAATCAAGAAAATGTAGTTATAATTAAGAAAAACAGAGTCATCAACACCAACGGTTTTAAACCGAAAAAAATGGTTTATTTCGGTTTTAAACCGTTTTTTTTTTTAAACGGATTGGTTTAATTGGTTTTAAACCGGCCTTGCATCTATAGACCCTTTGACTATTTATATGTGGACTGGTTACGCGTGTAGTTAGTTCGACTAACAAACATTTCTGCCACTTTTTGCGGGGGGCGAGGTAACATGAAATCCGCAACTTTGGATTTTTATTCCCCATAACTTTAGATTCTAATTTTGAATGTTAAAAATCATGAAAAGAAGTCTCGTGTGAACCCCAAACGTTCTAAGTTCGAAGTTATTATTTCGCAATTATAGGCTGTCTCGTTTAGTGATAAGGTGTAAAATTTATTGTAAATGCACAAGATCAATTGTGCTTATACCGTGGCAGAGGGGAAATGCTACCGCAAGGCTAGTCCTTATAATAATTAGTCAAAGCCTTAATGTTTTATTATTATACGTAACTACTCGCAATATTTAAGTGCTTTAATAAGTAGCAATAAGGAATAATTTGTAAGTAATATGAACACATTATGACATTTTTTATAACAAAAATAATATGTAACTAATCCTTTGTATTAAAGTTGCTTATGAAAAACTTATTATGTTTCATTCCTTAATTTAATTCCTTTCAGTACCTACAACGTGTTAATGAATAAGCGCAAACCCTCATACACCCCAACTGATTTATAACAAAATAATTAGATTGAAACCATAATTTCAATATTTTTATAGTTAAAATTTAAAGTTATTCGCATTTTAAGTTTTGAGGCAAAAATGATTTGTTATCATTTCAGCAATGAATGAAAGCGCTAACGTACTCGTCGATACATTTTAATAATCTTGTTTTGGTAGTAAGTAGGGTGAGAGTGCCCGAGCGGCGGATTGAGATCGAATGAAGAATCGATGATGAAGAAATTACCTATGTTGAAACAATGATAATTCGATTCTGCTCTCGATTCTAAACAAACTACTTTCTAGTTTTGCGTTAATTCATTAACACGTTGTATACAGGGTGTAAGGAAAAGTATGATTAACCTTTTAACCCACCCACCCACATACTCTATCTTTCAAACTAAAGAACTTTGACTATGGGAGCAAACCACACAGAACATTTAAAAAAATCAGCTGTCCCATACTAAACTGCAATACTCGATTCAAACGTATGGGACAGCACAGGCTGCAATCGTGGTAAATATTCGGTGATTGAACCGTGACTGGACTACGTACGAACCATAACTTTTGACACATTTGGTATTGCGCTAATCGCGGTACAGCTCATGACAGCCGTTAGAGCCGTTTTGACAGATCGCTCAGACGTTAAAGGCTGTCAGTTACATAGAGTTTAGTGCGATGCGGAATTCAGCACAGTTGAATAGTAATTGGATTGCAATGTAATTAGAACTGAAATTGGATAAAATTGAACTTCGATGTTTTAATTTAGCGCAATCGGGCTCCAGTTACATAGAGTTTAGCGCGATACGGAATTCAGCATAGTTGAATAGTAATTGGATTACTATGTGATTAGAACTGAAATTGGGTAAGAATAGAACTGAAATTAGCGCAATCGGTCTCCTGGTTTGCTCCCATAGTAAAAGTTGTTCAGTTTGATGGGTACAGTATGTGGTTTAAAGGTTAATGATACTTTTCCTCACACCCTGTATAGCAAATGTCAAAGCGCTCATTCACCGAACAAATTCTGCCACTTTTAGCGGTGGGCGAGGTAGACACGTACAGCAAACATGACGTTATAGATAGTCATATGCTCACGACTATATTCCCCGGGGGGGTAGTCAGAGATATCTATATCTGAAACCTCAGAAAATCCACTTTTCACCAATAGTACCGAAACTCTGTCCAGTGTGACGGGGATTGAGCCCGTCGCCACATACAGAGTCCAACTTAATATGCTGACACTTTTTTAAGGGGATGATCAGACCATCAAACTGAACAACTTTCTCTATGGCACCAACATCGAAATCGCGAAAAAAAATTCAGCTGTCCCATACATTTGGCTAAAGTAGGTTTGCAGTTTTGTATGGAGCAGTAGATTTTTTTTCGCGTTTTCGATGTTGGTCCCATAGAGAAAGTTTTTCAGTTTGATGGTCTGATCATCCCCTTAAAAAAATGTCAGCATATTAAGAAGGACCCTGTATAATGGACAGTGGGTACAATACATGCCTCGAAATTGAAGCATGCAGGTTTCCTCACGATGTTTTCCTTCACCGATAGGATAGTCATTAAAGAAATAATTATAAAAAGTACCTACACATCTATTGTGACCTAAATAAAGGTACCTATGCACCGGCGACCTGGCTTGGGGCAGTCGATGCCCCACTGCCCCAATTTGGTGGGGCAACGCGCATGTGCGGCGTAGGGTGAATGGGGTACGGTCTACGATGTGGGGATGACGGGGTGGGATTTTTACTTTGTTGAAGGGTGTTTTTTGGGTAGTTAGGGAATTCCTTTGGATGGTGCCACAGACTTGACATCGAGCTTGGGCTGAGATTCAGGGACGTTTTTTTTAAGTCTTAGTTCGAATTTCTCTATGTCCATACATTTTTACCCTACTCAGTTCGAACGAAGGCCGAGACGGACTTCGAACTCCCGTATGTCAAAATCCATACATTTTCGCCACGCTTAGCTCGAGCTAAGAATAAAAAAATCGTCTCTGAATCTCAACCTTAGACTAAAAAAATCGTCTCTGAATCTCGGCCTGAATATTCCTTAACATAAAAAGTAGGAGAAAAAATTAGGGATTTTCCGAAAGCCATTACAAAGAAAAAGTAGTTCCTATAATAGCTCGATAGATGGTTCTGGCGGGTTCTTTATTATTTCAATGGTGTTGACGCAACATGGATGAGCGACCTTGGAGATAATAAATTCGTGTTTTTGAGTAAGCAGAAAAATATAGACAGAGATACTTCGTTAACGAATGCGTCTGACTCAAGGACATGCAATGTGTTTTATTGAAATACTTTAACACGCATCAATTCCATAAAATTCTAATAGTTTTATGGTCTGTATCCATTTTCCAAAAGTTTTGCTTGGCATGAGGGATTTTCCAAAATCCATTAAAAAGGAAAAGTAGTTCCAAATGGCTCGATAGATGGCGTTGACGCAACTTTGTATTAATTGATCTTAGAACAGGTTTAAGCGACCTTGCAGATGCAGATAATAAAATACTATTAAAATAGTACAAATTTGTGTTAAAAATGTGAACATATACTTCGTCCACGGTTGCGCCTGATTTAGTGACATGAATATTTTTGCAAAATTTTTAGCCTAAATTTCCGCCTCGCCTCCCATCTCGCGTCAACGCCTTCTTTCGCGGTTTGTTGGAACTACGTATTACTAGCTGTCAGAAAACTCCTCATTGATAAGTGGTTCGCGTAGGTATGAAAGTTTTCTAAGGAGTGATGAACGTACTATCTGTGGAGTTATACAACGTGTTAATGAATTAACGCAAAACTAGAAAGTAGTTTGTTTAGAATCGAGAGCAGAATCGAATTATCATATTTTCAACATAGGTAATTTTTTTCAAAATATTAAATAATTTGTTTTTAAAATTTAATCATTTAATGGACTTGATCTCAAACCACTGCACGGGCACACTCACCCTTCTTACTACCAAAACAAGATTCTTAAAATGTATCCACGAGCATGCTAGCGCTTTCATTCATTGCTGAAATGATGACAAATCATTTTTGCCGCAAAACTTAAAATGCTAATAACTTTCAATTTGAACTATCAAAACAATGAAATTATTGTTTCAATCTAATTTTGTTGTTATAAATCAGTTGGGGTGTATCAGGTTTTGCGCTTATTCATTAACACGTTGTATATTAGAGACGAAGATGAAAAAAAAACTCTGTTTCCTACTTATTTTGACAGCAAATCCATCATATCACTACATAGTGTAAACAAAGTCGCTTCCCGCTGTCTGTCTGTCCCTTTGTATGCTTAGATCTTTAAAACTACGCAATGGATTTTGATGCGTTTTTTTTTTAAATAGATAGAGTGATTCAAGAGGAAGGTTTATATGTATATATATTTAGTATCAGCATTGCACCCGTGCGAAGCCGGGGCGGGTCGCTAGTAAATTAATTATTTTATCGTTTCAAAAACAAGGGTAAATAAAACAAAAAACTAGCAACACTCCCCGCTTTTGTTGTCCCGAAAAGAAATATGGCCGACTCACGTACTGTCAAAATCGCTCAGGCGAGTGTGGAAACGTGTGATTTTTCCATGAAAACGAATCGAAAAGTGAATTTTTGGGTGCAGTGAAGTAATCTAGTGCTTGTTCTATTGTGTCTAGCTATTTCCCTTCCTGGATTTCACATGGACGACCGAAGAAAATACATATAGAATACTCCGTCAAACTAGATGAATCGTAGGTGTTTTTCTACTTATTTCTATGCGTTTCTACTTATTTAAATACTCTACAATACTCTTATAACAGTTAGCTATAATATAACAGCCAAAAATCCTGTTAAATAGTAAAAAATACCAGTCATTTTCATGATAAAACTTGGCAATTTGAAGACATATTTTGTCTTGAAATTTTACCTTCAAGAAATCCTTCCTGTTTTCCTAAAAACAAATAATTAACCTTGGACAACGTTAATAAAGACGTTAGTAAGCTAATTATAGTATAATAATCATCACAAATGATATAAATCGTCAAGAATAATACTTTCGTACCATCGCGTATGTCATTCTCTTGAAATAGAAACTGCACGCGATTCTGATCTCTATTACAACGCAGTCATTTCAAAATCGTATTTATGAAGATTTTTTGAGGTTATTTCTGAGGCGCACGTTAGAGAAAGTGTTATTTTTAACAGATTTTTGATGCTTTACCTGAGATGAAGTTGGGACTAAAAATAACCCTTTTTTTTCTTCTGTCCTGAAGCCTATTTTTTTATTTACCGTATTTGTTTATTCCTTTTTAGCTTTTAAACGCTTTTTGATAGAGATCAAAATCGTATGGCAGAATTAATTAATCAAAACAAATTAAGATGGACAATGCATCAAAGACCAAAGTGCTTTTTTCATTCAATAAAAAATTTTTGGCACAAACTTCTGAGAGAGATTCAGATTGATGTAGAGACGTTTCTGACTGTGACGTCTTGTAAATAAAGTTTATTTTTGCATGGCTTTATTAAGAACGTTTGGTGTGAATGAATTTTTAGAGCCATTGAAGTTTTATAAAGATTATTTTTATCTTTGATAGATAACCTGTGTTTTTGTCACCATTTAGATACAATACAATAAGAACTTTATTTTCCTTTATTTACAAACTAAAACCCATCATAATCTCATCACACTCTTATATAAGGTGTTACAAAAATACAAATAAACATTTACGGGGGTTTACAAAAATACAAACAAACTGAACAACATTTACTATGCAGCCAACTTTGAAATTGAAGCAAACATATATTTGAGTTGAGACGATAAATGCAGTTTTGTATGAAACAGCAGATTTTAAGATTTTTGTTATGCAATTTCGAAGTTTCCTCTATAGAGTCCTTCTTAATATGCCGACACTTTTCTAAGGTGACGATCAGACCATCAAACTGAACAATTTTCTCTATGGGACGAACATCGAAATCGCGAAAGTGTCAATATATTAAGGACCCTGTATAGTGAAAGTTACCCCCTTAAATATTTTAGTATAAGAAAGAGGAATTTTGGTAAGCATCAGCTGCAAGACTGATTCAGTATACATAGGGTGTAGAGCTTCTCTGTGGTGGGGATGGACCAGGTCTGCCTGCATAACTCCAGTCGATTTAGGAATTACAACCGTTCAAAGGTCGGAACTTTGAATGGCTGTATCTCCTAAACCGACTGACAGAACATGACAGTTTTTGTACTGTTCACAGAGCTACAGTGCATATTACAATAATATCCTATGATCAGCCTAGCAGCTGATCGTTCATTTGATACAGACCTTTGAACGGCTGTAACAACTAAACCGAGTGGAGTTATGCAGGCAGACCTGGTCCATCCCCACCACAGAGATGCTCTACACCCTATGAACACTGAATCAGCCTTGCAGCTGATGGTTACCAAAATATCTCTTATCTCTTATACTATTTATTTGTATTTTTGTTTACCTTGTTTACCACACACAATACATAAATAATTGTTATCGTGGCACACACGTTCCACCAGTGCACGATGGGTGAAACTTGTGAGGGTCTGACTGACTGACTGTGGTCGAAAGGTTCCTGTGAATACATGCAAATATTAGAATCCTGACCTTTGACTTTGCCTCAAATTAGTAGAAAAAGTAACATAGATCTTGTAATTTTTAAATGTTTTTTTAATAATTTAAATTTCATTGAAATGAAAAGAAACACCATGAAAACGAATTCTGAAAATGTTTACAATAATACTCGTAATGCATTGGTTATCGTAAACGAACGAACGAACGAACGTAATGACGATTAATATCATAATCATAATGGCCGAATCGTTGCATCTCTAGTTTAGACCATCAAACTGAACAACTTTCACTGTGGGACTAACATCGAAATCGCGAAGAAAAATTGCTGTCCTATAGTTTAGTAATTTTGCAGTTTAGTATGGAACATCAGATTTTTATGTTTATTTGTATTTTTGTAACACATTGTATAAAAGGCGCTAGCAGGAATACAATTTGATAGTTGTTTCTCGTGGTCGTTGCAGATGTGAGCGGTCCCGCCGCGGCGGCATGTGGGGCAGCGCGGGGTGGGCGTGCGGCGCGGCGGCGGGTGCGGCGCTGCTGCTGCTGCTGGCGCTGCGCCGGCGCCGCAACAAGCGCGGCCTCGCCTGCCGCCCCGGCCCCGGTCCCGGCCCCGGCTCCGGGCTCGTGCACCAGGTATGTAGCTCGTAGCTCGTAGCTTGCGGGTGTGAGCGGCGGCATGCGGGGCGGCGTGGCGCTGTGTGACGGGGGGTGAGCCCGTCGCCACTTATAATGGACAGTGGGTACAATACATGCCTCGAAATTGATGCATGCAGGTTTTACAAAAGCCAGTGGTGTTACAAATCTTATATAAATTCCGAAAAACTCATTGGAACGAGTCGGCCTGGACGGGGATCGAACCATCGCCTCCTGCACAGCAGGCCAGGTTTCTCGCCACTGGACCACTACGACTACCTAAATTTTAAATAATTTTAATTTGTTGTCTTTATGTATTTACTAATTCAAATCAATCAAATCACATCAAATCAGCCCACATCAACCCACTGCTGGGCATAGGCCTCCTTTTTATTGCGCCACTCCTCACGGTCCTGTGCCAATCTGATCCATGTACGACCCACAACCCTTCCAATGTCGTCTGACCATCGCATCGGTGGTCTACCCACGGACCTCCTTCCTTCTCTTGGCCACCATTCCGATATTGGCTTGGTCCACCGGGCGTCTTCCCTTTTAGCCAAATGTCCCGCCCATCTCCACTTCAACTTTGTAATCCGGTCTCCAACGTCGTCGACCTTAGTTCTTCGACGGATTTCTACGTTGGGTACGCGGTCCAAAAGCGATGTAGAATTACTAATTAGTGCTACCAAAATGCAGTGCCCGGGGTCCATTATTGTATTATGCGTCTGACGCACGCGTCAGTCGCTGGCATCGGAAGCGGGGCAATACGTTTTCATAGTAACTAGTATTGTCGCATAGGTCGTCGGCCGCGAGCCGCGCGCGTCAGTCGCATCGGCCGCTGGCATCGGATGTGCACCTTAAAGGTGCGACTGACGCGCGCGGCTCGCGGCCGACGGCCGATGCGACAATACTATGAAAACGTATGGCGCCGCTTCTGATGCCAGTGACTGACGCGTGCGCGGCCGATGCGATAGACATATGGCATATGACAGATCTACGCGTCAGACGCGCGCGTCGGTCGCATCGACCGCTGGCATCGGAAGTGCACCTTTAAATACACGAGGACGCATTAGTCATAAACGTCATAGACGCCAGTCGTAAATAATGTTATGCAACATTTTAATTGCATTGATTTCGCAATGCAATCCATGACGTCGTCCGGCGATTATTGATGACCAGCATAAAATAACTAGGTACTTGATTGATATATGAGTACAGTACGACCACGTTTATTTGTCATATCGTCAATCTTCGTTCGCGCAAACAGGGACATACGTTTCCCGATGATACTATAACCCATCGATCATATAATCAACCTTATGTTTACTTTTTAAAGTGTAAAATTGTCTGCCGTGCAGTCTAACAATCGACTTCGTTAGGCGCGAATCAATCGACCAATAGAAACAGGTCATTTTTGCCGCGCCACCGTCGAGTATCCTGATTGGTTCGCGCGGTTAGTACTTAATATTCAACTGTGCAGGTACACCAGTAAGACTTATAAACGTGGTAAAACTGCAAAAATAGTGATTAAGTGAAAAATTTTGGTCAAGAACAGACGCCAGTAGACAGCCAACCAGCACCATGGAATATCTAAGAGTAGATACAACAGAAGGTTCATTATCTTAGAACGCTCGCTCCAAGCCCGATTGACACTCACACATTGACTCTCTGTGCGTGAATGTCACGCACACATTGACGCTCTGTGCGTGAATATGCAAGGGATGTCAATAGTACGCTCCGATTCCGAAAGAACGAATGATGAGCTCGACCGAGGAAGAAATCGTGGTAAATACCACAGTCGCGACGACGATCGGAGGCCGTGGGTTGTTGGCCGGCGGCCGGCACAAGAGTCCGGCCGTGCCGGCGCCGGCGGTAGGTACCTACGTCTTCGTTGCCTCCGGCACGGAAGAAAGAGTCGTGCTAAAGAACACTACCTATGCTACACTGAACTAAACATATTTTGGTTCATTTTAGTCATAAGAATAATTCCTAAAAATTAAAAATATGTAACATAACAACCGAATGCGATGCATTATGTTTTAGAAATATTACGATATTACTTTATACATCCGACCAGGCGCGGTCCGAAGAGGAGGGTCACAGGGGACATGACGTGAGGAATGGCGCAATAAAAAGAAGTCCTATGCCTAACAGTGGATTGATGTGGCCAGTGAGCTGATTTGATTAATTGATAAGTGAATGCTTCTGTCTAGTCGACAGCAAGTCAATTGAGTCAAACTTGTTGTGATAAACTGATTTGTCAACCACCGTCAGAGGCTCAACGATTGACCGCACGCTAGACGTATCTTGGTTTTAGCACATCACGAGACTCTTTTCCAAGTCAGTGTCTTTGAGTTTGTCAATTCCCACTAAAAGCGGCAGTGCTCGGCATTTTACCTAGCATATTTACTTTATCTGCAGTCTGGCAAGATAAAATTCAAATTGACAGTTCAACCGCCGCGATGCGTGGCTACTCTTTCTCTCACCTCAATTGACATTTGATCTGTCGGTCGCTGCTCTTTCAGTTTGAATTGACCCTTAGACTGACGCCGATGACTTCACTAAATCTAACACTATAATTTGTTCTCTTACAGGTGCACATAGTCCGCGACGCGCCCCCCTCGCGCCGCCTCCGCCCCGCGCTCCCCCCTCCTCCCGCACCTCCCCTAGCCACTCTCACTCTCCTCACTGCTCCAAACGACGATCCTCCGCCGCCACCACAGATAATAATCGTACAAAACCCTAACACTGGCCCCTCAACATCGACAGACATCAAGGGCATACCTAAATTACCTTTACCTGAGCAGTGGTTGCATAAAAGACCTTTTGACTACAAATACCCGTCCATACCTAGACCTCTGGCGCAAATAGACGCCCTCCAACCGGAAACTCAGGAAGCAAGAGCGAAGAAATACAGCGCGACTCGTTCCCCGTCGTTGGAAAAAGACGACAAGTCGCCCTTTCTTCCTAGCGCCACGGAATCGGAAGTGTTCGGGTTTGACGCGGAGAGCGTTCGGAAATTGAGCGTGACGGAAGATACGAGTGAGATGTTACCGAAGGAGATCGCGGATAAGGAGTCTAATTTGAGGAGATTTCGTTCTGTTAGTACGAGGCTAAATATGTGCAGTATGACTGAGATACCGCACGAAATTCAACAGGAACGGTCCGAGATGCAGAACTCTCCGAGACTCCTTGAAAGTAGTTCAGCTAAGGAATCTTCTAAGACCCCAAAATTCGATTTCTCCTCACCGAAACTCTTAGCCGACTCAATTTGTTCCCCAAGATTCTTTACTCCGCCAGAAACTGTGTCTCCGATGTTCTTCGCTGAACCATCCCCGAAATCAGTCTACTACGACACTGTGCGATCACCGAAATTCTTCCCGGAGACTCCTAGGGATTCCGAAATTCCTGTACCACAGTCGCCGAGGACTTTGGGGGATCATGTCAACAGAAATGGGATTGAAAAACCCAGTTCCCCTAGAGTCTTAAGCGCAAAGCCCAGCCCAAAAATATACAGTTGCAACAAAGAAAATTATTTCACTTTTGAACCGGTCGGCAGTGAGGATAGAATGTCGCCGCGTCCGAGAAAATACGGCGGAAGAAATTCCTTAGAAAAAGAAAGATATACACCACCAGTGGATAAAGAAATTAGAAAATATCGAAGGCATAACAGCTACGACACTAATTATAAAACAGTAGAACTAAATATAACGAAATGTGACGATAATAAAAACGGTAACGATGTAGAAAGTGACAAAGATGTTGTAGATTGTTGTGCCAAAATAAGTAATCTAAAAGTTGACAATGACAAACGCGAATTAACACCGAGCTCCACGGAGCAGGCTCGACGACAGAGGCTAAAATCAATTTCTCTAGATTCTGACAATGCTAAAATAATAGAACAAAATTTAGGACTACCTATAGCAAAACAGATTAAAGATCAAATGAACGAAGCCTACAAAAACCAAGATATGAGCACATCTTGCGAGAGCATGGATAGATACCAAAAAACACCTCCGAACGATCGACCGGCTTTCAAATTCGAAGATGAACCGAAAGAGAAAATACCAGAAGAAGAAAACTACCCTGATTTAAAACAAAAGAAGAGTTTAAGGCAAAGTTGCGATCCGCAATCCTTCTTAGACATGCCTAGATTCTCACCGAAAGAATTCGAAATAACGATAACAACCGAAGAAGGATCCACGGTCTCCGCCGAATCACAAATTAAGCGCAAAGGCAAAAACCTGCGAAATCTAACCATAGATTTAACGAAACGAGACAGCGACTTGGAAAAAGAACTTTTAGAATTCGAAAAGTTATACACGAATGTTGAAAAGAAAGTTAAAACGCCGACACTAAAAGTAAAAGCCACTTCTTTAGACTCTTCTGAAACTGTCAACTTATCATTACCACAAAAGAAAACGCTAGAAGTTCCACAGAATTCCGTATCAGTACCTAACACTCCAAAGAGACAGTTAAAAAGAATTTTAGCCCAGAAGAACGTAAAGGACTTTTCCGGTGGTAAATTAGGGTATAATTCAATACAATGCAACGCAGAACGGCGACTTTATATGAAAGGGCAAGACAGTGGTATATTTCTCAGAGAAAATCATGCTACCCTAATGTTATATCAGCCCGGTTCTTCGCGAATGGGCTCCAGAACCATGGGTTCCTTTGACGAAAACATAACAGATTATACCGAAAATACACCAGAGATTAACATATCAGGCGCAGATAGATACCCAGTAGAAAATACACAGACTTTAGGTTCCAATTTATTAAACTACAAACAAAATTTAAGCGTATCGAGTACAAATTTAAAAACGTTACCAGAGGGTGTTACGTCAGACGATTTTGAGCCAAGCGCCGAAGACGAGAAGGTTGTAAAAAAATTACATAGAAGAAACTCTAATCAAAGTTTGCTTCTAAGCACGCACAGCCTGCAAAGTTCAAATTGCTCCTTAAATAGCTCTGGAACTTCCTGTCATAATTTGACAACAGTGCGAACCAGTATATCGAATTTCAGCCTCAATTCTGAGGGTAGACAAAAGAAACTTTCGTTAGACAGAAGGGATTCAAACACCTCTCTGATGAACGCGGAACATTTGACGCCTTCCAATCGAGTCATATGCACATCAAACACAAACGTAAGCGGAGAAGTTTCCAAGAATTGTCTATTACAACGACGCGGTTCTAATAACAGTCTGACATTAAACATCTCAACAAATCTGAGCAGACATTCAAGCAACAGCTCTTTGAATAAAGAGGCCAAAACAAACCAGAAGAAAGGTCTATTAGAACGCAGAAGCTCAAACACATCTCTTACTCTAAACATCAACAATAGTAATCCACAGTTATCAGTAAATAGAGGACTAAGCATATCGAATTATAACCTAAACGGTTCAACTTGTAACCTCAGTAGATATAACAGTAACCATAGCATTGATAATCCGACTACAGAACCTAGAAAAGGAATCCTAGAACGCCGTAGTTCTAATACATCACTAACATTAAACATACCTCAAGAACCAAGAGACTTGGAAATCGATGAGAATCTAATAGACGAAAACCTTAAAGATATTCCTAGAGATAAACACAGAAAGTCATTGAGCACGGAGAATTTGCTACCCAAATCATACAAGAATCGAACAAGGTTACGCAGTACAGACAAGGGAATTGGTTTCGGATCTCACGACAATTTGTGGTCTTCTTCGTACAGCGAAAGAGAGTGTCCTCAAAATTTAACATATGTGTGCGGCGATCAGGAAAACGAAATCATCTACGCGTTCGGAAGACAGGACGATCCGAATTTCCAGCAAGGTTTCGTCAGAAACATAACAACTAAACCTCTAAGCCCGCAAAGTACGTCAGAAGACTTCAGATTATATTTAGCAAATATGCAGCATCTGCAGAACGCTTCGAGCGTCCTATCGCGGCAAAAACTCAGGGATCTTAATGATGTTTTCCAAAATGGTTACTCCAAGGTAAAGTGCAGAAGTTCTGTGGAAAATCAGCATTGCTGTTGCGTTACTGGACGAGTTAGCGACGGAGATTTGTCAGATAATCCTCAAATGGCGATCCCTGAACCAGAGTCGCAACCCTGTTCGGAATACCAGAAGAAATTGCTAAGAAATCTTCATCAGGAATTCTGGGATATGCCGACAAACTTTCAGGAGAAACCTATTGTATCTGGGTCCCATCCCAAGAATAGATATAAGACTATACTACCTAATGAACATTCTAGATTTATTTTGAAAGGTGATGGGGGTACTGGTGAAGGATACATCAATGCCAATTTTATAAAGGTGAGTGTATTTTTATAACTCTTAAGGCGCGGTTTATACAGAAGAGACGTGTGGCGGTGGCGGATAGTCAAAGTAGCATGTATAAGCGTATTCTGAAACCCTTTGAACATCCACGTTTCACCAGTAGTACCGAAAGTCTGTCCAGTGTGACGGGGGGTGAGCCCGTCGCCACTTATAATGGACAGTGGGTACAATACATGCCTCGAAATTGAAGCATGCAGGTTTCCTCACGATGTTTTCCTTCACCGAAAAGCCAGTGGTGTTACAAATCGTACATAAATTCCGAAAAACTCATTGGTACGAGTTGGTCTGGACGGGGATCGAACCATCGCCTCCTACACGGCAGGCAAGGTTACTTGCCACTGGACCACCACGGCTATTGGATAGTCAAAGTAACACAATTATAAACCTTATAGTACGTAGCATAGCGTCGTTTGGAGAATTACGCCCGCGCCTCCAGGCGACGTCATCTGGAGGCGCGGCCGCGATTCTCCTTTACGACAAAAACGACGCTATGCTACGTACTATAAGGTTAATATTGAGTTACTTAGGTTATCTGCCACCGCCACACGTCTCTTATGTATAATCAAATAACATTTGCAATTTATAATATAATTATGAATAAGTTCAATGTTTGAAAATGTTTCTATGGATAAGTTCAAAGCTTTATAATCTTCGTCATTATAGTATAAACTGCAAAATGTTATTTTACTAACTATTAACTATTTTTCCATATATAGGGTCCTTCTCTTAATATTCTGACACTTTTTTAAGGGGATGATCAGACTGTCAAACTGAACAACTTTCTCTATGGTACCAACATTGAAATCACGAAAAATAAATCAGCTGTACCATACAAAACTGCAAACCTTCTTGAGCCAAATGTATGGGACAGCAGATTTTTTTTTCGCGATTTCGATGTTGGTCCGATACAGAAAGTTGTTCAGATTGATGGTCTGATCATCCCCTTAAAAAACTGTCAGCAGATTAAGTTGGGACCTGTATAAAATATTACTGTTATTAAAACCGTCTACGCGTATTATGATTAAACTTTTGTATGAAATTGACAACTCAAGTTGTCAATTTCGTGAAAAATCGTGTATTTGGTTTTTATATATTTTTCATGACTTCCAATTTCCTCTAATTCCAGGGTCATGAATACACAAGAAACAGTTACATAGCCACCCAGGGACCTCTCCAGAACACTATCTACGATTTTTGGCAAATGGTACATCAAAATAAACAAATCTGGGAACACGACAATAACGGGGGAGACACAAGCCAAGAGGGAATCCAAAAAATCGTCATGCTAACTAATTTCATAGAAAATAATAGACAGAAATGTGAAAAATACTTTCCATTAGAGTTAAACGAGGAAGTAACATTTCACAGCCCTGACTTTTCCGAGACGACGACGTTTTTCGACGACTCTGATATTTATACGAACAGTTATGCCATAAAAAACGTTGGTATGATAATAAAACCTGGGTACACGATACGAAAACTCGACGTACGATTTATTAAAAGTGAAAGTGACACAAGTGAACTCAAAAGTGAAACAAGCAAATTCAAAAGTGAAACGAGTAAACTCCAAAGTGAAACAAGTGAACTCCAAAGTGAAACAAGCAAATTCAAAAGTGAAACGAGTAAACTCCAAAGTGAAACAAGTGAACTCAAAAGTGAAACAAGCAAATTCAAAAGTGAAACGAGTAAACTTAAAAGTGAAATGACAGTACACCACTACTGGTTCCACAATTGGGCGGACCACAAATGCCCAAAAGACGTAAACGCGTTACTAAATCTAAGCTTAGATGTATTAAGAGATTCGGTACACAATTTTAGTGAAAATAATGAAGTTATTGCTGATTCTTGTAAATGTAGTCCGCAACCGGACTCTAAATTCGTTTTTCCTCCGTTAGAATCTTCTCCGTGTGAATCAAATGAAGTTACAGTAGATTTTACTTCACCGCTGAATTTTTCGGAGACCAATAGTCCCCCAACCATTGTACATTGCTCTGCGGGCATCGGTCGCACTGGCTGCCTCATCGCCATATTAAATGGTATAAAACAACTGACAAATGAAGAGAAAGTAGATGTTTTAGGTATCGTCTGTAATATGAGATTGAATCGGGGCGGGATGGTGCAGAATTCTGAACAGTACGAACTTATTCATAAGGTTCTTTGTCTGTTTGAGCAAGCTTGCCTGCCTGAATTATAGCTGAGTTAGTTAGGACTGTTTTTTTGAACGTTTGTCAAATTATATTTTGGATATTTCTAGTCGAGATTTTATTTAACGGGCTATGTCTCGAAGACTACAAAAATCTAAATTGGTTTAAAAATGTCTAATGGGGTAAAATTATCTAAAGTCCGGCCGCTGAAAGATTGCGTTTGACAGTTACCATAAAATTGTAAAAAACTGAATGAAAATATTGTTTACCTGTGCTCACTCTAGTACACAGGGCACTAGCTGCCCTTTTAAGTTCAAAAATCTACTAAATAATGATCAGCATTTATAGTTTTCATTCAGTTTTTTAAAATTTTATGGTAACTGTCAAACGCAATCTTTCAGCGGCCGGACTTTAATGAGGTAAAAAGTATCTAATGGGGTAAAGAAATCTAATGAGGTAAAAAAATCTAAACTAACCTAGTTAGTCTTTTTTTACTTAGCTGAAGGGTTCCTAGCAACAAAATTAATTTAAGCAACATTTTTGGTCTCGCTTTTTTCACTTATAATTTATTAAAACTCTAATAAGAAGGTCTTAGGCGCAGTTTATACAGAAGAGACGTGTGGCGGTGGCGGATAGTCAAAGTAACACAATTATAAACCTTATAGTACGTAGCATAGCGTCGTTTGGAGAATTACGCCCGCGCCTCCAGGCGACGTCACCTGGAGGCGCGGGCGTGATTCTCCTTTACGACAAAAACGACGCTATGCTACGTACTATAAGGTTTATATTGTGTTACTTAGATTATCCGCCACCGCCACACGTCTCTTCTGTGTAAACCGTGGCTTAGTTTTTATTTTGTACATTTAATGTCATTACGAAATTATTGTAACTTTTAAATCTCTTTAATTTTTACATTCAGTCAGATACACCTACTAGCTAAGGCTAGTGTTGCCGAAATATCGATAGTTTTACGATCGATAATTTACATCTAAAAACATCTCTCAAAAGCTCGAATCGTGACAATTCTATTGATGGAGTTCAATACTATCGATATTGTCGATAGTATTGCTGGTCATGAATTATAATCGATACTATCGAAGTACTAAAAAACAATTCTATCGACTGTTTTAAACTACTTATAGTATGTGATATACTATTCGTCCAAACCGGGGAAGTGCGTTATCCAATTTCGCCACCGAACCTACTACCCAGAGAACGAAATTTTCAATCTATTGCGTCTTAAGGGGACGTGAGCGCCATCTATTTTTGAGATTGCAATGTGATTAGAACTGAAATTAGATAAGAATAGAACTTCGATGTTTTAAATTAGCGCAATCTGTCTCCTGTGGTCTTTATCGATGGAAAATCGGTATAATATCGATCGGCAACACTACACTTAGAACTGTTCAGAATTCGGCGATTTTTATCCGACTTTAGAGTTAAAAGTACGTTATTTCGCAAAACAATGTTATAATTTACGCACAATTTTTTTAATTAGTTGACTTTTAGTAGATTTTAGTTTCGTTTTTAAGTGAAAAATATTCGTGAAGTAACTTATTGAGTGTGTAGATAAAAAACTATTTCAGATTTAATATTATTTATTTATTTTTTTCGTCAAATAGTTGTAAGTTTTAGTCAGCATTTAAATGTTAAAAAAATGTAAATATTAATAATATATTTGCGAATGGGGAATTTTCTGACAGCCAATTTAAAAAGAAAAAAAAGCAATCCATCAAAATAATTAATATGATTATAGTTTATTGCTTATTTGATAGATGGCGTTGATGCGAGATGGCTTTGCATCCTTGCCGATAATAAAACACGAATAAAAAAGGGTTCGAAAGTTCTCATTGATAATTATCACTATAATTAGCATAAGCGTATGCTTACGACTATATTCCCCGAGGGGGTAGTCAGAGATATTCTGAAAGCTCGGAACATCCTCGTTTCACTAGTACCGAAACTCTGTCCAGTGTGACGGGGGGTGAGCCCGTCGCCACTTGTAGTGGACAGTGGGTACAATACATGCATGGAAATTAAAGTATGCAGGTTTCCTAACGATGTTTTCTTTCACCGAAAAGCCAGTGGTATTACAAATCGTACATAAATTCCGAAAAACTCATTGGTACGAGTCGGCCTGGACGGGGATCGAACCATCGCCTCCTGCACGGCAGGCAAGGTTACTCGCCACTGGACCACCACGGCATATAAAGATAATCATCTTGATAAATATAAAACTAATTGGAAAAGCAAAAAGCTTGCGCTAGCGATGTTACGCCATATGTATTCGATCACGATTCGCGATAAATGAAGCTCACAAACACAATTTCTCACCGTTTTCTATTGTTTTTCTCAATTATTTTTATTCATTGTGATACGAAATGAAAATGTCCGTGACTAGCGCTGTTTGGTCGCTGGTTCGGTAGACCTACCAGGGCGCTTTGCCGTCACTGGTGTGGTCCCCCCATAATCCGCAGGAACAAGCAGTAACTGCTCCCTGAGCAAACTGTACACGTCATTAATTTAAAAAAAACTGTTTGGTGTGATTTTTAATTTTTTATATCAGAATTTTAAATTTGTTGTTTATTTGACTACAAACAATTTATTTTATTTTTAACTTCTCAATAAAAAAAAAGGTTAGAAAATAACGCTAAACTCCCATTTTCATTGAGTTTTTAGCTTGAATACTATTTTTAATAACAAGATAAACTTTAATAAGTAATGAAATGTTGATGACGTCACAACTCAGAATTGAGTACAAATTTCATACAAAGCGCACGTTTTGACGTCCAATAAAGAGAAGCTGATTTGACTAGTTGTCAAGTACCCTATTTGAGCACTTTCAGTTCGAAATTTTACTCAAAACTAAGAATTAGCTTGAATCTGTCAATTATCATGATAATTTCGAACCCTGAAATAAAATAGTAAAAAATAGTTTTTTAAATAAGAACGGAAACATGTACTTAATCAAAATGCCTCATACTTTGTGACATGCATGTTTATTTTACTTTTTAGCTTAATACTTCGTCTGTGGATGTCACGGATAATAACAAATCTTTTGTGTCTGGAATCTCCACAGACGAGAGGTTAAATTATTGTCTTCGGAGCCATGTCTAGTCAACGCCATCTATCGACGCATGTTTGAACTAAGTTTAAACTAGCTGTCAGAAAAACCCCCATTAAAAATTGTAATTCTTTTTTTAATAGAGTAAGGTCGTGAAAAAAATTATGGTACAAAATATTTTCTTTTCCAAAAAAGGACAGTTTTTTGAGCAGACTCTTGTCGCCTTTTACCTACAATTTTGACTTCGGGATATTTTTATAATCCATTTATGGCTTTGATCTAGAGTTGCCTAACAACAGTGAAACTATCGACGGATTATCGATACTATCGTGACCTCGAAAAATAGTAACAATATCGATAGTATCGACAGTTTTTCCTTTATGACAAATTAATACTATCGATATAGTATTGTAGCCCCGGGACTTTTTAATTACCAAAAAGATTACCGATTGCCGTTTAGAAATTGTTGTAAGGTACGATATTACTAATATAAAAATCTAAGTATTACAGATCACAATTGTGTTACCCAATTTTTTAGAGTTACGCGGTTATTAATTAAGCTAAAGTTAATCATTTTAACGCCAAAAACAAAAACGCCAACGCCATTTTTCCAAAAACAATAAAAACGCGGTAAGAACCCGTGTTAAAATGATTAACTTCGAGGTTACCGTTTTTTTTCTATACTGTCATGTTCTGACCAGATGAAAAAGTCAATTTCGAGTGGATTTAGCTTTGTATAGCAACTTTAGACAAGCTTTAGACTGTCTTACTATCGCGTATGGGTATTTAAATAAGGTAAAAAACATGACAGTATAGAAAAAACGGTAACCTCGAAGTTTAAAAATATCAGACAATTTTTTATTTGTTATGGCGTCATGTTATCTGTAAGACTTATGTTTTTATATTAGTAATTTCGTACCTTACAACAATTTAAAAACGGCAATCTGTAATCTTTTTGGTAAATAAAAAAACCCGAGGCTACAGTACTAATACTATTGCATCTCAATAGTATCGATAGTGTTGCATCCTAATACTATCGATAGTACATATAAATTGTTTTAACACAATACTATCGACATCGATATTGTACTATTTTTCAAGGTCAACTAAAGATAGTTATTTACGGTCAGCATCAAAAGTTGATAAACGCTTTTGAACCTTATCCTCATAAAAATAAAGGTGATAAATACTATTAACTTTTGATGTGGACCGTCCATTAAGAGGGTTTACGTAGCTCAGTGACGCCCTAATCACAAAATTTTAGATTTCTCGCGGTTTATACAGAAGAGACGTGTGGCGCTACTACGCTATGCTACGTACTATAAGGTTTATATTGTGTTACTTAGACTATCCGCCACCGCCACACGCACCAACTAATTAGATTTAACCTTAGGTAATGGCTACGGAACCCTATCATGGGCGAGTCCGACACGCTCTTGGCCGGTTTTTATTTTATGTTTTCTTGAACGAGCAATCTAAACATTGATGAGGGCGCTACTGAATGGCGTAAAAGCTCTTAAATTCTATGTATTTAAGCAGTTTTGTCGGTAAAATTATTATTTGTAAATAAAATAAAAATCTTGTATTAGTAAAAAAAAACTATTGATTTTTTAAATATTGTAAAACCTAGATAATATATAACAAGAACACCAAATTTTAATATTAATTTAGATAATTAAATATAAATATATTCCTTGTAATATTATAGATGTTGTATAGTTGAAATTTTATAATAACCGATTTTCTTTTAAACGTCATCTTGCTATCTGTCTCGGTCGCGCCAGCACAAACTTTAACGGGTATGAACGAGACAGATAGTGTTATGATGACTAGTTTAAAAAATCGGCTTTAAAACTTTGTGAAATTGCAGTCTGTTAGAAAAATTTGGCATATGCATATTGCTCACGACTATATTCCCCGAGGGGGTAGTCAGAGATATTCTGAAACCTCAGAACATCCACGTTTCACTAGTACCGAAACTCTGTCCAGTCTGACGGGGAGTGAGTCCGTCGCCACTTGTAATGGACAGTGGGTACAATACATGCCTCGAAATTGAAGCATGCAGGCTTCCTCACGATGTTTTCCTTCACCGAAAAGCCAGTGGTGTTACAAATCAATTCAATTTTTGTTTAGTGGCATCCGATGCGTTGTCACAATTCAGCCAATGTCTCGTTATGTGGATATTATATGAAGGAAAATGATCAGTAGTATTTATTAAGTCTAGAGTGGCAGTTTTGCCAATGTAAGTAGGTTATAATCTCAAGTGATTGTTTTAAGGTTAAAACACAAAAGAGTTCACAAAATGGTGGAGCCACGTGCAATCCCGACGCGTCGATACGCAAGCGTCCGTACTCCGCCAGAATTGCAACGCGACTCCTGTGTTACAAATCGTACATAAATTCCGAAAAACTCATCGCCTCCTGCACGGCAGGCAAGGTTGCTGGACCACTACGGCTTACAATGGCAATTTGGTATAGTAATAAAAACTTGCTTTTATTTAGAGGTACTCTGTCGGCTATCTTTTAAAAGTGTCGACGGGCTCACTACAGTAAGATTAGCATACCACGCACGAAAAAGCAATAAAACGAGTAAAACGCAATTCTCGCTAATTTTAGCAAGTGTAAAATAACATAGACAGTCGTATCTCGACTTTTCCCGTTTTCTCGGGGTACAGCTTGTAAAAAAAGAGTTTGGAATGAATGAGGCGTTTTCCAAGACTAGTAATACGAAAAATCACTAGATGGCAATAATAAAAAGTTCAGAAAAACCTGTCACATTGACAGTAAAAAGTGTTTGTCTATGGTTTGCATAATGTCTGACAGGTGGAGTTGCCAATGGATAAATTTTTCACTACCAATAAATATGCAATAACACCGAAAATTTTAGATTGTTGTACATAAATGAACATTAACTGTACAAAAACTCGATGAATTCAAAGTATCACAACGTCTTTCATATTAAAACCATCTTAATCTTATTGATAAATTAAAAAATTGCTCCCTTCAAATAGGGAATCGAGAAAAACACTGAATACTTTCGAGTTGACAGTTCAATTTGCACGATTTTAACGCCATCCTACTAGTGTCTTTGAACTATTTTTTTTATAAAAACGACTCATTATGTCACTTTGTTTGCAAGAACGTCACAATCACGCATAGCCTGGCAATAAAGTCATCGCTTTTGTTAATGGCCTAGCACACCTGTCCGCGCCGCAATCGCCGCAGTCACCGCAGTCGCCGCATCGCAAATGTCGACACCCGCGCCGTGCCGTCCGCAGCGTCCGATGCGGGCGGGCCGGTTCGGGTGACGTCATCACGTCATCAGCTGTTCGGGAGTTCGGCCGCTTCAGGGACATCGGCCGACTGCGGCGACCGCGGCGCGGGTGGGTGTGCGAGGTTGAATAGAACTTCATATTAAGAATTCGAATGCGGCGACTGTGGTGCGTGCGGTGCGGCCCAGTCTGTTGTCACCTTAAATGTTCGTAATTGGGTCCACATGTCAACAGCACATCAAACTATTTTTTGCCAAGCTATACATTCAGCAACGAAAAATTTAAATGTTACATTCTAAACTCATAACCGGTCAAAACCACTTTTGATTGCAAAAGTTAGTCAAAAGTGGTTTTTTACCGATGCCCTTAGTCAAAATTATATTTTTGAGAGGACCAGTAGTAGCAATTCGGTTCTGGCACTCGCCGGCCGCTGCCGCGGCACGCTCGCTGCGCTCGGTCGGCTCGTGCGCTGTGGTCGCAAGAAACCTAACATGCTCGTCGCTTCGCTAATAGCTAACCTAACCGACTGAGTTAGATCTGGTCTCTGAAAAATCATAACCGGTTTTGAGCGGTTATGAGTTTTGACTATTATATTGGTAACATATACACTTTGACTAATTACTGTAAGGACTAGCCTTGCGGTAGCATTTCCCCTCTGCCACGGTATAAGCACAATTGATCTTGTGCATTTACATTCAATTTTACACTTTATCACTAAACGAGACAGCCTATAATTGCGAAATAATAACTTCGAACTTAGAACGTTTGGGGTTCACACGAGACTACTTTTCATGATTTTTAACATTCAAAATTAGAATCTAAAGTTATGGGGAATAAAATCCAAAGTTGCGGATTTCATGTTACCTCGCCCCCCGCAAAAAGTGGCAGAAATGTTTGTTAGTAGAATTACACGCGTAACCAGTCCACATATAAATAGTCAAAGCATATACACTTTAGAATCGTAAGTATAGTATAGGTAACATCCAGGAAGTTGGAATAGGTCTATACCTGGAGTAAATAACTCTTTTTAGCATGTGCTAACCTCTTGTCAGTGCGAGCTAGTTTTTATGGAGTGTGCAGAGCGTGGCTAGTGCCATACGTTTCTAACCGACTGCTGCAATGTGCAGTGTTATGAGTGTATCTATGTATATCTAAATGGGTATAATCTAATATATTGTGGATTTTTATTCATTTGTATATCTGTATTGTCCTATTTAAAAATAAATCTACATTGGATATTGTTGTTTTGAATGGAAATTTACCTTTTACCTATCCCTAAGAGGAAGGATCTCCATAGAGTCCGCATAAATTTACGATTGTAGTTGGTCTCTTTTGTCTTATGACATACCTTTAATAGGAGAAGGAGATGGAACTATAGATATTTGTTTATGCGGCTGTCCACTTTTTTTGAGCTAGTGTGTGTGAAAAGTGACCGTAAACATAAGGCCATATGTCACTTGGTGCCTTTTGTCCATACTACTTGACACCACACACTCAAACCTAAACGTCAAAAAAAGTGGACACTTTACAATTGGTATGGCTCACTCTAGTCTTAAAGAGAGATCCTTCCTCTTAGACCTACCCTAAAACTGAAGATGCTGACAATACCGAAATTACAATGTCAAGTTTTTTTGGTATCATTTTATATTTTTTACGGATAGAAGACATAATTTAAGAAACCAATTTAATTTTTATTGCGATGCATCGAGTTTATCAATATAAATTTCATTATTACTTTGATCTGTAATCTCTAAATGCAAAAATGGTGGAGAGAAAATAATTCGAATTCCATGGAGAAAAACTATTTACTGCTTTATTTAAAAGAAAGAACCTGCCTTCTCTTTCTAACTCTATGCTGGAAACAGAAACGGCAACATCAAATGTCAAATTCTGACATTGTGAATGTATTTTTTTTAACTTCAGCATGTATTCTACTCACCAAACTGAACAACTTTCACTATGGAGCCAACTTCGAAATTGCGAAAAAAAATCTGCTGTCCCATACAAAATACATGCTGAAGTTATCCGCAGTGCTATAAAATTGACCCTGTATAGGAATCTAAAAATCACTTCGTCCTTATTTGAAATGTATAGAGAACTATATCGTCGTTAGGCTGGCACTGGCAACACCGCAGCGGTAGGTCGGGGCACCGGCAGCGCGAGCCGCAGCCGGTCCCAGAAGGCGCGGTCGCCCCAGCGCGCGTAGGTGTTCGCTCGGACGTAGTGCGCCAGCTCGGGGTCGAGGGGCGGCGGCGCGGCCTGCAGCAGCGCGACCACGAGGCGCGGCGTGACGTCACGCAGCGCGCGCGCCGCCGCCTCGCGCAGCACCGCGCGCGCCCACACCGAGCGCGCCGCGTGCCCCGACACCAGCACCAGCGTGCGCCGCGACGATATCACCGACCGCTGTATCTGCGGGGGAGGGGGGGGTCACACCACTCGCTCGTAGGTACTGACCCTAAGAGGAAGGATCTCTCTTTAAGACTAGAGTGAGCCATACCAATTGTAAAGTATCCACTTTTTTTGACGTTTAGGTTTGAGTGTGTGGTGTCAAGTAGTATGGACAAAAGGCACCGAGTGACATATGTCCTTATGTTTACGGTCACTTTTCACACACACTAACTCAAAAAAAAAGCCGCATAAACAAATATCTATAGTTCCATCTCCTTCTATGATTAAAGGTACGTCATAAGACAAAAGAGACCAACTACAATCGCAAATTTATGCGGACTCTATGGAGATCCTTCCTCTTTGTACTGACCTTAGAAAAGTATAAAGCATAAGCATATTTAAGCATATCGTCGACTAAAGTGTCAGACCTCGTAACTCCATTAAATCAAATTTTACAGGAGGCACAAAAACTTCACCACGATTAATGACAGCCCAGAGTTATGAGGTTTTCTATTTATCATTTTAAATGTAACGGCTTTTTAAAAGGATTTAAGAGTTGTGCCATGGATGCGTTCAGAAATTAGTAATCAAATTGTATAAAATGTAATTTGAAAAATAAAATGGAGTTACGAGGTTTGACACTATAGCCAACGATATGTTCACGACTATATTCACCTCAGAATATCCACGTTTCACCAGTAGTACCGAAACTCAGCGCAGTGTGACGGGGGGTGAGCCCGTCGCCACTTATAATGGACAGTGGGTACAATACATGCCTCGAAATTGAAGCATGCAGGTTTCCTCACGATGTTTTCCTTCACCGAAAAGCCAGTGTTACAAATCGTACATAAATTTCGAAAAACTCATTGGTACGAGTCGGCCTGGACGGGGATTGAACCATCGCCTCCTGCACGGCAGGCAAGGTTAATCGCCACTGGACCAACACGGCTCACAAAGTATACAGGGTCCAACTTAATATGCTGACAGTTTTTTAAGAGGATGCTCAGACCATCAAACTGAACAACTTTCTCTATTAGACCAATGTCGAAATCGTGACAAAAATCAGCTGTCCCATACTTTTGGCTCGACTAGGTTTGCAGTTCTGTACGGAACAGCAGATTATTATTTCGCGATTTCGATGTTGGTGCCATAGAGAAAATTGTTCAATTTGACGGTCTGGTCATGCCCTTCTTCTTCTTATCGTGTGGGCAGCAGGCCCTGGTGTCAGAGTTTTTTCAGACCGCCTTACGGCCTCTGAAAAAGTGTCATCATATAAAGAAGAACTCTGTATGTCTAACTAAAATGAATCTTACGCTTCTACCGTATAAAACAAAACCAACTTTCTTAGGTTGGTGTGCGTGAGGCGTCATACAAATTAGGTCTGTGTGTGTGTATATGAATAGGGTTTAGAGGCCAGTACTGGTTAAAATTTTTTTGACTCTTAGCTTCGCCTATCATTCTTGACAAACTCAACAATCTAGTTAAATCCAACGTGTGCGCGCGCCTGAATGCATTCCCTTGCTCGGCGCCCCTCAAGTTTCACCAGAGAGTATGAGGTGAGGTGGGGTACCTGAAGTCAGGGGGGCGGGGAGTGGCCGTTCTGTATATAGAACTATATTACTATTACCTATTCTGTGGCAGGTACCTGTGCTAGGATAGACTCGCCCGCACGCCAGTCCCTGTAGTGCACGCAGACGCGAAGCGGACGCGGCCCCTTCTCCAGCTCGCGCACTATCTGCGAGACCACCTCGAAGTCGTGGCGAGAGAACCAGATGAACACGTCGTACCTGCGACAGACACATGTGACATATCATAATCAGCCTATCATCGTCCACTGCTGAACATAGGCCTCTCCCAAGGGGTCCTTGGCTTTCCTCGTCCAGTCGCTCCTCGCTATCTTTTTAAGTCGTCTTCCAGTTTGTGGTTTCCACTTTAGA